>CM018047.1:32304526-32804526 GCA_008638375.1 Nyssa sinensis | reverse complement strand
ACTGCTGGTATGATGAAGTGCTAATGCAAGAAATAAAGCTAAGGCGGCGTGGCATGTGCAAAGTGTACATTTATATCTAAATGTCATTCAAAGCATCGCAGTAATATATGAGTGGTATGCATGACGCACCCATGCACAACTCTATGCCACACCCATGTCTCGTTTACGGGTACTCCCCGATGGCACGGAGTACCAATGCAATGGCCAATTTTGGGTTTTTCACCACAGGATCTACACCCTCATAATGCATAGCACCACGTGCTCAACCCACGCTATGTTCTCAAGGATTCACCATATGCCAATATGCTAATGCAATCTCAATGAACATGGTTCTCAATAATATAGCATGCTCGGACAATAACATATAAATCATCAGTCAATTCCATATGCATGCATATCTCATGTATTCATACATCATAATTCATGTTCTTCACTTTACTAAACTTGCAAGTAACACATAAACATGTGAACAACCAACTCCAAATTATCAAGTAAACACATTACAATTAAACACATAAAGCATTCTAGTCATTCACAAATATTCCTAACCTAACTTCATTTTTAACATTAGCAAAACACCATACCTGTCAGGTTAGTCTCAATCCTAGAAGAACGTGCACGATATGTAACTGAACTGGTCAATGAAAATGCAAGAGGTCAGATCTCCCTCTCCTGTCCTGTCAGTGTCCCTAAAAGCATAAATTACAACTCAGTCTATTGTCATTTGAATTTATGCTATTCATCAAATTTTATGTCTTTAATTCATAGGTTTCTATTCTACTAAATTAAACTCTGCCATTGAGTCTAGGACGTCGAAGAAAATAAGTCTAGATTCTCGTAGAACTCAATTCGGACATCGGGGTTCAAAAGGGCAAAACAGTCATTTTGTACTTTTCACTGGTCCTTACATTTCGTGACCTCTTTTCACAAATCGGACTCCACGGTTGAGTCCGGAATGCTCGAGATAATAAAGTTTCACTATTTGTTTACTAAATTCGGAGTTCGTTTGACTGTACATCAATTTAGGGGCATTTTGGTAATTTTAAAGGTTACTACGGGTCTTTTATTTTTTGGGACCCCGTCTCATAAAACGGACCTCACCATTGGTCTCATAATGGTCGAGATAGTCAAAATACACTAATGACTTGTCCCATTTGGACTCCAGATTATTTTAGAATATTTAACTAATTAAATTAATTTAATTAACTAATTAATTAATTAATTAATTAATTTAATTAATATTTTATTAATATTTATTCAGGAGGGTCAAACTATAATAACCAACAGTTGGGGGGTCAGTTTGTAAATTTCGAAAGTTCTGGGTCAAGGTTTAATTTCCACAAAGTCCAGGGGCAATCTTGTAATTTTGAAAACCCTTATCCCATATTCAGATAACCAAACAGGGATCATACCAGAACAGGGATAGGATATCCCTGTTCCTGTTTCAATTTAAATTTTTAATTTCTTAACCTTGTAACCAAACAGCCCCATTTAGTTTTTAATTTAAAACCACTGAACGACACGTGGCAGGGGCGGACCGCCCAAGCCCGACCCGGACCCGAACCGGACCCGGACCTGACCCGAACAGTGCCCCTTCTTCCCCGTTTACCCGGTGAGCCTCCGGTACGGTTCCGGCGCCTTCTCCGGCGCCGGCGAGATTTTTCTGGCGACTTTTCAAGGTTTTAAAAACGCCGTTCTCTAGAGTTTTTCATGTAGATTTCATTTCCAAGGTCGGTTTCGGACCTAAGCCACTAGATCTTCACGAAATAGGGCTCAAAGCTCTATGGCCGAATCTCCGACCAACTGTTCTTTTCTGTTTCTACGCTTATTCTTTTACTGTTTTTGGCCCAAACAGTTTCCTTTTGTTTTCTGCACCTAAAAGGATTATTTTTCTCCCATTTAAACCAAGTTTTTCATATAAAATGTCAAGACCCACTTCTTATACCCGAGACCTGCAACTCACGTTTTCTACCTCATTTCCTAACCATTTTCTTTCATTCTTTTTGCAGAATAAACCCTACAACATGCTCTTTAAGATCATATAAATCAAAGTAATTATCATGCTTTAAAAAAAATTAAAACAGAATGGGTCACTTACGGTTTTTCTGTTGGGTCTCTGTCTCTAGTCGTGCACCTCTTTCACCCTCTGGTTCCAAGCTCGATTCAAGCTCCCAAAGCTCCTTTCCTGAGTTCTCTTTCTCTCTCTCGTTTTCTGTTTTTCTTTCCTTCTCTTCTCCCAACCGAGACCACACATATACACAACACACCCACTCTCACACGTCTCTCTCTCACACCAGCCCCTTTCCTTGACTTCTCTCCCTCTGTTCAGCCACCCTACTTTCTTCCTCCCATGCAGCTTTGCATTAAATGCAAAGCTGCCCTATATCCACCTATATATATATATATATCACTCATCACACACACACTTAGCTGACACCTCACACACACACTCAGTTGGTCACAAACACACACACACCCGTCCAGTTACACACACACACACTGCTATATATATATATATACATATACATATTCACATACACATGTACACACATCATTCCATACATGTACACACACATATAACATTCCTCACACATATACATGCTACACATACATACACCATGCATTTTAATAATAATAATAATATACATTTTAATATCAATAATAATAATAATAAAAAAAAAATTTCCATGTCATTACATCCTTCCCTCCTTACAAAAATTTCGTCCCGAAATTTAAAATAACATAAAACAAAAGAAAATACATCGCTTATCAAACAACTCGGGGTACCTAGCTCGAACCTCGGCCTCACGTTCCCAAGTGGCCTCCTCAACCCCATGATGGTTCCAACGAACCTTGACCAAAGGGATGGTCCTGCCTCGCAAAACCTGGTCCCTCGAGTCTAATATCTCCACAGTCTCTGGTCATAAGAAGTGTCGCCCTCTAGCTGAAGATCTACCCAACCTAATACATGGGAGGGGTCAGGCTGGCACTTCCTCAGCATTGACACATGAAAGGCATCATGAACTCTAGATAGTTGTGGTGGTAACGCCAGCTTATAAGCCACCTCACTAACCCTCCCAAGAATCTCAAAGCGCCCAAACCTCCTCAAACCTCGTCTGGGAGATACCTTGAGGAACACATGGTCCCCAACCTCGAATGACAAGGGTCGCCACCTCCTATCTGCATAACTCTTCTAGCGACTCTAGCTGGCAACAAGCGCTGCCTGATCACTTGTATCTTGTCTGTGGTCTCACGGACTATATCGGGTCCCAAAACAATTGTCTCTCCTACCCCAGTCCAACACACCGGTGAACTGCTAGCTACGGTTGCAGACAAACTCTACCAAAGCAAGGTGATCCTCTCAGCTACCCCTGAAGTCCATAATGTAGTCTCTAAGCATGTCCTCTAGGATCTGAATGGTACGCCCTGACTGACCATCAGTCTGGGGATGAAAGGTAGTGCTAGCTTAGCTGAGTCCCTAAGGCTGTGTAGGGGCTCTGCCAAAACCGGGCAGTGAAACGTGGGTCCCTATCTAAAATAATGGATAAGGGAATTCCATGTAGTCGTACTATCTCTCGACATAGCAATAAAAGATCAATGCAAAATGCATTGTAACATGTAGATGTGCAGCCTTACCTATGGATCACTCACCTCTCTCTCAGCCAGTGATGTGGAATGCATTACCTCCTCCCATTACCATCTCCCCCGTAGGCTTCACCTCACCGGTAGGCGTGCAGACATCTCCACACTCCCTGCTAGGGTCTGGTACTAATCCCATCTATAACGACTCACTCCATATGGCACAACACATAATGAAATCCTCACAACACATTGGCTCATCAACGCCAACCCCTTTCAAATTCCATCCAAGCATCACGACTCACCTCAATAACTTAACACAATAAAAAGTAAAGGAAACTTCTCACTGATCACAAAGATACCCCAAGGTCTCTCACACACGTTATGTCATCTAACCCACCTCAAATTAATCCATGAAATCACCTAGTGATTTATCCCAATGGCATAAATACACATTATCTGTACCACAATGTAATCTATCATCCAGCATTTTCTAAGTACCTTAATTACCCACAAGATATCAACGGTATAATCTAAAAGTAAAGCTATCATCTCCCACCTTAGTCTATATATAACCGAGACTAAGTGTCACGTACTGATGAGGACTAGTCTATCCATTTCATGTACACATACATTGACTGGGTATACAAATGTAGACAGTGTAGTTTATGTACTCTAATCATGAGACTTAAGTCAATATACCAAGGTTCAGAAGAATAAAATATTAGTGATACTCTTCACCAATTTCCCTTACGAACATATATCAATTTTCACACACATGTATCCACGCACACACACAACACATTTTAGCATTCTCTTATACATGCATTAATAACAACCAGTCTGTATTAAAAAAAAAAAAGAAATCATAATCGTAGTACTATAACGGTCACTAAACTAGCATGCTTATATAGAGTAAACATACAACATTCAATAGCTAACACGTAGCTTACCACATCAGCACCCAGTATAAAATTTCATTCCAGGAATACACATATACATAAATAAGTACATAATCCGTTGTACAGGTAACCAGGCATATTCCCAACCTTACGGATATTCAGGCTCATAGCCTATCTCACAGACAATAAGCATACAGTCTACTATTTAACCTCATTCGTTATACTGTATAAAGGCAAGCATTGAATCCTAGATCATCAATAACCAAGCATACCACACATTGTACAATTTCACAAACTAAGGTAACAAGCACTCATCTAATCATGTAATCCAAACCAACCCAATTCAACTTAAAGTCTAACCCCTCTTAACCCACAATAAAGTCAATATAAAAAGGATCTACGGACACCCCATGAAATAAAGAAAGCATCTCCCTCAGGAGTACACCCTGTCTCTCTTCCCCTATAGCAGCCTATACTCGTCTAAAGTGTAAATAACCGATCTATCTCCAACATAATACCAATACTAGACGCATCAAATAAGATGAAGAATTCAAATAAGGCATGCAGTCAGCTACCTCTATCGAGTAATCTCTACAGATTCTCGTCAGCATCACACTACCCCTAACGTCATGTCAACATAGTAAATATGAATGAATGAGATGTACTATGGTCTATCAATATGCTAGTCCATAAACTAAACACAAAAAAATGTACCTCACGACTCTGAAGGTCCAAAAGAATAGGTGACTCTAGGCTGGCTACTGCCTAACGCCACTCTGAGTGGTCTGGTCCTACCTACCACCCCTCTGACTGAGAGTCCTGACACTCAATGCTGTAGGTGCATGCTAAAAATACGGTGCCGGAGGTCCCTGACCCAATAGTGGCCGTGGCAGAGGTACTTGGGTATACTGATAGTAATGTGGCTCCTCTGAGTCCTGGGAAATCGGCCTCTGAGGACAATTGGCCCTAACATGGCCAGCCTGGTGGCATACAAAACAAAGTCGTGGAGTCCCCCGTCCTTGACTCTGTACTGGTGATGGAAATGACTCTTGACTAGCCCTGATCCTTTGTCTCAAGCTGGGGTCCCTCAAAGGACAAGTGACCATCTTGTGGCCAGGCTGTCTACAATAAAAACAAATAATGGTCCCTTGGGATGTGGATGTGGAAGAAGCACCAGTCCGGAACCTCTTCAATGGTCTCCTACCAGTGCGGGTCTGGGCGGGTATAGATATCTGTGCAGAAGAAGCACAAGCTCGAGACCTCTTCGATGGTCTCTTACCAGTGTATATCGTGGTAGGCCTAGGGATCTGTGCTGGAGTCGCCTCGCTCTGGGTCCGGGGCTCTCTAACTCCTCTAAGCTCAGCCAACTCTTTCTCAGCCCTGACAGCTCTCATCACTACCTCTTGTATAGTGTGAAGGCATTCCTACATAATGGTTGCTATGTCCCTAGAACCAGTAGTCTGCCCTACCTCCACTAGAGCAGGTGTAAAAGTGACGACCTCCTCAACTGCACCATCAACAGAAACAGCAGCTCGGGGCCAACTATGCCACGGTGGTGCAGTGGTCCTAGGCTCATCGTGTCTAGGTGGTATAAGTCTAGGAGTAGCTTGTCTCGGTGGCATGTCTACAAGTCCAAAGAGAAGAAAAATTAATACCCATTTTTAGACACTTGTGTTAAAAAAACATTAAGTAGGCACTTGTCAACACTTCACAATTCCGAAGTAACAACCACAATATGTCATGACACACTTGCCTAATCAATACCTACATAACTAATGTCAATCATCACCACCCGTTGGTCACACTAAACAATTTACACCGAGTTCTAACATAGCCCTCTATTAAGAAGGATTTTATCTAAATAATGTAATACACGCATACTTAAACCTTGCTAGTGTTCAACTAACTTACAATTGTTCAACTCCCAGTGAATACTATCCAAAACAATACATCCCTCCACAACCAGGGTTCAACACAAGAACATCTTTAAAATCTAAAGATAAACACTCTAAGTATCCATCTATACACAAAAGCTCCACAAGTCCAAATCCTTATTCTAGCATTTTAAGGTTTGATGTGTCTTTTATTATCTCTTACTTTTATAGCTAGGTGATAACCCTTCATGGATCATAGCTCCTTTCATTACTGGCTGATGGGGTACCATCCATCAACGGTAACTCAAGACCTGAGACCAATCCAGTCTGTATAAATATCATAGTCATAGTACTATAATCCCTGAAAATTGGTTACTAACCTAGCACACTCATACAGAATCCACAAACAACGGTCAACCAGGTAAACAACCAGGTTCACAACCTATCTCCTAAGTAACTAGGCATAATGTCTACCGCGTAGATAACTAAGTGTACAACCTACACCTTAAATAACTAGGCACACCGTTTATCCCATAAAGTATACGGTCCATCACATAGACACGAGTTTCTAATCTTAGTCAACCACTACCAAAAAAAAAGAATTCGCATGCTCCCTATCTACCGGGAAATCAAGTATAGTGCATCTCGTGCACACCAATGCAACATGTGTATATAAAATATTTTAGATAAAAGCTCAGTTATGTTCTTATCAGCGACTAGGGAGTACGTATAGCATGTCATAATGTACACTCAACAAATTCTCACACATTATACATGTCATGCATCTTACCACATTAAATCACATAATCATGCATCATAACATATCATTAATCAACACGTAATCACAACAAGTCATGCTTCAAGTGCATAAAATCATATAACACACGAAATCCTATCGCATGTTACTAACAGTTCACACTAGGTCTCATTCTCTTATCTAGGGTCTCATGGTGTTGAACAACACCCCACAGTCTCTAGGTATTCGAACCTATGCTCTGATACCACGTTGTCACGCCTCGAATTTCTACAAACCCGAGGCGCAACTGACGAGACAGAAAATAAAATAAATAAAAGGACAAACTTAAATAAGTTCACTAAACATGCATCCATTCCCATCAATACATAAAATAACATAAAGTACATCTCATAACTGCATCGTTCATAGGTCATTCGGGCTTAAGCCCTTACATTACAAAACATAAGTCCCACGGACCAAAAATATGCCAAGTGCTTCACCCTATCAAGGTGTCATTGAGCCTCAAGTAGCTGGAGTATCCTCATCTGAAAAATGTTGCCCACGAATGGGTCAGCTCAACTGCTAGTATGATGAAGTGCTAATGCAAGAAATAAAGCTAAGGCGTAGCATGTGCAAAGTGTACATTTATATCTAAATGTCATTCAAAGCATCGCAGTAATATATGAGTGGTATGCATGACGCACCCATGCACAACTCTATGCCACACCCATGTCTCGTTTACGGGTACTCCCCGATGGCACGGAGTACCAATGCAATGGCCAATTTTGGGTTTTTCACCACAGGATCTACACCCTCATAATGCATAGCACCACGTGCTCAACCCACGCTATGTTCTTAAGGATTCACCATATGCCAATATGCTAATGCAATCTCAATGAACATGGTTCTCAATAATATAGCATGCTCGGACAATAACATATAAATCATCAGTCAGTTCCATATGCATGCATATCTCATGTATTCATACATCATAATTCATGTTCTTCACTTTACTAAACTTGCAAGTAACACATAAACATGTGAACAACCAACTCCAAATTATCAAGTAAACACATTACAATTAAACACATAAAGCATTCCAGTCATTCACAAATATTCCTAACTTAACTTCATTTCTAACATTAGCAAAACACCATACCTGTCGGGTTAGTCTCAACCCTAGAAGAACGTGCACGATATGTAACTGAACTGGTCAATGAAAATGCAAGAGGTCAGATCTCCCTCTCCTGTCCTGTCAGTGTCCCTAAAAGCATAAATTACAACTCAGTCTATTGTCATTTGAATTTATTCTATTCATCAAATTTTATGTCTTTAATTCATAGGTTTCTATTCTGCTAAATTAAACTCTGCCATTGAGTCTAGGACGTCGAAGAAAATAAGTTTAGGTTATCGTAGAACTCAATTCGGACATCGGGGTTCAAAAGGGCAAAATAGTCATTTTGCACTTTTCACGGGTCCTTACATTTCGTGACCTCTTTTCACAAATCGGACTCCACGGTTGAGTCCGGAATGCTCGAGATAATAAAGTTTCACTATTTGTTTACTAAATTCGGAGTTCGTTTGACTGTACATCAATTTAGGGGCATTTTGGTAATTTTAAAGGTTACTACCGGTCTTTTATTTTTTGGGACCCCGTCTCGTAAAACGGACCTCACCATTGGCCTCAGAATGGTCGAGATAGTCAAAATACACTAATGACTTGTCCCATTTGGACTCCGGATTATTTTAGAATATTTAACTAATTAAATTAATTTAATTAACTAATTAATTAATTAATTTAATTAATATTTTATTAATATTTATTCAGGAGGGTCAAACTATAATAACCAACAGTTGGGGGGTCAGTTTGTAAATTTCGAAAGTTCTGGGTCAAGGTTTAATTTCCACAAAGTCCAGGGGCAATCTTGTAATTTTGAAAACCCTTATCCCATATTCGGATAACCAAACAGGGATCATACCAGAACAGGGATAGGATATCCCTGTTCCTGTTTCAATTTAAATTTTTAATTCTTAACCTTGTAACCAAACAGCCCCATTTAGTTTTTAATTTAAAACCACTGAACGACACGTGGCAGGGGCGGATCGCCCAAGCCCGACCCGGACCCGAACCGGACCCGGACCTGACCCGAACAGTGCCCCTTCTTCCCCGTTTACCCGGTGAGCCTCCGGTACGGTTCTGGCGCCTTCTCCGGCGCCGGCGAGATTTTTTCGGCGACTTTTCAAGTTTTTAAAAACGCCGTTCTCTAGAGTTTTTCATGTAGATTTCATTTCCAAGGTCGGTTTCGGACCTAAGCCACTAGATCTTCACAAAATAGGGCTCAAAGCTCTATGGCCGAATCTCCGACCAACTGTTCTTTTCTGTTTCTACGCTTATTCTTTTACTGTTTTTGGCCCAAGCAGTTTCCTTTTGTTTTCTGCACCTAAAAGGATTATTTTTCTCCCATTTAAACCAAGTTTTTCACATAAAATGTCAAGACCCACTTCTTATACCCGAGACCTGCAACTCACGTTTTCTACCTCATTTCCTAACCATTTTCTTTCATTCTTTTTGCAGAATAAACCCTACAACATGCTCTTTAAGATCATATAAATCAAAGTAATTATCATGCTTTAAAAAAAATTAAAACAGAATGGGTCACTTACGGTTTTTCTGTTGGGTCTCTCTCTCTAGCCGTGCACCTCTTTCACCCTCTGGTTCCAAGCTCGATTCAAGCTCCCAAAGCTCCTTTCCAGAGTTCTCTTTCTCTCTCGTTTTCTGTTTTTCTTTCCTTCTCTTCTCCCAACCGAGACCACACATATACACAACACACCCACTCTCACACGTCTCTCTCTCACACCAGCCCCTTTCCTTGACTTCTCTCCCTCTGTTCAGCCACCCTGCTTTCTTCCCCCCATGCAGCTTTGCATTAAATGCAAAGCTGCCCTATATCCACCTATATATATATATATATCACTCATCACACACACACTAGACACACACACACTTAGCCGACACCTCACTCAGTTGGTCACAAACACACACACACCCGTCCAGTTACACACACACACACACACACACTGCTTTATATATATATACATATACATATTCACATACACATGTACACACATCCTTCCATACATGTACACACACACATAACATTCCTCACACATATACATGCTACACATACATACACCATGCATTTTAATAATAATAATATACATTTTAATATCAATAATAATAATAATAATAATAATAATAACAAGTAATAATAAAAAAAAAATTTCCATGTCATTACAGGTTTGTCTTGGTAAAATGGCAAGATGCCACGCTGAAGATCAATACACACATCTGTTTTACCACCCTGCTCACTTTGTAAATTATTGGTTTGATCCATGATTACTTGGGTAGGACAACGTGATACGTTAATTAGGTCCGTGAGTTTTAATTTCTTCAAGTCGTCCAACCAAACCCTGAAGGAAGAAAAAGAGCAGGGCGCAAGGCAAAGTAAAAAAAAAAAAAGAAGAAAAGGAGTGTGCAGCATTGAATAGAAGAGACGTGAGGGCTGAAAAGAGTAGAAAAGGCATGAGGCGCTGTGTTTAAAAAGTGGCAGGAAGAAAGAAGAAAAAAAGGTGGTCCGGGCGGAGGATAACAAAAAGGGAACGTGCGGCTGCTGGGTAGAGAAAAGAAAAAGAAAGCAAAAGAAGCTACGGCTGGGAAGAGATTTAGAAAAGCAAAAAAACAAAGCTGCGGCTTGAGAGCAGCGGCTTGGAAATAAGGGCAGCGGCTTGGAGAACAAAGTAGAAAGAGAAAAAAAAAGAGGGGGGGATCTTTGCTTGGAAGCAGTGACAGAACAGAAAAGGAAGAGAGAAAAAGAGAATAGTGGCTGGGACTTGTAAGACGCACTGCGGGCTGCAAAGACTATTTTTTAGTGTTCACTTTCCTTCCATTCCTCTCAGAAAAAATCATGGTGAATTCGTTTATGTTGAATTTAATTTTTAGCATAAACTAAATTCTCTTTATTCTATAAAAATGATGTAATCTAGTCTCGAACTATGCTTGCTTTTCTAGGCTAATTTGAAGTAACTCTCTTTCATGTTTGTCTGATTTATTCTGATCTTAACGCTTCTAATTGACTGGCCACTAATTAGATGATTTTAATCTTGTGATTTGCTGTCGAAAAAGGGAATTATATGATAGATCTGGATATTTCGGCATAGGTAAATATAGAGATCGAAAGACTTATATGAACCTATGTAGTATTAAAAATTATTAGTCTTATTGCATTCTTGCTTTATTAATTTGCATACTCTTATATAAAATGATGAACAAGAATAGTTTTCAATTGACTGTCGAAAGAGGCTTTTGGATGATTGGAGATTTGCTAACAAACATAAAGAATTAAATTCAATTAGTTAGATGACTAAAGCATAGTGAGGGATTAGATGAAATCGATTTCCTAGAAGTTTTATCTCCCATTAATTTGATTTTCAAATAACATCTCTCTTTTCATTTGAGTATTTTCTTTGCATTAATTTTATTTTAAATTGTAATTATAAAAATCTTAGTGAATTTTCTAAATAAAGTCGAGATTAGCATAATTTCGGTATTTGTCAAAAGTAAGTTATCAATCCCTAAGGACAATACTCTTCTTATCACTTTACTATAAAACTACGATACTGTACACTTGCATTTTGCACCGATCAGTAACTGACCACCCAATTCGGCAATAGACGAATAGAGCTAAACCTCCATATTTGAACTATTCATAGAGTCCAAAAAGGAAACTTTTATTTGTGATTATTACAATCTCGAGAATCCTTTGGAGAGATCTTATTAGAAAGGTAACAAACCCCCTATAAAACAGTGCGAGGTATGCACAAAAACCAAAACTCATTCTAAACTTATACTATAATGACCATAACTACGCTTAATTAACATCAAAGCTAAGACTATCACTAACTAAGCTAAATGATGCGGCAGTTGCTAATAAAAGCTAACCTATATGATTATTTGGGTAAAATCTACATACAACTTATGATGATGCAAGCCAAGCTATTAAAGAAATGAATGCAGCCTACCACGTGACTTTAGTTTTCATTTTTTTTGCAACTAACGGACACCATAGGAGTCACCATAGGGAGGAACATGAGAAAATCTAGCTACCAAAAATATATACAGTAGAGTGATCTGGGCAACAAGAAAACCTATCAGTTACAAGCTCCATATATACATGCATTATCTGTGTATAGAGGAGACACCAAAAAAAGAAGGAACGAAAGAGAGAGCGGGAGAGAGAAACAGAGAGAGAGCGAGAAAGAGAGGTCAACGGGGAAAAGGAAAAAGTTCTGCCACTAAAAAACCAAGGTAAGAATTTTCTTTCACCACCTAGAACGCACCAACTGAACATACCCACACCTCTGCACACACATTAATATATACTGTAAAGACACACAGAAACACCCAAACTAGGTCATGCACAAAATTTTGTCTAAATTCAAATTTAATCACTGACACACCGTAGACATCACAGAAATAACCGTCTAGGGAATATATCATGAAGAAATATCAGTATAAAACACCTATGGCCGAGAACAACATTGAAACGGATTTCTAAAAAATGTGGATTAAATCAACTTTTGTCATTTAGAACACCTAGCCCACACCTAGGGAGAAGAACGAGCCAAAATGGTCTAAGCTTGATTAATTTGATGTTTTTTTAGTTTGGGCCAATTTGGCCCAACAAAATAATGGCCCTCAAAGGCCATTTGGTAACAAGGTTATGTAAAAATCAAAATCATAATTTATGTATCCCTATAAAAGTTATGTAGCCAGACTAGTTTGGATATGGGTTCAAAGAATTGAATTTTTTTTTTACATTACAATAGGGCCCCTATATTTTTCAGATATTTATTATTTCACCCCTAAATTTTTCAAGAATTATAAAACAGCCCTTAAACTTTTCTATATTTATAAAAACACCCCTAAAATTTTAGTAATTATAATGTCACCCTTATATTTTTTGAAAATTACAAAAGTACTCCAAGTTTTTATAAAATATTTTTAAATATTAAGTGATTTTTTGCCAAACAATGGCTACTTTGACTATTTTTGACATTCCAGACTCGAATACGGGATCCACTTTAGCAAAATAAATTCCAAAAACTATTTTATTTATTTTAAATTGATTACGAATACATCATGATAAATTTAATAAAATTCTAGAAAGGCTATGATAATTTAAAAAGGGCCTATCTTAGGATTTTTTGACATTCTAAGTTTAAATTTGATGTCTGTTTAGGCAAAATAGGTCCCAAAAAATATGATATGTGTTTAAATTATAGAAGAAGATCTCCAAACTTAAAATCAATTAGGAAGCTAAATACTGAAATTCTATAAAAGGTCATTTAAAACTTTTTCACATTCTGTAATTTATTTTAGGATCTGTTATGGTCACAAGAATTTACAAGGGGGAGAGACAGTGGAGCTCTGGTGTGTTATGATTTGGAAAATATGGAACTCTTGAAATACAGTTATTCATGGTCGGGAAGGCAGGGACCTTTTCTCCCTTGATGTTGTTGCTAGAGACTTCCTTAAGGAGTTTCATAAGGCCCAATCAAGGCTAAGCTAACCAAGCTAAGATAAGGTTCGTATGGGAGGTTTGAAGTTGAGTTGTCCCGCTGAAAGCATCTACAAGCTTAATGTGAATGGAACTTGGCTTGTGGGGGGGAAAAGGTGGTAGTGTGGGAAGTGTCATAAGGGATTTTTAGGGAGCGGTTATTGGGGGGGGGGGGGGGGTTTTGGGAAAAATCTTTCTCCCTGTCTTTCAGTTGAACATTCTGAAGCTCTTACTATGATCCATGGAATTCTCTTTGCAAAAGATATCGATGTCTAAGACCTTTTTCTTGAAAGCGATACTCTGGCGCTGGTTTTAGCTATCTCTTCTTCAATGGTGAATCTCACTGTTGTGGGAAATCTTGTTGATGAAATCAAATGGGAGCTTTGCGGTTTCCGTTGAGTCTCATGCTTGCATGTTTGTCATTTCGCAATTCAAGTGGCCCACTAAATCATTGTTTATGCTCGTAATCTAGCTGAAGACATATTCTACCAAGAGGGTTTTCCTACTATTTTTTATTAGGTGTTTAGTGTTGATTTCCCTTCTATCCTCTCTAGATAGTTTGTGTTTTTTGTGCTTTTTATTTGTTTTGGCTATCAAAAAAATAAACAAATAGGGTCCTTCGGTCAAAGGTTTAAGAAACGTAGTAATATTACATATAATTTCAAGCCTAAGCAATATTATCCATAGGTCCCTCAATTTTTTGTGACTAAAATACCCCCTCAATGTATAAATTTTTCATGTTTAGTAACTAACAACCTGTGAAATCGCGGAATGTTTGAAATTTTTTTCTTCAAATTTCAAAATTCAATAACTTACAAATTATAAATTATTTTTAATAAAATTTATATATTTAGACTCTAAAAATCGAGATTTATCAAACAAAATCCTTAATTCATAGGAGATTTTGAAGAAAAAAATCACTACAAAAATAGTAAAATTTTAGTCAGATGCACAAAAACTAAAATTTTACTATTTTGCAAAACAATAATCTTTACTATTTCATGAAAATAGAAAAAATTCTCAAATACTACAAGTTTTATTCAACTTTTGAGCCACATTTTGGATGCTAAGAAAAGATTTTTAAAGAAGTGCAAAATTGTGAAAAAAAATCACTATTTTTGAAACACAATGATTGAAATTTCTCTAGTAGTGAAATAGTAAAATTTTACTATTTTGTTGGTTCATCATTTTGATCTCCTGTCATCGTGTAGCTCAACCATCTCCAAGCTCGCCATCTCCGATCACTTTACTTTGTTTCTAATATCCTATTTTCCCATTAAATATCAAAAGAAAAAAAAAAACTTCTAAACCTAATTTATAGGCCCAATCCATCACGAGTTGCCTATATCAAAGCAAACGAACAACCGACGAAATCTTTGGCATAAAGCCACAGTTTGTTAAGTCTAAAGAAAAAAAAAAGTGAGAAAAAAAAAAAAACCTTGGTCCTTAGCGCCAAGAAGCAAAGGTCAATTTTCTAATGAAAACCTATAAATTCCTTCTCTTCCTTCCATGGTTATGATGGTGGAGGAGTGAGAGGTGCATACTTTGAACTCGTCAATCTCTCTGCCATGTTTATGGAGTATTCCTTACTGTTATTGACAAGACTCAGATTTGGTTGCACTTTTACGACAAGAATTATAAGTTTAGTTGTTGTGAAAATGTAAATTGTCTCGATTCTGATCATTTTGTTGAATCAGTGGATGAGTTTTCGTTCTTTTTTTTTTTTTTTTTTTGAGCTTTGGGGTTCAACATTCCCTTCTCGTGTTCTGAAACATATCCTTGTGGATGGGACATGACGAAGATAAGAGAGAGAGGCCACAGAAAAATGGATAATTGGAGATTGAAATCAACGGAGCTCAATTCTTTTTTATTTTTATCGAATGCTACAAATTTGATTCAAGACTGGTAATCGGAGGTCTATTACTTGGATTGATTTTGACGATAAGTGCTTCTTACCAAAAACTTTAGTTGATGTCGGTGAAGCATTTGAAGATTTTTTCAAAAATTGTGAGATTGAAATCGTGAACGATTGTGAAATATTAAGAAATGGGTATTATTGTCATTTTAAAAAAATAAAACTGATATGCCATCAAATTGGACCTGAGCTCAAAAATCAAAAACAAAAAATAAAAAAACAATTATCCTTCAATTCAAAACTAGGAAGCGCGTGGACTCCATAATAATTAAATATCTATTTAAAGGACTTATGCCAAATTAACCCTTTTAAATGAAGCTAATAAGCCAAAATGATCCTAAAAATTTAAGCAATTTCATGGCTAAGCTGCAAGCTTCAACAGGTGTAAACACATAGGGATGTTGGAGGTAAGGAAATTAAAGCTAAGGAATAAATTCTTGTAATTTATGAGATGTACAAGTTTAGGTGTAAGGAACAAAAGAACTGAAATGCTTCCAAAAAGAACATGTGAATAATCCAATACTTTAAATTGGAGATATTTTATACTCGAGTTTTATAGCTGAAACTTTTTCAGATCTTTGAAGTATCGGCATTTTATACTCGGCCTTTTTATAAATACAGTTTTTGCTAACAAGCTATTTCATATCTTAGATTGGAGGTGATGTAATTCTTAAAATATAGATATTCCTCGCTATATAATGTTATTTATAAGCATGTTTGTTAACTATTTTAAAAACCAATGGATAATAGTGTTTGAAAAACTATTTTCTATATATCCTATTGAGGGATACATGCCAACACTCAAGTAAGCCCCTACCAAGAAATACAAGATGGTAGACCAATAAATGGTCCAAAATCTCTTCTATTATGTGATTATGTCTATTATTGAGATTTTTTTTAGCATGCTTTTGTTCTGTTAATGTTATATATGATTATGCCTTCTCTGACATTCTGTTTAGCATGCTTTTGTTCTGTCTCATTTTATTCTTCTATTCTATTCTGTTAATGGGCATCTATTATTCATTTGAGAAAACATACAATGGTCATTAATCTAAAGATCTTATTATTTTGAAAAGTATCTATACCAAAGATAATTGTGAAAAATGATTTACGATACTAATTGGTTTTGAACAATCGAATATCCATGGAAAATTTATAATCTCTCCAATGGAAAATCCATGACAAAGTATCAAAATTATTCATTGGGGTATTAGCTTACCCCAATGCCCAAACCATTTTTTTTTAGGTATTATAGGATAGAAAAAGATGTGAAATTATTGAGCTTGACAAGCTTAAGTGGGAATGAAGCCTAATTGGTATGAGTCAACATTAGGGAAAGATAAGAATATGATATTGAATATTTTATGCCAACATCAGTGACAACAACAATGGAAAGGTTGAAGCAAGAGTATAACACTAGGAGTGGTATAGGTAAATCAACATTGCTAGCATGATGCCAATGAGAGCTTCAACAAAAATGGTTGCAAAAGCAACCCTATTAGGTAGACATGATCACTTACGTCCTACCAAAAAAACTATGAGGACACCATTAATATATAACTTTAGAAGGTTATGCTTTGATCGAATGTTGTTATATCTATTTTAATTAATGCAAGATTATTTTGTATTTGTGATGCTTCTGCAAATAAAATAAAAATTTCTAATATGAAGGCCTCTTCGGCTAGTCACTCCCTAGATTATAACAAGTTCGGGATCTGGGGTGTTGTGAGTGAAATAAAATAAGAAAAGTAAAGTAAAGGTCATTCAAGGTGAATTTAATTAAGTAAGCAGCTCTCCCAATTAACACTTGAACTAGTTTAAGTCATGTTAAAAAATGGCTACTAAAATAGTCTTAAAACATTTCTAAAAATGCCTTCGAATGATGGCCCAAATGGGCCTCAAAATACCCTAAGGAATAGTCCAAGAATTGGTCAAAAAGTCCACCAAAAATTATCTAAGGAATGGGCCAAACATGGTCCATGTAAGTGGCCAAACATGGCCCAAAAAGGTTACCAAAAATAGCCCAAAAAGATGGCCAAATATGGCCCAATATGGTGCCCAAACATAGTCTCAAAAGGTATCCAAAAATGGCTCAAAAAAGTGGCCCAAAGGGGCTGGTGTCAAAGGTGTCAAGGGCTGGGCAGCATGGCATGACAACAGGCAGGCCATGGGGCAAACAGTGGGCACAGCAAGGCGCGCAGGCAGGCGTGGCACGCACGCGGGGCGGCTGGGCATGCCTGAACCTGGTTTTTTGATTTTTTTTTCTACAGAAACACTGTAGCTACAGTATATTTATTGCAAGCAAATTTCTCTGTCTACTACACTAAATTTTCTCCATTTTGTGACTTTTTTTTCTTGAGTTTTGAAGGCCTCTTTTCGCCCATTTTTGGCCTATTCCTTCAAGGTTTCTAACCCTTCATTTTGAGCACTTTTCTCACCTATTTACAAGGTCTTTTACACATTTAATTAATTCTTTAATTTTTTCAAAATTTTGTGCATAACCTCTTTTGTTTTCTAAGTCTTTTTCCCACCTAATTTTCATAATACTTCATTTATATAACATATAAACAACCCACCCTCACTCGGTGTAATATCCTGACCCGGGATATAGCATGTGCACCGGGCTGCACCGGGCTATAAAATGTAATCCCGAATTATAAGCCGTGAAATGACATAAATAAAAGTGGATGCGTAATAGACTGTATTGTTTAATTACGATGCATAGGTACGAGAGGCAAACAGTCACGGGTGTCCGGGTGCCGTTGCACCGGAAGCCGAATTACTGAAAAACGTGCAAGTGAATGTCGACGCATAATTTTTTTAAGTAAATTTAAATGATTATGAATATTATATATACATATATATATACGGTTGGATGATATATATATATATATATATATATATTATAAGACAATATAATTAAATGAAAGGAAATAAAATGGAAAGAAGGGAAGTTCTAATACAAATATCAGTATGTGTGCATCACTGTGTGTGTGTGTGTGTGCATCACTGTGTGTGTGTGTGTTTGGGAAACCACACCAACCGACTTGGTGGTGTGTGTATATGTGATATATGTATATGAGGTACGTGGATGGAGGAGATTTAAGGGGCAATTCTCTGCAGTCAAGGATGACTGCAAGAGAGAGAGAAAGAGAGATAAGGTAGAGAGAGAAGAAGCGGTGAGTGTTTTGTATATATATATATATGTATACGGGTTTGAGAGATGAGAGGTTAGAAAAGGAAAGAAGGGTCAGGAACTGAAGGGGAGAAGAAGGGAGAGAGATTGGTTCAGAAACAGAAAGGTGGGAGAGTCACAGTGAGCTTAAAATCCGAAACCCAGGTAATTGATTTCAGTTCTGTTATTTCGATTTAAAGCATAAAGCTTAGATATAATTGTGGGGTCTGAACAAGCATGAAATATAGAAATTATTGCAAAAAGAACGAAGCTAAATGGTGTAGAAACCATAGAGAAAATTTGAGTTGCAGGTTCGGGGGGGATAATCGGGTTCCATGAACTTTATGTTTAAAAACTTGTTTTGAGTTGTTAGAAATGACCTACACAAGTGTAGAAACACACTAGAAACATTTTTGAGCCAAAACCGTGATTTAAACGCCATGAAATAGAAGAATCCACATGGCCGGAGAATCGGCCGAAAATGTTAAACCCCTATTTCGTGATGATGGGGAGGGCTTTAGGGCAAGTCGAGGCTAGGGTCGAGATCCTTGGAGGGAAAGGAATGGAACGGCATTGAAAACAGCTTAAAAAATGATTAAAAATGAGTCACCGTCGCCGGAGAGGACGACAGTGCACGCCGGAAACCTACCGGAGACGTGGGGAAGACGATCGGAAAAGCGTGGGTCTATTCGGGGACGGATCCGGGTTGGATCGGGTCGGTACCCGACCGGAAATAAAAACGGAGCCAAACTGTGTCGTTTTGGGTTTTGGTTTAAATGGATTTAGGGCTGTTTGGTAACTGGGATAATAAATAGAATTGGGTTTTGGGGTTAACCGAACCATGGATAGGGATAGGGAATTGGGTTTATTGTATTTCGGTTCTTGAATGAAACTGAACCGTTTGGTCCAGGAGAAAGGCTGACCGGTTTAGGGTTTTGGGGTCTGAACCAACTGGTTCAGACCGCAGCTTATGAAATTTATGAACCGGCCCCAAATGTTTTGAAAAATTACACTAAGGCCCAAAAAGAAAAATTAATTAAATGTTAATTTTACAAAAATACCCCTGACTCAAAAGTGGGTCAAACGAGGTCCAAATAGGGCAAATGAATAGTCAATTTTTATTATCTCGCATGCTCTGAGTCCAATGGTGAGGTCCGTTTCACGAGACGGAGTCCCAAAAGGTTACGACTTGTAAAAATGACCAAAATACCCCTGCTTCATAGGTGAGTCAAATGGACTCCGATTGAATTAAAGAACTAGTGAATTTTTATTATTTTGAACCTTCCGAATCTATTGGTAATGTCAAAATTATGAAAAGAGGTTCCGAGAACAACAGACATATAAAAGTCTAAATAAGTATTAGGAATACTGATCATAGCAAGGCATAGAATTTGGTGAATAGAAATTATTCTGAAACGTATTTACTGATATATAGGGAACTCAACGGGAAAAGGAAAACCTACAGGAGACTGATTTAGCAATGCATTAGAGGTAAGTAGATACCCTTTCTCTTCCATGTGGTGTTATCAAGCCAAGTTCATTCTTTTACTGCCAAACTTGTACTCCTGAGCGTATCTGATGTTATTGTCTCCACAATGTGATATTGTTCTATCTGGTGGACATTGATTTATTGTTGTACCATTGTTATCATGTTGAACCGTGCTTTGAAATGCCTATTGTTATGTTTCCATTGAATTGATGATATTCCATTTTTATATACTCCTATGGAATCATGTATGATCATGAAATGTTTATGTATACTGGATTTGTGCTCAGTCACAATATCCATCCGATGCTTTTAAATTCACTGAAGACCTTCGGGTCGAGTCCATGAACGGACATATGGCCATACACTGGAATGCACTGAAGGGGGTAAACCGGGCCCCCAAGGACCGAGGGCATATCAAGCCCTGACACAGAACAAAAGCATCTCTTATACGATTGCTCAACTATAATTGTTGAATTATATTGTTCTTGTGATTATCTTGTATTGCGAGATATTCCTTTATTGATTTATTGTGATCAATTATAATGGCAGTACTTTCTTGTTATTGTATTTTCGTCGAGAATTCCAGGACATTGTTATGCCATTCCTACTGATTACACATTGTGATCCCACTGTTCATTTGCCACTGTTCACATGTTAAGAGTTTCATGTTGATGTTATGTCCCTTACTCCTAATTGTACATTGTGTTCTATTGTTTATTGGCCCTTATGGCAACTGTTCCCATTGGCTATCATAGCATCTTATTGATTATGATTGGCTATCATATTCTTGTTCTTGGATTCATATTCTTTTATGATCCTCGATACCAGTGTCGGAGATCTGTATTTACTTGCTGGGCTCTTGTAGCTCATTCCACCCTCCTCACCCCCATTTCAGGTACTGATGCCGCGAGACCCCGGTAGGAGTTTAAAGACGTAGAAGGACATTTGAGGAAATGCATCAGTTTATGTTTTAAGTTCTCCCATGTATTCACCACCCTCGGGTGCTGGTCATGTTTGGTTCTTATTTTGTTTATGTAGAACCATATTATGTATTGTAAAGACTTTCGCTAACATTGTGTATGGAAAGACTTCCGCTGACGTACTATTACTGATAAGACTTCTGCTGTTATTGTTTTGAGGTTTTAGTACTTTGCATATTAGTACTATGCTACAGGAATGGAAAAAGTAGGGACGGCCTTCGGGTCGGCCCCGCGACACGAGATCCGCATAGGGTGGATTTCGGGTCGTGACACTCGGTGGTCACAAGTTCATGAAATTTTAAACATACATCCCTTGTTGTCAACATTCATATCTAGTTGTCACAACGTACACATATTATACTCATTAAATAAAGACATCTTATATATCATTTGGGTCTTAAACCTTTACACTTTAAAATGGCTCAAGGCCTATTGTCCACCACTCTCCAAGTTTAAATACAAGTAAATTGGGCTTATGCACATACATACAAAAACATGCCCCAAGGGCCAAATATGTTTCATGGTCCATTTTCTTTCCTTTCTTCAAGACTTAAACAAGTCTCAAGCACTCGGTGTCACGACCCGAAACCCACCCTACGCGGATCTCGTGTCGCGGGGCCGACCCGAAGGCCGTCCCTACTTTTTTCGTTCCTGTATCATAGTACTAATATGAAATGTACTAAAACTTTAAACAATGAACATCGGGAGTCTTTATTAATTACGCTAATCTAGCGAAAGCCTTTCAATAATTTAAACAGCGGAAGTCTATTACATGACATAGTTCTACATAAGACAAAATGAGAACTAAACGTAACCAGCACCCGGGGGTGGTGAATACATGGGAGAACTAACATAGACTGGTACGGTTCCTCAAAAATGTCCTCCTACGCTCTCAGACTCCTACTGGGGTCTTGCAGCATCATCACCTGAAATGGGGGGTAAGTGGGGTGAATGAGCTATAAAGCTCAGCAAGTAAAACAGATCTCTGACACTGGTATCGATGATTATAAAAGAACATGAATCCATGAATAAAAATATGATAGCCAATCATAAGAAGTAAGATGCTGTGATAGCCAATGAGGACAGTTGCCATGATGGCCAATGAGTAGTGGGGTCACAATGTACAATTAGGAGTAATGGAAAAGCAGTGATAAGGATTTCTCAACAATAACCTGTCGCAATAAAAGTACTACCACAATAAATCGATTACAATCAAATCAATGAACAATGTAAGATAAACCATAAGAAACAGTAACCATTCAACAATATAACCATAACAATAATCCAATCGAGATGCTTATAATCTGTAGTAGGGGATGGCAGTCCCTCTGTATTTCGAGGCCCGGCATACCTCTCAGTAAACTTACATCTTTTGTCACACGTCCGTTCACGGACTAGTTTGTCACAAAAGCATCAGATGGGTATTGTGACTAAGCACAATTCTAGCATTCATAAACATATCATGATCATAAGCGATTCCATAGGAGTATGAAAATGGAATATCATATATACAGTAAAGCATGACAGTAAGCCCTTCAAGGCATGGTTCAACATGATAACAATGATATAGCAGTCAATAAATGTCCACAAGATATAACAATATCACATTGTGGAAAGCAATAACATTTGGAACGTTCATGAGTACAAGTTTGGCAGTAATGAATAAACTTGGCTTGGAAACACCATATGGAAGAGACAGTGATCCACTTACCTCTACTTATGCGTTCTTAAATCAGTATCCCGTGAGTTTGCCCTTTCTTGTCGAGTTCCCTATATATCTGTAATTACGTTTCAGAATAGATTCTATTCATCAAATTTTATGCCTTTCTATCATAAGTATCTCAAATACTAATTTAGACTTTACTATTGAGTCCGGAACGCCGAAGAAAGTTGGTTTAGGCTTTCGCAGAATTTAATTTGGACATCGTTACTATAAAAGGGTAAAATAGTCATTTACTACATGTATTTTACTTTTTGGGGTGCCGTCTCGTGAAACAGACCTTACTATCGAACTCAGAATGTCCGAAATAATAAATTTTGATTATTCATTTGCTTTGTTTGGACTTCGTTTGCTCTATTTATGACCTAGGGGCAAAATAGTAATTTTACTTTATTTATTAAATAATTTAAATTAATTATTTAATTATTTAATTATTTTTCCAAGGCTTGATTGCATAAAATTTCCAAAACTTGGCCACAGTATAATTTAGTAAAACCGTTGGGGTCAATCTGTAAATATAAAAAGTCTTAGTTTATTTCATTTTAAAGAAATTAGAAAACTAGTGGGTTTAGGTCAACCCTAAGTGAACTGGACTGGTTCCCTTGTAAACCAACCGGTCTAAACAGTTTGTACACGTGATGCTGACGTCATAATGACGTCAGCCCTAAATTTAAAAATAAACTACACGTGTCACTGCCCGTTTTAATTTGGTTGGGTCTCGACCCGGATCCGATCCATGACCCGGTCCCGTTTTAACCCGAAATGCCCCCGACATTCCGATTGTCTTCCCTATTACTCCGGTAGGGTTCCGGTAGTGAACAATCACCTTCTCCGGCGACGGCGACCGGATTCCTACCATTTTTTAACGGTTTTTAAATGCCTTCCTCTATTGTTTTTCATGGAGATTCCATATCTAAACTTAGTTTTCAAATTGAACCATTAATTCCTCACGAAATAGAGAAAAACAGTGGCTCCGGCCAACTATTCTTTCTCAATTTCATGCGATGTTCTTGACTGTTTTGACCCCCATTTGGTTTTAATGGTTTTCTGCACTTCATAGGGTCATACTTGGGTCATTTAAACAAAGTTTAATACATGAAATGTTAGGGTTCCGATTATTCTCTACAAACCTGCAACTGTGAATTTCTCAGTCATTTTAGTATCTTTTTCTATCATTCGTTTTGCATTTAAAAGCTTAACTCATGCTTATCAAGACCCTAGCTTTAAACCAAACTATCATGCTTTAAATCATAAAAACAGTGGGTGAATGACTCACCTAAATTTTCTGTATTTCTCTCGGGTCTCCTCTTCTTCTCCTTCTTTCTTGGCTCAGTTCCTCCTGAAATGTTTCTCTTTTTTTTGTCTCTATGCACGTCCCCTATATACACATACAGAGAACGCTCATCACTTCCACCGCCCTTGTCACTTCCCACTTTTTCCCTCTCGGTTACTCCCCCTTCTTTGGCCCCTTTTCTTGACTTAGGTTCTGGTATTCCCTCTGCCAAATGCAACTTTGCATTTATTGGATTGGGAGACTTGTGATGTGCACACATATATATATATAGTATATTATACACATCACACACACACACACACCTCACCCAACCGAGACACACACACACACCCACATACATTGCACCTCTATACTGCCCTTGGCGGTTTTCCTTTCCTTCTTTTCTTTTCCTTTTAATTCTTATATATATGCATATATACATAAATATATTTATAATACATTATATTATACATATATATATATACCCATAAAATACATATTTTATACATATATATACATTCATGTGTAGGCGTATAAATCTATTTTTAATTATACATACATACATACATTCATTTTAATCGGGCTACTCACCTACGTACACGTATGCATGCATGGGAATACGTGCATACACGCATTACGATGTAATGTCCTGGGGTGCTCGGGTGTTACCCAGCCTTGGTTATTCACTTCCATCATTTACAGTTTCCAGTCATTCATTTCCATGAAATACCATGATATACGTATCTTACTGTTCAAGTTACATTATTTAACCGACTTACCTCGGTACACGTGCTGTATCCCGGGTCGGGATATTACATTCTTACCCCCTTAAAAATAAGTTTGTCCCCAAACTTAGCATATACTACTATGGAAATAAGTGTGGGTACTTGGCGCGCATATCATCTTCTCGCTCCCAAGTAGCCTCTTACATCCGGTGATTCCTCCACAGAACTTTGACTAACGGAATAGTCTTGTTCCGTAGTACCTGATCTCGACGATCCAAAATCTGAACTGGATGCTCTATGTAACTCAGATTTTCCTGGACGTCTAATGGTTCGTGCTCAATCACTTGATCTGCACTCTGTATACACTTCCTTAGCATCGAGACATGAAACACATTGTGAACATGTGCTAATTCTGAAGGTAAGGCAAGCTCGTAAGCTACGGGTCCAACCCTCTTCGTGATCCTGAATGGCCCAATGTATCTGGGGCCAAGCTTTCCCCTCTTGCCAAACCTGACTACTCCTTTCATGGGTGATACTTTCAAGTATACAAAATTGCCTTTTGCAAACTCTAAGTCTCGTCGGTGAACATTCGCATAGCTTTTTTGTCAACTCTGAGTTGCTAATAAACGCTATCGGATCAGTTGTATTTTTTCTGTGGTTTGTTCCACTATCTCTGGCCCATAGAGTTTCCTTTCTCCCACTTCTGTCCAACACAGTGGTGATCGGCACTTCCTGCCGTACAATGCCTCATATGGTGCCATGCCAATACTAGCTTGATAGCTATTATTATACGTGAACTCCACCAATGGCAACTGATCTTCCCAACTCCCTTCAAAGTCTATGACACAGAAACGCAGTAAGTCTTCTAAAGTCTGTATCGTCCTTTCTGACTGGCCGTCGATCTCGGGGTGATACGCAGTACTAAGACTCAGTTCCGTGCCCATAGCTTGTTATAGTCCTTTCCAGAATCGTGATACAAACCGGGGGTCCCTATTAGAAACAATTGATATTGGAACTCCGTGAAGTCTAACAATCTCTCTGATGTATAGCTCGGCTAGTCGCTGAAGAGATTGTGTTGTCTTGGTTGCCAGGAAGTGAGCTGTCTTAGTTAATCTGTCTACGATGACCCAGATAGAATCACTCCCCTTGACTGTCCTTGGCAATCCTGACACAAAGTCCATCGTGATGTGTTCCCACTTCCACTCAGGAATGGGCAGTGATTGCAGAAGTCCTCCAGGCTTCTGATGTTCTACCTTAATTTGTTGGCACTTGACACATCGTGCTATGTACTCAGCTAGGTGACGTTTCATCCTAGACCACCAATAAGGATCCTTAACATTGTGATACATTTTGGTGCCCCCTAGATGTAAGGCAAATTTCGAACTGTGTGCCTCATCAAGAATCTCCTTCCTGATTTCGGGCACGTCGGGTACGCAGATCCTACCTTGATAATATAATATTCCATCTCTCACTGAGTACTCGGAATCTATGCCTGTCTCAATTCCTTGAAGAAGCTTAGCCAGCTTCTCATCTTGAGTCTGCTGCCCCCTGATCTTGTCCACAATCGACAAACTCATTGTGACGTTGGCACATAGTGCCTCGGAACTGGGCAGAACTATCTCTATTTCCATGTCCTCCAAATCTTTCAGTATCTCTTTTTGTGTCGTCAACAGGCAAGCTAAACTCCCTGATGACTTTCTACTAAGTGCGTCAGCCACCACGTTTGCCTTCCCTGGGTGGTACTATATGATGACCTCGTAGTCCTTCAATAATTCTAACCAACAGCGCTGTCTCATATTGAGCTCCTTCTATGTAAACAGATACTTGAGGCTCTTATAGTCGGTGAAGATTTTACACGTGGTTCCGTATAAATAATGTCTCCATATCTTCAAGGCGAAGATAATGGCTGCTAGCTCAAGATCGTGTGTCAGGTAGTTCCTTTCGTGGGGTCTCAACTGTCGGGAAGCATAGGCTACCACTTTTCCGTTTTGCATTAACACACACCCTAAGCCCTTGAATGAGGCATCACTGTAAATCACAAAACCGTCAGTTCCTTCTGGTACTGTCAATATAGGAGCTGTAACCAAACGCTCCTTTAACTCTTGGAAACTCTTTTCTTGTTCCTCTGTCCAAACAAAAGGAACACCTTTCTGGGTCAGTTTGGTAATAGGCGTAGCTATTTTGGAGAAATCCTTGACAAATCTCCTATAGTAGCCTGCTAACCCCATGAAACTTCGCACTACCGTGACACTCGTAGGTTGAGGCCAATTCATGATTGCCTCGATCTTCTGGGAATCAACAGAGATTCCTTCTTTACTGATCACGTGTCCTAGAAATGCTATACTAGGAAGCCAGAATTCGCATTTCTTCAACTTGGCGTATAACTTCTGCTCCCCTAACTTCTGTAGGACTCTCCTCAGATGTACCTCGTGTTCTTCCTGGTTCTTAGAGTAAACCAAGATGTCGTTTATAAATATAATCACGAAGTCATCCAAGTACGGCTTGAACACACGGTTCATCATGTCCATGAATGCAGCTGGGGCATTGGTCACCCCAAATGGCATAACAAGGAACTCGTAGTGTCCATACCGTGTCCTAAATGCTGTCTTCTGAATGTCAGTGGGTCTGACCTTCAACTGGTGATAGCCGAACCTCAGGTCGACCTTTGAGAACACCTGGGCCTCTTTCAATTGGTCGAACAAATCATCTACTCTGGGCAGTGGATATCTATTCCGGATGGTAACTTTGTTCAACTGGCGATAGTCGATACACAGTCTCATAGTTCCATCATTTTTCTTTACGAATAATATAGGCGTACCTCATGGTGACGAGCTGGGTTGTATAAAACCCTTGTCCAATAATTCTTGCAACTAGAGCTTCAGCTCCTTCAGCTCTGCTGGTGCCATCCTATATGGAGTCTTGGATATCAGTGTAGTGCCTGGCAATACGTCGATGCAAAACTCGATCTTTCTGTCTATGGGCATTCTTGGAAGATCATCTAAGAATACTCTGGGAAATTCCCTAGCAATGGGAATCTTCTCTAACTCAGGCTGCTAAGAATCAGTGTCTTGAACACTACATAAGAATCCGTGACATCCCTTGCGAAGCAGACGCCTTGCCTGGATAGAGGAAACGAAGTAGGGTGGGGAAGCCACCCTTGTCCCCTCAAAGTTAACTGTCGGAAACTGGGGGTTCTGTATGAGAACTCATTTGGCCACACAGTCTATCGTAGCGTGATTGGTGGCCAGCCAATCCATTCCAAGGATAACGTCGAATCCATAAATTTCCAAGGGTATAAGGTTAGCCAATAAGTGTGTATCCCCAATCTGAATCCCACAATTCCTATACATGGTATCCCCCAACAATGATTTCCCCGATGGTATAGAAACATTCAATAAATACCCTAAGGGTTCCGTCACTAGGTTCAATCTAGCAACATATGTAGGGGATACAAATGAATGTGTAGATCCAGTGTCAAATAAAACATGAGCAGGCTGTGAGCATACTAAAAGAGTACTTGTGACTACAGAGGTTGTAGCCTGCACGTCTCGTGGTAAAAGGGAGAAAACTCATCCTGCTTGCTGCTGGACGCTCCCTTGTCCACTTCTTTGGGTCAGAGGTCTAGGTGGTGCTATTCCGGTTGTTGGTGCTTTAACCGAAGTAGTGTTGGGCGTGGCCTAATCCTTTTGAGGGAATTCTCTTGCATAATGTCCCTCCTGGCCACAATAGTAGCAAGCGTTGCTGTCCTTGAGACATTGGCCTTTGTGGATCTTATTACAACGAGAGCACTTGGCTGCCCCCTTTTTAGTGTTACTCTGTTTCTTCTGACCGGACCCTGTCGCTTGTGATGCAGCTCCGGGTCTGGTAAATATAGATCCCTGTCCTGAAGTAGAAGGCCCTTGCCTCTTATTTTGGTTGCCTCTACGTTTCTGGTTCCCTCGCTTGTTGGCGAATTCCTCGCCACTCCTTTCTATGATCCGAGCCGTTTCCACGACATCATCGTAAGTAGTCAGTCGATGGGGTACTAGTCTATCCTTGATAGACCACCTCAGTCCTTCCTCGAATTTACGAGCCTTTAGATCCTCAGTTCTGATAGCATCAGGGGCAAATATGGCCAATTCAGTAAAAGTGGC
Organism: Nyssa sinensis; assembly: GCA_008638375.1. Taxonomy (NCBI): domain Eukaryota; kingdom Viridiplantae; phylum Streptophyta; class Magnoliopsida; order Cornales; family Nyssaceae; genus Nyssa; species Nyssa sinensis. The sequence goes on along the minus strand of CM018047.1, from coordinate 32,775,408 downwards.
CTCGTATTGCTCCATAGTCATCGAGCCCTATTGCAGTACCATGAATTCGGCAACTCTACGGTTCCATACTTCCTGGGAGAAGTATTTCTTATTGAAGAGCACAGTAAATCGTTGCCAATCCATGTTTGGCTCCCTCGCCTTCTCATTTATCCACCACTTATGTGCCATTCCCTTAAGCATATACGTGGCATAAGCCACCTTCTGGACGTCAGTACAATTCAGGATATCGAAAACCCTGTTCATTTCTAACATCCATTCTTCGGCCGCCGTGACCCCATTTGTACCGTCAAACGTCAGGGGTTTCATTTTCTAGAATCGTTCGTATTGGTATGCAGCATCTCGTTCATTCCCTTGACGATTCCCGATGTTACTGCCTGCGTTGACAGGCTGCTCCTGTTGTACTGGCTGTGCTGGTTGGCTAGCACAACCCTGAATCCGTGGTAGAGTTTCAATGACAGTCTGCATCAATCTTTCCAATTGTTCTAAATGATCCATAGGTAACAGACCTTGCCTCGTGTTAACCATGATTGTGAATAGAACCAATGAAGATAACCAATGAGATAACTAATGAGATAACCAATGAGATGACCAGGCAATGTGTAAGACAATTTGTCCATGATTGTAAAATATAAAATGTCAGTCATATCTAACAGTCTTAACTCTAGTCCTATCTCCCATGACTCACAATCGAACCTAAAGCTCTGATACCAAGCTGTCACGACCCGAAACCCACCCTACGCGGATCTCGTGTCGCGGGGCCGACCCGAAGGCCATCCCTACTTTTTTCGTTCCTGTATCATAGTACTAATATGAAATGTACTAAAACTTTAAACAATGAACAGCGAAAGTCTTTATTAATTACACTAATCTAGCGGAAGCCTTTCAATAATTTGAACAGCGGAAGTCTATTACATGACATAGTTCTACATAAGACAAAATGAGAACTAAACGTAACCAGCACCTGGGGGTGGTGAATACATGGGAGAACTAACATAGACTGGTGTGGTTCCTCAAAAATGTCCTCCTACGCTCTCAGACTCCTACTGGGGTCTTGCAGCGTCATCACCTGAAATGGGGGGTAAGTGGGGTGGAATGAGCTATGAAGCTCAACAAGTAAAACAGATCTCCGACACTGGTATCGATGATTATAAAAGAACATGAATCCATGAATAAAAATATGATAGCCAATCATAAGAAGTAAGATGCTGTGATAGCCAATGAGGACAGTTGCCATGATGGCCAATGAATAGTAGGGTCACAATGTACAATCAGGAGTAATGGAAAAGCAGTGATAAGGATTTCTTAACAATAACCTGTCGCAATAAAAGTACTGCCACAATAAATCGATTACAATCAAATCAATGAACAATGTAAGATAAACCATAAGAAACAGTAACCATTCAACAATATAACCATAACAATAATCCAATCGAGACGCTTATAATCTGTAGTAGGGGATGGCAGTCCCTCTGTATTTCGAGGCCCGGCATACCTCTCAGTAAACTTACATCTTTTGCCACACGTCCGTTCACGGACTAGTTTGTCACAGAAGCATCGGATGAGTATTGTGACTAAGCACAATTCCAGCATTTATAAACATATCATGATCATAAGCGATTCCATAGGAGTATGAAAATGGAATATCATATATACAGTAAAGCATGATAGTAAGCCCTTCAAGGCATGGTTCAACATGATAACAATGATATAGCAGTCAATAAATGTCCACAAGATATAACAATATCACATTGTGGAAAGCAATAACATTTGGAACATTCATGAGTACAAGTTTGGCAGTAATGAATAAACTTGGCTTGGAAACATCATATGGAAGAGACAGTGATCCACTTACCTCTACTTATGCGTTCTTAAATCAGTATCCCGTGAGTTTGCCTTTTCTTGTCGAGTTCCCTATATATCTGTAATTACGTTTCAGAATAAATTCTATTCATCAAATTTTATGCCTTTCTATCATAAGTATCTCAAATACTAATTTAGACTTTACCATTGAGTCCGGAACGCCGAAGAAAGTTGGTTTAGGCTTTCGCAGAATTTAATTTGGACATCGTTACTATAAAAGGGTAAATAGTCATTTACTACATGTATTTTACTTTTCGGGGTTCCATCTCAGGAAACGGACCTTACCATCGAACTCAGAATGTTCGAAATAATAAATTTTGATTATTCATTTGCTTTGTTTGGACTTCGTTTGCTCTATTTATGACCTAGGGGCAAAATAGTAATTTTACTTTATTTATTAAATAATTTAAATTAATTATTTAATTATTTTTCCAGGGCTTGATTGCATAAAATTTCCAAAACTTGGCCACAGTATAATTTAGTAAAACCGTTGGGGTCAATCTGCAAATATAAAAAGTCTTGGTTTATTTCATTTTAAAGAAATTAGAAAACTAGTGGGTTTAGGTCAACCCTAAGTGAACCGGACCGGTTCCCTTGTAAACCAACCGGTCTGACCGGTTTGTACACGTGATGCTGACGTCATGATGACGTCAGCCCTAAATTTAAAAATAAACTACACGTGTCATTGCCCGTTTTAATTCGGTTAGGTCCCGACCCGGATCCGATCCATGACCCGGTCCCGTTTTAACCCGAAATGCCCCCGACATTTCGAGTGTCTTCCCCATTACTTCGGTAGGGTTCCGGTAGTGAACAGCCGCCTTCTCCGGCGACGGCGACCGGATTCCTACCATTTTTTAACGGTTTTTAAATGCCTTCCTCTACTATTTTTCATGGAGATTCCATATCTAAACTTAGTTTTCAAATTGAACCATTAATTCCTCACGAAATAGAGAAAAACAATGGCTCCGGCCAGTTGTTCTTTCTCAATTTCATGCGATGTTCTCGACTGTTTTGACCCCCATTTGGTTTTAATGGTTTTCTGCACTTCATAGGGTCATACTTGGGTCATTTAAACAAAGTTTAATACATGAAATGTTAGGGTTCCGATTATTCTCTACAAACCTGCAACTGTGAATTTCTCAGTCATTTTAGCATTTTTTCTATCATTCTTTTTGCATTTAAAAGCTTAACTTATGCTTATCAAGACCCTAGCTTTAAACCAAACTATCATGCTTTAAATCATAAAAACAGTGGGTGAATGACTCACCTAAATTTTTTGTATTTCTCTCGGGTCTCCTCTTCTTCTCCTTCTTTCTTGGCTCAGTTCCTCCCGAAATGTTTCTCTTTTTTTTTGTCTCTATGCACGTCCCCTATATACACATACAGAGAACCCTCATCACTTCCACCGCCCTTGTCACTTCCCACTTTTTCCCTCTCAGTTACTCCCCCTTCTATGGCCCCTTTTCTTGACTTAGGTTCTGGTATTCCCTCTGCCAAATGCAACTTTGCATTTATTGGCTTGGGAGACTTGTGATGTGCACATATATATATATATATATATATTATATTATACACATCACACACACACACACCTCACCCAACCGAGACACACACACACACCCACATACATTGCACCTATATATTGCCCTTGGCAGTTTTCATTTCCTTCTTTTCTTTTCCTTTTAATTCTTATATATATGCATATATACATAAATATATGTATAATACATTATATTATACATATATATATATATACCCATAAAATACATATTTTATACATGTATATACATTCATGTGTAGGCGTATAAATCTATTTTTAATTATACATACATACATTCATTTTGATCGGGCTACTCACCGACGTACACGTATGCATGCATGAGAATACGTGCATGCACGCATTACGATGTAATGTCCTGGGGTGCTCAGGTGTTACCCAGCCTTGGTTATTCACTTCCATCATTTACAGTTTCCAGTCATTCATTTCCATGAAATACCATGATATACGTATCTTACCGTTCAAGTTACATTATTTAACCGACTTACCTCGGTACACGTGCCGTATCCCGGGTCGGGATATTACACCTAGGGCCTCATCTGAAATATGATGCCCTACGAATGGGTCAGCTCAATAGCTGGTATAACACAATGCTAATATTAGGAACAAATTTAAGGCGTGGCATGTGCAAGTGTACATTTTAAAGCTATGCATACCCCCCCTCCGTTCATCAATGCAATGTAAAGGTGATATGCATGACACACACAACAAACTCTCTGCCACACCCATGTCTCACTTCACGGTCCTTCCCCGTTGGCATGAGTACCAATAGCCAATTTTTGGGTTTTTCATCATAGGATCTACACCCTCATAATTGATAGCACCAAGTGCTCAACCCACACCATGTTTCTAAGGAATCACAATATGCTAAAATGCCATGATTTCTTCATGCAACTTCGATGTGACAATTTATTAAACACATGGTGTTGTCTTCAAGTCATGCATTATGTCCAACAGAAATCATAACTTCAAAATCCCTAAACATCTTATACATGAACATATGCCTTAAACAATCTATGTCATCATATGTTCAAGCCACATTTTCACAAATTTGCTAATTCACAAACAACACATAATTTTCATAAAGCACCAAGACATTAAACCATCACATCCTCCAAAACAAAGATGTATCACATGCATATAAGCCAAAATATAATAATCCAAAACATGTTAACAAGATACACCTTAATCATAGCAACAAATCACCCAAGAACTTAAAGAATACATAAACACCCAAACTACCAACTCTAAGTTTTCAAAGCAACTACCTTCTAAGTGAATTCTTAATATTAAATAAACACCGTAAGCACTCAAACAACATGTGGAAAGGCAAGAAAACTTAAACCTATTCCTAGCTTAGTAAAATATCATACCTAGAATGGTTTTTCTCAAACCGGGGAAGTTGTGTTTGCTGCACAGCCGAATTGTTAGGTGAGAATATAGGTCTTGATAAGAGGAACAACTTCTTAAAAGGAAGCCTCGTAAGAATCCTGGCCTAAAAGTGTGTTTTTGTGACTTGAAGCTTGAAGAACCTAGGGCTTTTTTTCACCTTTTCTCCATGAGCGTGAGCTGCTTTGAATTTCAGACCAATTTGTGATAAAAATACACTAAGGGGCTGTATTTATAGTAGAGGGGCAAAGGTGCAAAATGACCCTTTTGCCCTTAATGAATCCGGGCCCCTTTATACTACAACCTGTCCCGAAACACCTCAATTCGATATTTTGTTTTAGCCAAAGTTCTTAAAATCATTTCAAATGAAAATTTTTAAAAAAATAAATTTTCGCCTATGGCCAGGTTTGGCCGGATCCACCTGGGACGCCCTTTTGTTCTTATTTTTGAAACTGTCTCCCAACAGGCTCAAATTTTTATAGGAGGTGTATTTTAATATTCTAAGCATATTTATCTTCTATGACACACTCAAAATATGCTTCTAAATATGACTTATGCTTAAATGATGCATGTAAATGCCCTACCAGCAAAACTGCGCTTGAATAGTGCCCTACCGGCAAAAACGAAAAATTTACCCTCATTTTTTAGATCTCTACAGGTGTGACACATACTTTCTACAAGATTACAATCTCCTTCAATGTTTGACTTAATCATTGGAGTGACCATCACTAAGGCTTCTTCGATGACCCTCGTCATTGTCTGTATTACAGGAATTCATCAGAAGCAATCCCAACCATCTTATCCAATCAGTTTATTTTTTCATAATGTATTTATATTCTCACATCCTCTTTTGAACAAGTAATATATATATATATATATATTACGTGATGTAATCTAATGGAAAAATATAATCCCGGAGGGATACTTTGCAAGTTAAAGGGACCGAAGTTAACTTATATCTTGCGATGCAGTGATTTTTAGGGTTTAGGGGGCAAAATGTCCAAAAAGAGTCAAACTGGTCCTAGACCAAGACCTACTGTCACATCCCGAACCCCACCCTACGCGGATGTCGAGGACGTGACTGCCAGTCGGTCGTGACGTGACCAACCAAAGGCAAATTCTGAACTTTTCGACGAATTGCACTCTAACTGTAGGGTCAGATGCAGCGGAATTTAAAACTTTTTCTTTATATCACGGGGATGCAACTCACTTATCCATCATAAGAATATGTATCACAGAGCAAGACTAAATCCAGTCAGTTAACAATTCTAATCTCAGAGCATATCTAAAATCAAGCATATAACAACAGAGCAGATCTAATATCTCTAGAGTACCATTAGTTCCATGAGCCATGTATATCTAGTATATATCAGTCAAGTCAGTCATAACATACCACTCACCGGAATAACCAGGTTCGATCTACAATAAACTAGTCTCTACAATTCAGTGCCGTCAGATCCTTACTTGCAATGCCACTTGGCCTATTCACGTCATGTCATAGTACCTTCTAATCCAAGGGAGGTAATTCCTGAAAAATGTCAGAATAATGGGGTGAGCTTAAATAAGCCCAGTGAGTAACATAGATTCCCTATCATGGGTTTCAAAACCAGTTTTGTGCTTCCATGGCACATGGATAATTTAGTCATTTCAAAAATAACTATTTTTATAAGTCCATTTCATAAGCAGTCTAGTACAATAAAACAGAATCGAACAGACAATACAAACGGATCGGAACATGACATAACCAATCGGTCAAAACAATAACTATTGCTAATGTATCGGTCAAGACACAAACTTTTCATTAACGGAATGAATCACAATCGGGACTGAGTGGGAACAATAAGTCAGTCAAGACAGGGGCATATTACCAATGGCTAGAACATAGCAGAGTTGAACAAGATCAATCAAAACAAGGCATACCAATAACAGGACGGAAACATAACGGAACTAGACCATCTATCAATCAGGCCAGACATGTCATCAACGGACGGAATATAATGGAATCGAACGGAAACAATACATCAGTCAAGCAAAGGCATATCGCGAACGGATAAAATTATAACGGAACTAAACGGAAACAATACACTAATCAAGACACAGGCAAATCATGAACAGGACACAACATAACGGAACTGGGTAGAAACAATATAACAAACAAGTCAGGGACACATCACTGTCGGAACTAATCATAACTGGACTGAACAATGTTTCAATCAAGACAGACGTATCATCAACGGACAGTACACAACGGAACTGGACCATATATCAATCAAGGCGGACTTAACATCATTAACGGATGGAACATGTCAGAACCGGACGGAACATATCAATCGAGGCAGACATATCATTAACGGACAGCACATAACCGAACTGAACGGAATTCCTAATTCGAAGGATACAAGCACATCACGTGGAATGTGATACAAAGGGCGTACATTAAGTACATACATTTAAACAATATAGCATTCAGACAGTATACTATACAAAGCGGTACGATACAACAAAATGTTGTTCTTTGCCTATATCACATGGTTTATTTAATCATTTCAGAAATAATGGTTCAATATATCCATTTTATCTCAACAGTTCAAAACGGGCAAAACAGTACGGGATGCTAGCACAGGGATCAGGAATATAGTCAATTATATAAAAAGACTAAAACCATGTCATAAGTGATGTAGTACGAAAAGGCATGCATTTAAATAATTGCACTTAAATAATTGCATTCAAAACAGATTAGTAAATCAAGGGACAGTATCAAAACAGTGTCAGAAGTTACTCACAAACTTTACGCTTATTTCCTTGCATAAATAATCCGATAACCTCCAGGTACGTCAAGCATCTCCATGTATATCTTGAATAATAATCATCAATCACAGACAGATCAGAACTCATCCATTCAGGTCTCATTCGTCATCTTAGGTATCTATCGGATTACCTAAGATAGCCTAGTAGCCTATCGCCCTTCCATTGGGTCTCACCTGAGGCTACTTCATTCTTTAATTAGGCTTAGCAGTTATTAGGATTATATCCTAAGTCATTTAGACTTCAATTGTTATCAGTCAGGCACTCATTCAACCTTAGGGGCAAAATGGTAATTTTACCATTCTTGTCCCGGACCTTGTCGTGGTCTTCGGAATAGTCTTTATATCTTAAGTACAAAGTTCTACGTCCTTTGGACTCCAATCAGTATCAGTTAGGTTCTTATTTTAACCATAAGGGCAAAATGGTAATTTTGCCATTCTTATCCCGGACCCTGTTATGGTCCTCAGAATATCCCATATATCGTATATATGAAGTTTTAAGTCTTTTAGACCTTAATCGGTATCAGTTGGGTACTTATTTAGTCTTAGGGGCAAAATGGTAATTTTGTCATTTTTGCCCCGGACCCTATCATGGTTCTCAGAACGTCCCATATATCTCATGTATAAATTTGTAAGTCCCTTGGACTTCATTTGGTATCTGCTTTAGATCGTCGGGACACATCGGTCATTTCTCGTTTTATGCGTTGACTGTCTCGGAGTCTTATTTAGCCCTTCAGTGTTCATAATTATCCCTATGATAATTTATCAGATCAGTTTGACCTTTATTCGACCTCTACTTTGCACTTACAGTGCTCAGGGGTATTTTTGGTCATTTTACGTTTTGTGTAATTCTGACCCCAATTCGTCATCTAATCAAGTATACAGCCTCACCAGTGTCTGGGCTCCTACCGGTATCAGTTTCGTCCCAATCGAACTTTGTTTAGGTCTCGTACGGTATCAGGGGTAATTTGGTAATTTTATGTGTCGTATTTTTCGGCATGTCAATTCATAAAATGGACCTCACCATTGGGTCCAGAACGTCCAACATAGTGAAATTGGACTGTCTGTTATGTTTAATCGGCCCTGGGTATCATTAAGGGCAATTCGGTCATTTACACTTTATGTGTCTGTATTTTTCGGGACCTCAGTTCATTAAACGGACCTCACCGTTGAGTTCAGAATGCCCGAGATAGTCAAAATAGGCTATCTGATATTTTTATTTGGGTCTGGGTACAATCAGGGGTAGTTCGATCATTTATCACTTACGGGTCTGTATTTTTCGGGACTGTATTTCCAAAATCGGACTGTACCATTGAGTCCAAAATGCTTGAAATAGTGAAAATACACTGTTCATTTAATTTATTTGGACTCCGTTTGACATATTTAATGTCCAGGGGTAAAATTGTAATTTTACCTATTTAATAAAATAATTAAATAATTATTTTATTATTTAATTAATTACCAGGGGCTTAAATGAAGAAATTTTCCAAAATGTGGGCCACTGTGTAATATTTAAATCTGTCAGGGGTTAAATCGTAATTTCAAGAAACTTCAGGGGTCAAAATGTAATTACATACTTTAGGGGTTCAAACCGTAGGGTTCAAGGGTTCAGTGGACTGAACCGGTTCAAAACTCAGAAAACCAACCGGTTCATTAACCTTTAGAAAACCGGAATAGCATAACCCATCTTATTCCCAATTGACCCTTATCCGTAATCAGGATATCCTTATAACCTGATTTCAATTTGTAAAGCCCGTAACCAAACAGGCCAACTCTAGGTTTTAAATTTAAAACATCAAACATCAAAAAGGTGCAGTTTTATTAAAACAGTGGCACGGTCTTGAGGCGACACGTGTCCGAGTCAACTCGGCCGAGTCGACTCCGTCTTCCCCAACTAACTGCCTCAGTGTTGCCCTAATTTCTGCAGATTTTCACTTTCAAATTCGTGGAGTTTCAGACAGGGTGTCACGACCCGAAACCCACCCTAAGCGGATTACCGGATCGCGATCGCCGCCCCGAGACCCGAGGGCCCCGAGACAAGGCTCGCATATGCAGCGGTATCGAATAGATGTGCAACATATATTTTGCGGAAGCGTGAAAAACTTTTTCTTTTCTTTTATCATTTTTAAATTATGCACATCCGTTCGGTACTGCCGCTCCATACATAGCATACATGGTTACACATTCAGAGTATAACTAAAAACTTAAAGACTTCATACATTCATACCATACATATTCGATTGCCCAGAGGGCTTATTACATGTCCTTACTATGTCTACTAATACAAAAGTACTATTAGAGTTTACAGACTTATCAAAAGAGACTATTTAACCATGTCTTCCCAAAATCAGTAGATTCGTCATCGTCGTCCTTAAATCAAAACTGCTGCTAATTACCTGAAAGGGGGGTCCGAACAAAGTCCGGGTAAGCTAATCTAAGCTTGTGAGCAATACCAGTATTCGTCATGGGGTTTTCAATTAGCAGTGGTTTAGTACATAAGAGTTTGTAAAAATAGTCACCGCCAATTGTTCGTATAATTGAATACAGAATATATGCATTCCTTAAAACATGTAGCCTTGAAATATTTAAAACATTCAAGCTAAACTTATACATATGAACTTTAAAACGTATAACATATCATGTATTTCTTAAACAGAGTATATAAAACTCAAACATATGCATATTGAAAATGAGAGTAAAAACATGCTTTCATTTTCAAATCATTTGTCATCTTATCACTTCCATTAGTGGAATCCGTTTCGAACCGGAGTCCCATATTACTTATCTATGGAGATATCTCATCTGCCTGAGGGATTAGATCCTGCTACCGGGCATTTTACAGGGCAATTGAGTTCCGTAAAACCCAAAATCCTGCCTATTTTACAGGGCAACTGAAAACTCAGAATCCTGTCTAAGTGCTTATGCACCATTCATCTTATAAAACATTTATCATGTGACTTGTCTCATAGATACTTTTCATAAATTCGTAATAAACATTCGTATACTTGAAATAAGCAAATTCAGAATATTTAACAATAATTGCATTTTAACTAGACATGCTAAAAAAATATTTGAAGGAAAAACTGTTGCAGAACCCAATCACTAAGCATGTCACAATGAATTTCTAAAACAGAACAATTAAAAACTGAATCATGTAAATACTGAATTTGAAACTTCAAATACTTCATATCTTATACTTAAAACCCTTTTTTAAATCATGGGGTCAAATCTCCAATTCAAACACAGGGTTACTCACCTTGTACTTCTAGTCCTGCTCTATTTGGGCGCTTTCCCCCTGGCTTCCTTTAACCTTTGAAGCCATTCTTGCAACGTTTCCGTATCCTCCCGTTTCTTAAGCTGTTTTGCGGCTAGTTGCTCCTTAGTTATTGTCTTGTAAATAAAGGGGCTAACACAGCACACTTCGTTCGTTTTGGAAATCCGAATGCGATTTTGAATTAGCTGAAGTTGTCTTTCTAGCTGTTCCCGGAAAGCTTGCTGTTTCGGGTCACTTGCCAATTGGGCCCTTGTCATCATAGGAGTGACTTCCCGTTCTTGGCTCATTTTTGTGTTTAGTTAATTATCTGTTTAAAAACACAATTTACCGTGTCAAGAAAAATAGATTTCCACAATGATACTCTTCTGGGAGTTCCATTAACTTTAACTTAAGGTTATTTATTTAACATGTTTACGTGTCGTGTCTTATCGTATTTCATTTCTCGTATTTGCCTCAGTTTAGTTCTTTGGCAACATTTCAGTTTATAGTCATCTAACAGATGCTATTCATCAAATTTTATGTCTTTTCATTTTAGACATTTCTTTAGGTCGAATAGACTCTACCATTGAGTCCGGAGTGTCTAAGAAAGTCGGTTTAGACCTTTTCTGATTTCATTTTGGCTTTAGGGGTACCAGGGTATTTTGGGTCTTTTTACCCCTTTACGTGTCTTTATTTTTCGGGACCCCGTCTCGTGTCGTGGACCTCGCCATTGGACTCAGAAGGTCCAAAATAGTAAGAACACATTAATAACTTGTCAAATTTGGTCAAGGGGTATTTTGGTCATTTACCCCTTACGTGACTTTATTTTTTCGGGCCTCGTCTCGTAAAACGGACCCTACCATTGGCTTCAGAATATCCGAAATAGTAAGGATACACTATTCATTTATTAAATTTGGACTTGTTTGACTTGTTTATGGGGCAGGGGCATTTTGGTCATTTTGACATTTTTTTAGGGGTCTCAAATTTTTCGGGACCTCATCTCATGTCGTGGACCTCACCAATGGGCTTAGGGGGCCCAAGATAGTAAGGTTACATATATAACTTGTAATTTTTGGACAACGGGCCATTTCGGAGTAATTAATTTAATTAATTACATTTAATTAAATTAATTTATAACATGTAATATATATATTATTAATGGGGAATAAGGAACAGGTTGAATAGGGTGGCACGCTGGCCAGCGTGTCACCTCCCTCCCCATACATCCCACGTTCGAATCCTGTAAGGCGCAATTGCGCCCTTTTTAATTTTCGGATTTAATTAATTATAATATATATATATATATATATATCATGTTCGTAATTGGTCACACATATACGCGTGGCCGAGTGGAAAAACACGCGTGGGGCGCGTGAGGTCAGGGGTTCGAACCCCTTCGACCGCAATTTCCTTCCTTTTCTTTTAAAACTTAACATTTATATATATATATATATATATATATACATACCTAAGGCCCAAACGATGTCGCCTCATTAATGCGGTGGCAAGCCCCAAGGCTGCCACCTGTCCCGAGTCCACCCACCGTTTTAAACGGTTCGCGAGTCGACTCGGTCGTCTTCCCCAATTCGACCGACCTGTAACCCTAGTTACAGTTTTCATATTTTTCCTATTTCGTGCAGTTTGGATCCATGGATCCTTACTGTTTTTGTCCCAAAATGTTTCTAAGAGATAAACGAGTAGATTGGCATTCGTTTTGGAGTTTAAAACTCCTTCATATGTTCGGTTTTGAAGTGGATAATCCGAACTGTAAAACCTACGGTTCATGCGTATTTCTTAACCATTTTCGATGAGGTTTGGCTTGTTGTGATCCCCTCTTCATGAGGATCTATACCTTGTTCTTAAATATCGAATTAACACAAAGTTTAAAGGGTTGAGTCTTACACCCGTAACCTGCAACTGATTATTTGAGGGTCGATTTTCGTGCTTTTTGGTCGCGGTCACACGTTTTTAGCATGCTTGTAGGGTCTACTAGAGGTCCCTATACACCAAACCAAGTTTGGTTTCCCTCTGATCAGACCTGCTTGAGCAAGGTCCATCCATGGCCGTGGCTTATGGGTCATGCAATCTTAGGTGTTTTTAAGCTAGATTTTCATGCTTGTTAAGGTTTGGATGTGTTCTAAACATCATATATATAAAATGGAAGCTTTAAATCAGTTCATATGTAGAGAAATTCTAGAGAGAGAATTTTGACAGTTTTGAACATTCTCACCTTTTTGGTTGGTTTTCCTCCTCTTTCTTGCTCTAATCCTTCTTCTCTTCTCCTCAGTTCTTCTTCTTTTGGTTTCTTAGCAAGAAGAAAGCATGATTTGCATGCTTGGCCTTTATAGAAAAGGTGACCGACTCTTCTTTCTCCTCCAACCTCTCTCTCTCTCTCTCTCTCTCATTCATAGCCCTACACTAGACTTCCCATCCCATAAAATCTACTTTTTCTTTTTCAACTTTGCATTTAATTTCCATAAGATATTTATACATATTATATACATATATATACATATACATATATATATACAAGACACACACACACACACTAGCCGACACACACACATACATTCACACTTACTCACCTTTTTACTTTTCATCTTTTTCATATTTCCATATTTCATTCAATTAATATATATATATATACATATATATATACATTTAATTAATACATATATATATATATATCAAGTCTTATAATTAATTAATTAATGTAATAATTAATTAATTATATACATATGATTTTCTTCCCTCGTAGTACGTGTCATGTGACCCGGTATCCCGGGTCGGGATATTACACAGGGCTTTTAACTGATTTTCATCCCAAATTGTTCCTAAGGTCTAGAGCAACAACTTGGCATCAATTTTGAGCTTCAAATTTAGCTCAAATGCTTGGTTCAGATGGGAATAACCGAACCTGTAACTGGCTGGTAAACCCTCAATTCACCATCAAATCTTGCATGGTTTAGCCCAAACTGATCCTCGTGACATGGAGATTTAATCCCCATTCTAAAAATCCAGTTTAATCGAGGTTTAGGTGATGTTGGGTTTTAAACCCGAACCCGCAACTTCGGTTTTGAGGGTCTTAACTTAAGCGTTGGGGTCGTGGTCTAGGGTTTTTAGAACCCTCTTGAGGTCTAGAACAGGTCTAGGCAAGCCAAAATGGGTTTGGCTAGGGTCGAATCAGACCTGCTGTATGGGAGGTCATCAATGGCGGTTTGTAATTGAGGGTGTGTTTCGAGCCTTCTAGGCTCTCTCAAACTATTTAAATCCGTCCCTAGGTGTCACAGTAGCTTATGCATGCAATTTATATGGCCTCAATTGACTGAAACAGTAAGCAAAACTTAAGAGGAAAAAAATTCAGAATTTTGGTGTTTATAGCTTTAGACAATGGTTGCTCTCCTCCATGGTTCACTCTTGGTCTTTGGCACTTCAAGTGTGCTTCACAGTTTCAGTTGTGCCTCTCAGTTCCTCAGCCTTCCTTCCTCCTTGGTGCATCTTCCATGAAGACACACACATGCACACACCATGCTTGATCTCACACATGCAAGACCTCACAAGGATTTTTCTCTCTCTAAGAGTCAGTACACAAGGCCTCTCATTCACTCTGTTCTGGTTTATACACAGAACCTATTTGTGACCCCCAAAATGAATCACAATATTATGTATAATATATATATATACACTTATACATATATATCTCTATATGTATGTGCAGGGTTGAGATGATTGAAAATCAGAGAGTCAGGTGAGCTGAGGTGGGTTGAGGGGAGTAATCATGTGGGGTTTGCATGGGTTGTCATTGGTTGATTTGGGTGGCAAGTTGAGGCAATACAGAGATATATACAATTAAGTTGTGTATATGAGCACAAAGGTGTTGGTGGCCACTTGGTTTAATTTTTGGATGGAATTCATTCTTTCCATAGGTCAAGGGTTCAATTCCCCTTGACCACCAATTTGGCCATTTTTCACCATTTTGGGCTAAGGCCCTGTTTGGCTGCGCATTAATTCAGTTTTTGATGTTTGCCTCATAACTTTCATTCCGTAACTCCTTTTTCGACGCAGTTTCTTCCGATCAGTTCCTATTTTCGTTATCTTCAGTGTCAGAGGTTTCGTGTCATTTATTAGTCATTCGGGATTTCCGTGGTTAATTAATTCGAATTCCATCAGTGTTAAATTGACATTATTTCACCTAATTAATTGGTAATTAGGTTCGGGTATTGTACCCTATTCTCGAACATGTTTTAATTATTTTATCGGTCTATCTTGACCGTCGGGAGATTAGGGTTAATTCCCTTGATTATTCTCTGAGCCGGTATTAATTAATAATTAATATTTAATTATTAATTATACAGGATCGGGGTATTACACCTACCACTCATTTGCCCATAAATACAGTTGTGTGAAGTGATCGGATGAAAAATATATTCTCAAAGGGCTATTTTGCAAGTTAAATAGACCGAACTAACTTATATATGCAATGTAGTGATTTTAAGAGCTTGGGGATAAAATGTTCGAAAAGAGTCAAACTGAGTCTGGACTGAGACCTACCACTCCTTTACCCATAAATATAGTTGCGTGAAGTGATTAGATGGAAAGATATAAGCCCATAGGGGTACTTTGCGAGTCAAATGGACGAAACTAACTTATATCTTCTTATGTAGTTATTTTCAGGGTTTAGGGAGAAAATGTTCAAAAAGAGTCAAATTGAGTCTGTCTCGAGATCTATCACTCCTTCGCTCATAAATGTAATTACATAAAGTGATTGGGAAAAAAAATATAAGCTAGGAGGGTTACTTTTCAAGTTAAACTAACTGAGCTAACTTATATCTTGCAATGTAGTGATTTTAGGATTTGAGGGCAAAATGTCCAAAAAGAGTGAAACTAACTCCAGACCAAAGACATACCATTCCTCCCACATAATACAATTGCTTGTAGTGTTTGGATGAAAAAATATAAACCTGGAGGGGTACTTTCCAAGTTAAATGAATTGAACTAACTTATATCTTGTGATGTTATGATTTTTAGGATTTGGGGAAAAAAAGTCCGAAAAGAGTCAAACTGACTTCAGATTGAGATACACTACATATTTTTTCATAAATATAAGTGTTTGAAGTGATTTGATGAAAAAAATGACAGTCGATGGGTACTGTTTGCATCAATATAGGTGATTGAAGGGTACTGATAACGACATTTTTTAAAAAAAATCTTTTCAAAATACGTCTTTTTGTTAAGTATGTCCTAATTAAGATGCAACTTAAATTACCTAATGTAACACAAAATAACTGGTATAAAAAATATCTAAAAGCATCTCTTCAAGAAACTTTTAGAAAGCATAGTCCGAAATAAAGTATAGAAGTGCCCAGATTAGGGAAATTAATAAAATAATAATGTGGATGGGTCAAAAATTCCATCATTACACCTATATTAGGATCTAAAATTTGTTTAAGCTTGTGAATAGTGGTCCCTGTATTACTAGTTGCTAAAATCCTATAAAACTTGATTGTTTCCCAATTTAATTTATATGCCCCGCCCCCATTATATCAAATTTGTCACTTTCTATAATTTTAATTAGATAATTACTCTGGTAAGCACTTGTCACCCATAATAACAATGAATGTTTTAGCACTTGTCACCCATAATAACAATGAATGTTTTATGTTACACAGTGAATGTTTATAATATTATTTTTTTAATCACCCATTACATGTTTATATAAATTTAATAGAGTTGTATGTTTGAAAAATAAAATATATTATTTTAATTTCTTATTAATATGCATATTTCTTAATTTAATACTGATGCTGCACTTTTCGGCTCGCAATAAGTATGGACTCCGTGACCTGTAGAACACTCAGAAAGATGATCAGAGGACCACCGGATTGGCTCCGGCGGTAACCTCTCCGATGCTTAAGTAAAAGAATTGAAAGACTGTATTGAAAGCCAAAGAATGAGTATAAGAAATAAGGCGTACCTCTAGGGTTTAATTTATAAGCCGTGGCTTTCCTAAGTTGATTAGGATTCGACGCCATGAATATAGGGATTTGATCATCGGAGATTGCAGTTACCTTGTGGAGCATTGCATAGAGATAATCATAGAAGGTAGTTCCCTTGTTGAAGACTGTTTCCTTGTTTGAAGACTGTTTCCTTGTTTGAAGATTGTCTCCTTGTTGAAGACTGTTTCTTTATTCCTTGCTCGGCATCCGCTAAAGCGGTGACGAGGTCTGGAGTGTTGATCTGGACCCTGTGATAAGTTCTGAGACCCTTGTCCGGATATATATGCTCTGAAGGTATAAGTTCGGTCACTTCCGACCTTTTGTGCTGATGTGTCAAATGCTGATTGGCCTGCTCTTTTATGGTATATCAGTTACTCCCCCCCCAAGTCCTAGTTCGATGCTAGCAAGCAACTAGGGCTAAGCCTTTTTCGGAGAGTCATGTGTCCTGCCTGTTCACCTTTCAAGGCAATTGTTGGGGCGCCATTTATTGCGCAGCCGGAGATTAGGTCTTTTCAAGGTCATTATTTGTACTGGCCGATAGTTGGATTTCCCGAAATCATCATTGTTCCGAACCGTCATGGCGTTTGGGCTTGGTGGGTCCCTTCTGATACTGTGCTTATAAATACGGGGTAAGATTTTGAAATAACCTTTTCCCTGTCATTTTCACTGTGCTAGAAGATTTCATCTGCCATTGTTAGTCTGTGCGACCTTGAAGAATACTGACTTCCTGAGTTAGAACAGGTTCAACTGATTTTCCCTTTTCTCTTGCTTCTTTCTTCTTGAATCCGAGAATAATGTCTGCTTCTTCTGAATCCCCAATTGTGAATGAGGGAGTGGAAAGTCCTTCTGAGATGGCTGTCCCGTCTCTTGTGGAAGATGTAGGTAACCCTGCTTCCGAAGATATTGGGGAGAGGCCTGTTGAACCTCCCCCTAGTCCTGGGGTTAGGATAGTCGATGCCTTTGAAGAGCCCCGAGACAAGGCTGGGGAGACCTCTGGTAGGTCTTCTCATAGAGAAGAGGGTGAGAGTGCTGTCACTCAGAGCCTTCTGGACGGGTGGAGGGCGAAATACAATTTTCCCCCGAACGTGTCCTGCAGAGTGCCAGGCCCCATGGATCGTCCCCAAAATGTTGAAGCCGGGGAGATTTGTGTTTACCTTGCCCGGTTCGAAATGGGCTTGAGAGTCCCATTGCCGGATTTAGTCAGGGAATTCTTTTGTTGGTTCAAGCTCTGCCCTGCCGACCTGAACCTCAATAGCTGGCGGCAGCTTCTAGGGTTCATAGTATTGGGACACCAAAATAAAGTGGATGTGTCCCTGGACTTGATCCGTAGCAATATGGATTTGAAGTTCAAATAGGCAGAAGGCCTTTTCTATATGTCCTTTGAAAAGGGGTTCCGACCACTGTCCTCCGTTCCTACTTCCAACAAAACGTGGAAGAAGTGGTACTTCTTCATCGGAGGAGGATGGGAGCATAAAGACTTTCAGGAAGGAGAGGCCTCGCCATTCCCTCGTGTTACGGGTCATAAGGGTGAGGCTTATTCCTTTAGATTTGCTTTAGCTTTGTTTATGCCTTTAGAAATGATAAACTGATATATCGCTCCTTACTTCTTGTGCAGTTAGGAGTGCTTGGAAGAGGCCCGATTTTACTAAAGCACTGCGAGATCAATACCGAGTGCTGCTTTCAACTTCTAACCGGGCTCATTCTGTCATTGTAACTCCGGAGAACTTGATGGCTGCCCATTTTGCCGAGCTTAAGAAGAGGCTGACGACGAAGTGGGTTGTGCCGGAGGCCCCAGTGGTGGGGGAGTCTTCCTCCCGAGCTGAGCTTGATGCCCCCTTTGAAGTAAAAAGGAGGAGGTTGATTTCTGGCTCTCCCGAGCCAGCCCCTGCCGAGGCTGAGAAGGAGGCCGAACCTGCCGTCCCTGTTTCGGCTGCTCCTCCTGCCCCTTCTGGTCCGAGCAGGAGGACTAGGAAGGGGAAAGCACCTACTGCACCGTCCGAGCCGTTTAATGAGCTGGACTATTAGATTGCCAAGAGGGCATTTGATCAAATATGGGCTCATGGCCCACACCGATACAGAGGGGATGACCCCTCCAAGCTGATGACTGAGATGATGAATCTCCAGATGAAGGTAACTTCTGAAGCTTTTTCTTGACTTTTCTGTTTGTCTATTCGTTCAATCTAAACTGTCTGTCTTGTTTTGCGCAGAGCATGCATAGTTTGGCTGCTCTGATGGTGACCCCCATGGGCCTTGAGGAGGCCGAGATGAGGCTGGAGCTCGGGACAGCCCGATCCAAGATTCAGAGCACTGAGGAGGATCTGAAGGAAGCTACCACCAACCTTTCTGTGGCAAAGTCTGAGAGGGACATGTATGCTAAGAAGGTTGAGGGGCTTCAGGCGGAGTTGGTTGAGCTCCGGGGTTCCTTTAATCAGAAGGTTCAAGAGGCAGCTGATTAAGCCAAGGTGGAGGCTGAGATGGAATTGAAAGATGAAGTTGAACAGATGGGTGATGACCTGATCTGGTTCGGTTTCGAAAGCTTCAGAACTAGGTTTCAGATTCAGTTCCCAGGTTTTGACGTTTCATCAATCGTTCCCCCTGAACCTACCTCATCTCGTCCTGATCCGGACAATATGGCTGGGGCTCCCGCCCTTAACTTGGAAAAGGACGCAGGCCCTTCTAGAGTCTTGAGGCTTTATGGGTTTTTATTTTTGCTACCTCTTTTTGATGTAATGAATGTATTCTTCCGATCAATAAAATTGATTTTCCTTCAAATTCTGCTTGTGTTCTTTCCTCCTATGCAATTTTGTCGTAAGTGTGGCTACTCTGAGCCTTTTGTATGTTAGATCAACTGTCCAGCAATCGGTAATCGCTTTCCGAACTTCGATACTTGTCACTGAATAGTGAATGTAGATTAGCTTCACCTGCCTTATTATAATAAGACAGGAAAGTAAATATAACCAGATAGACAGAGTCTGATAAAGTGGGAGTAGGCTTCTGTAGGGCTCTGAGATAAACTGCTCTGAATCAAGAGCTTGTGAAGATAACCAGGCAGCTTGTGCTTGTAGTTATGATGCTCGGCATGCTGCGTTCGAGTACTTAAGTTCGGGATATATTCGAGCTGTTTGGCCTTTGTCATATGACTGGCCTGTCATTAAATAGTTAAGACTGGAAGATCTGAATCTTGAATAGGGGGTTTGTACACTTAGACTTTGTTCCCCTTTCTGTTAATTCGGGAGCTTCAGTGCTGGACCGTGGTCTTTGTTTAGAGAGTTCTATACCCTGTTTCTTGGTATATCGAAGAGGCATATTTAATGCACTGTTTATTTATTCGATCGTCATTTAGGATTTCGAGGCCACTTCTTTTTCACCGTTGCGACGGTTCAGTTGGGTGGCTTTTGGACTTCAAGGGTCTATATAAATGAAAACGAGGGCACACGGTTGCGCTCAACTTTCTTTGATCCCAAATTGTTCCCTTTTGAGAGAGATTTTATATGCTGCCGGAGTTTTACCACTCGCCCGGAGATGATAGGTGATTCCTTGCCTGAGTTAGGAATGATTAAACTGTGGCTGAGAGTTAACCTTCCCCTATTTTCAGTCTCCAAGGAAGGATTGAAGGAGGCACAAGTCTTCTTGTTTCCTCTGGCATCCGGTCGAGATTCTTTCGATTAGTGGTGGCCCCTCATTGATTCAACCGAGGCCTGGAGCGTTGGTGATGAAGACGAGGGTGAGTTGCCTCCTCTTCCTCACGTCTTGTCAGAGATCCTCGCTCCAATCGGCCGGGGTGTGACAACTGCTTTGAGGGAGATGAATGTGGGCTGCCTCCTCCCCCTTGTGACTTGGCAGAGACCCTTGCTTCAATCTGCTGGGGTGTCATGCCGATTACAAAGGTGGAGAATGAAAAGTCTCCTGAGGCCCAGAGCCCTCATCATCCGTTGGTCATGGAATTGATGATGATGATGATGAAGTGGCCTGGGCGCTCCTTGATGCAGATTGGGGTTCAAGGCCCCTTCCTTTCAAATGGAGCCGGCGGCAGCGGTAATGGAAGTTTTGGATCCTGTGCCCCTTTATCATCCCGTGAAGAAAAGCCAATATGTTGAGAATTGTAGCTTCTGTAATAGCTTCTGTAATGATGTATTTGTACTGATGTAAATCTTCTGATTTATCAATAAAATTGAATCTCTTCAGATCTGATGTCTTTGTGTTCGATTATGCTTTTCTGTAGTTAAAACACTTTCTCGTGCACTTCTGATGTATGAATGTTCTAAGAATAGATCAAAGAAACTTGAAAAAGTTCTTGAATTAAAGTACTTCACTCCCGATCGGTATCATAGTACTTGTTGCTTACTTGTCAGATAAGCCAAATAATATAAATATCAGATCTGTGGTGTTCCGATCTAGGAAAATTTAG
Organism: Nyssa sinensis; assembly: GCA_008638375.1. Lineage (NCBI taxonomy): Eukaryota > Viridiplantae > Streptophyta > Magnoliopsida > Cornales > Nyssaceae > Nyssa > Nyssa sinensis. Next base: position 32,754,140 of record CM018047.1, on the reverse strand, counting down.
TTTGTAGATGTTTGGAACTTCTGTCTTTGGATGGACTGGATCATAGATTTTGCCAATCGAAGACGGACCAGGCTCGGAAGACCTGTGCATTAGGGTGGTCCAGGCTCTGGAGGCCTGTATATTTAAGAAATAGACCAAGTATTTAAGACCTGTATACTATGGACCAGGCTCTGAAGGCCTGTGCATTATAGATGGACCAAGTACTAAGACTTGTACATTTATGGACCAAGCTCTAGAGGCCTGTGCATTATAGATGGACCAAGTACTGAGACTTGTACATTATGGACCAGGCTCTGGAGGCCTGTGCATTATAGATGGACCAAGTACTGAGACTTCTACATTATGGACCACACTCTGGAGGCCTGTGCATTAATAGATGGACCAAGTACTAAGACTTGTACATTTAAGGACCAGGCTCTGGAGGCTTGTGCATTTATAGATGGACCAAGTACGAAGACTTGTACATTTATGGACCAGGCTCTGGAGGCCTGTGCATTTATAGATGGACCAAGTACTGAGACTTGTACATTATGGACCAAGCTCTGGAGGCCTGTGCATTAATAGATGAACATTTGATGGAAGTGAAAGAAAACCTCTCTACTGATAATACTTTCGCAAGTGTTCTACGTTCCACGGCCTAGGAACAGGTTTCCCAGTCATGTCTTCTAGCCAGTAGGTGGTAGGCCGAACAACCTTTGTTACTTTGTAGGGGCCTTCCCAGTTTGGTGACAACTTTCCCATGGTGGGATCCTTGGTATTTTGAAAGACTCTTCTTAAGACGAAGTCTCTAACTTGAAAGCTGACTGTCTTGAGTCCTACCTTGGATTTGTTGACCATTCTTTGTTGGTAGGCTTCCATCCTGATGCTGGCCTGATCCCTTATATCTTCGAGCAAATCCAAGTTTTCCATCAGCTACTGATCGTTGGATTCTTGCTCAAAGGCCTTAGTCCTCAGGGTTGGCATACCGATCTCAACCGGAATTACTGCTTCAGTTCCATAGGCTAGTGAGAAGGGAGCTTCTGAGGTGGGAGTTCTTTTGGTTGTTCTGTAAGCCCAAAGAACCTCAGGGAGTTCTTCTGCCCACTTCCCTTTGGCCTGTTCCAACCTTTTCTTTAACCCATCAAGGATTGTTTGGTTGGTGACCTCTGCTTGCCTATTTGCTTGTGGATGGCCTGGAGAGGCAAAGTGTTGCCTAATGTTGAGATTTTCGCAGAATGCCTTGAAGCCTTTACCAGTGAATTGTGTCCCATTGTCCAAAATAATTACACGTGGTATGCCGAACCTGCACACAATGTTCTTCCAGGTGAAGTTCTCAACTTCCTTTTCTGTGATATGTGTTAAAGGCTCGGCTTCGGCCCATTTAGAGAAGTAGTTGATGGCCACCATGAGATATTTCCTGTTCGGAGGGGCCCTTGGTAATGGACCCACGATGTCCATCCCCCACTGAGCAAAGGGCCAAGGGCTAGGAATCGGGATAAGCTCATGATGAGGCTGATGTTGGTACGGCGCAAATCTTTGGCATTTGTCGCACTTCCGAACATATTTTTTTGCCTGTTTCAGCATGCCGGGCTAGTAGTAACCCTGTGATAGAGCTCGGTGGGCTATAGTTTTGCCCCCATTATGATTCCCGCAGATTCCCTCATGTGTTTCAGCCAAGACATATTGTGACTCGTCTAGAGCCAAGCATTTTAACAGAGGTTAAGAATACGACCTTCTGTAAAGCTTGTTGTTCAGGATCAGGTACCGAGCCGCTCTGATTCGGATTCTCCTGGCTTTGTTTTTATCCTCTGGGAGGAGCCCGGATCTTAGGTACTAGAGGATTAGAGTCATCCAGTTCTGGGGCTATTCATCAATTTGAGCAACTTGGGCTTCCTCAATACTGGGTCCTAGCTGAAAGGAGATTTTTACTGTGGAGTTTGCTTCAGACTTGAGGCGTGAGGCCATGTTAGCCAGAGCATCTGCTCTGCAATTCTGGCTTTTCTCAATCTTCTGGATAGTAAATGTCTGGAAGGAATGCTTCAAGTGGTTTACCAGTTCGGAGTACCGGAGCATCCTATCATCTTTAATGGCAAATTCTCCCAAGACCTGGCTCACTACCAGTTGGGAATCAGAGAAGATGTCGAGGTTCTGAGCCTCGCATTCCAAGGCAAGCTTCATGCCTAAGATCAAGGCTTCATATTCGGCTTCATTATTAGAAGCTTTGAATCCCAAGCTGACTGCTTTTTTTGACGTGAGCCCATCAGGGGACTGTAGTACCAGGCCTACCCCTGATCGTTGATCGGTTGACGATCCATCAATGTACAGCAGCCAGGTTCCCGAAGTTTCGGTGACTTGTGCTTTGTTCTGAAGTGCCGGGGTGAACTCGGCTACGAAATCAGCTAAGGCCTGCCCTTTGATGGAGTTTCGGGGTACGTATGATATGTCAAACTCCCCTAGCTCCACAGACCACTTCACCAATCTTCCCGATACCTCAGGTTTCCTCAGTATTGACTTCAGAGGATAGGCAGCCGGGATCTCGATTGGATGGGCTTGGAAATAAGGTCGAAGCTTCCGAGCTGATATGACCAGGGCATAGGCCAGTTTCTCTACTTTTGGGTATCTTTTTTCCGTGTCAAGTAGTGCCCTACTGACGTAAAAAATAGGCCTCTGTACTTCTCTGTCCTGTTTGATCAATGCGGAGCTGACTGCGTTTTCGGAAACTGCAAGGTACAGGAGTAACTTTTCTCCTTGTACTGGTTTTGACAGGAGCTCTGAAGAGGCTAGATACTCCTTTAGTTTTTGAAAGGATTTCTCGCATTCTTCCGTCTACTGCAGAGTTTTGCTGCCCTTCAGAGCTTTGAAGAAAGGTAGGCAGCGATCAGTGGATTTGGATATAAATCTGCTCAGGGCCGCAACCTTGCCATTCAGCGCCTGAATTTCCTTTCTGGTTTTTGGCGACCTTAGCCCAATCAGGGCTTGGATCTGAGTGGGGTCTGCTTCGATACCCCTTTGAGAGACAATGTATCCCAAGAATTTTCCCTTCGTAACTTCGAAGGTACATTTCGAAGGGTTGAGCTTTATCTTGTGCTGTCTGATGATATCGAAGGTCTGGGCTAAGTACTGGAGGTGGCTGCCTTTCTGAAGACTCTTTACCAGCATATCGTCGATGTATACCTCCATGGTGCTGCTGAGCAGTGGGCCGAACATCTTGTTCACCAATTGCTGATAAGTGGCTCCAGGATTCTTCAAACCGAAAGGCATCACTCTGTAGCAGTAGAGTCCTCTTTCGGTTATGAAGGCAGTCTTCTCTTGATCTGGAGGGTACATCTGGATCTGGTTGTATCCAGAGTAGGCATCCATGAAACTCATGAGCTCATGCCCTGCAGTGGCGTCAACCAGTTGGTCTATTCTTGGTAGTGGAAAGCTGTCCTTGGGGCATCCTTTGTTGAGGTCTGTATAATCAACGCAGACTCTCTACTTGCCATTTTTCTTCTTGACGAGCACGGTGTTGGCTAGCCACTCGGGATAGAATACTTCCCGTATCGTGCTGGCGTCCAGCAGCTTTTGGACTTCTTCGTTTATAATCCGATGCCGTTCAGGAGCAATCGGCCTTCTCTTTTGTCTAACTGGGGGGTGATCCGGATCTACCATCAGTTTGTGAGTTATAAGATTAGGATCTATTCCCTCCATGTCTCTGGTCTCCCAAGCAAAGATAGAGAGGTTGTCTTTCAAGAACCTGACTATCTCTTCCTGCTCGGCGTGTGTTAGGTCTGGGCCGATGTACAAGTAACGCCCCTCTGCTTCTGAACTAACCAGTACTTTAATGGGCTCGCCAACAGGTTTAGCTCGGCTGTCACGTCCCCTTGGGCTCAGGGGTTCTTCAATGCCGGATGGGCAATTTTCCACCTCGGGAGAGTGAGTGAATACCAGATCTGCACAATCCCGAGTGTGCTGTAATTGCTATTTAGGAGCCTTTTCTTTGAGGGCAATAGCGTGGCACTCCCGGGAGGTTGGTTGACACCCTCTGACAGAGTGAACGCTCTGGTTGTGGACGTACTTCAGACACTGATGGAGGGTCGAAGTGACTGCCCCTATTTGATGCAACCAGGGTCTCCCGATTATGACGTTGTAGGGAGACTTCATGTTTAACACCATGTACTCCGAGATGGTGGTCTTTTTTCCTTCACCCTCTCCTACAGTGGTAGGAAGGTCGACTCTCCCCAATGGGGTGCTGAGGTTGCCATCAAAAGCTGCCATCACGGCAGTGGTGGGCTTGACGTTGTCATGGTCTATCCCCATCTGTTTGAACGGCTCATAGAATAGTATGTTGACGGAGCTGCCAGTATCGACCAGGACTCTCCTAGTTTCGAAGTTGGCGATTCTGAGGGTAATAACAAGAGCATCGCTGTGAGGGCAGTGTACCCCTGCTAGATCTTGCTCGGTGAATTGGATCTCCGGTGCTGGCTTGAGCCTCTTTTCGACGTTGGAAATCTGTAATACGTTTGGGGCAGCTCTGGCTTCTCGAGCGTATCTCTTTCTTGCCCTGTTGGACATTCCTGTGACAGGGGAGTCAGCATGGAGGACGTAAATGACATGGTTGTTCTGTCTCTGAGGCTCGTTTCGTCCCTCCCTCTGCTCCTGCCTCTGTTCGGGCCTCTGGTCTGGCCGCTGTTGAGGCTTGTCTTCTTGGGGGTTCTGCCTTCCGTCTTGCTTGACGAACTCCCGAAGACGCCCCTTCTTTATGAGCTGCTCTATCTCATATCGGAGGGTCCTGCATGTGTTAGTTGTATGTCCATGATCGAAATATTCTTTGTCTCAAGGTTAACTTTCTATAGTATTGAATGATTTTCACATCAATAAGACCAAACAACCATAATCAATCAACCTAGGGATTTTTTACCATTTCCAATCAAAACTCCCTCTCAACTTAAAAGAAAAAAAATTGAAAATTCAATTTGCACTTGTCTCACCTTTCCAAAGTAGCTTTCACACAGTTGAGTAAGCTGCTCTTTTCAAAGGATTTACCAATGCTAGCAAACACACTTTCTCAAGGGTTGTCCTTTCCTACCACTCTTGGATTTTTTGTGTGTGGAAATTACAATACTTACTTTGGTCCCGCAGGCTGGGATCTCCTTTGATTGGTTCCGGCCACCTCAGGTTCTCCCGATCTAGGATCTGCCAGAGTACCTGGTTCGGTGTAGTGTTCAAAGGAGTGAAGTTGGTGAACTCCCTTGGTCCGGAGTTGTACACGGCTCTGGGTGCTGTTCTTTTCTCTGGGCTCCTGGCCCTCTTTTTGTTGGAGTCTCTTCTGTGATCCTCCTTCTTGTGGTCCTCCTGCTTCGGATTGTCCCTCTAGGTCTGATCTCTGCCCTTCTGGGACGTGCGGTTGGCTTCTTCCAAGTTGATGTATTTTCTGGCCCGATCCATTAATGCCGCCATATTGGCTGGAGGGTTTTTTGTCAAGGAGTCTCTGAACCCACCCTGGGCAAGCCCAGCAGTTAGGGCTGCTACGAGGAACTTTGGGCTGCAGTCAGTGATCTCAGTTAGTTCGGTATTGAAGCGCGCAATGTAGGCGCGGAGGGATTCCTCCTTGGTCTGCTTGACGTTCAGCAGGAATTCTGGCCCCCTTCTGAGCCTCCTGCTGGTCATAAACCTGTCCAAAAACTGTCTACCGAGCTCGTAGAAGTTGGTAATTGAGTTCGGAGGGAGGTTGTGGAACCACTTTAGAGCAGTTCCCTTCAAGCTGGTGATGAACGTTCGGCACATGAAAGCATCAGAGGCTCCGTGCAGGGCCATCGTATGCTGGTAATGAGAGAGATAATCTCCTGGATCTCCAGATCCATCGTACAGGGTGAACTTGGGCACCATGAACTTTCTGGGCCTCTCCTCTAACATGATGGCGTGAGTGAATGGGGTGGCTAGTCTTCCGAGCAGCCTGGCCAGTTCGTCTTGCTCTGGAGGGTTCTGAGGTCCTCTCAAAGTAACTGTCCGATCCATCGACTCGGCAATTTCTTCTACCCTCCGCGGGTCTCTGAGTCTGACATCTTGTGAACCCTGCCTGGCAGCCTCGGCTTCAGGGTAGTAGGGTTGGTTACGCCCTTCGGACGGAGGAAGATTCCGAACCGGAGGGATTGTTGCTGCATGATGAGGCTCCTGCGGTGCCGGGTGTGCTCCCGAGGCCCTTGGGGTTGGGGCTCGAGTAGTGCTCCGGTAATGGACGTCGAGAACGAAGGCAGATGTTCCCCAGCCAGGGACTGTTGATGGCTGCGGATCTCGGCCAGCGCGAGCAACGCCTGATGGGTGCCCAGACTGGTTAGTTGGAGCCTGCGCATGAAGTTCTTCATTCTCTGTGGCAACAGGAGGTTGCGTTCCCGTAACGAAGTTGACCAGTGGGCTAGGAGAACCCGCCGCTTGGTTCTGCGTGAGTGTTGCCAGTGTTCTAGTGATGGCAAGCAACTGCTCCTGCACCAGTTCATTGTGCTGTTTTATTACTTTGATCTCTTGTCGCATAGGATTGGCCGCTGGCCCCTTTGTGCGAGGAGCAGGCGGCTGACATTGAGCGTTTTGCGAATTCTGAGTATTCTGTCGTGGTCGGAGATTTGGTGCCATGATTTTCCGGTGAGGAAAGAGTTGAGTTTATGAATAGAGCACTTGGAGATTAGTCGTTCCCACAGACGGCGCCAAACTGATGCTGCACTTTTCGGCTCGCAATAAGTATGGACTCCGTGACCTGTAGAACACTCAGAAAGATGATCAGAGGACCACCGGATTGGCTCCGGCGGTAGCCGCTCCAATGCTTAAGTAAGTAAAAGAATTGAAAGACTGTATTGAAAGCCAAAGAATGAGCATAAGAAATAAGGCGTACCTCTAGGGTTTAATTTATAAGCCGTGGCTTTCCTAAGTTGATTAGGATTCGACGCCATGAATATAGGGATTTGATCATCGGAGATTGCAGTTACCTTGTGGAGCATTACATAGAGATAATCATAGAAGGTAGTTCCTTGTTGAAGACTGTTTCCTTGTTTGAAGACTGTTTCTTTGTTTTAAGATTGTCTCCTTGTTGAAGACTGTTTCTTTATTCCCTGCTCGGCATCCGCTAAAGTGGTGACGAGGTCTGGAGTGTTGATCTGGATCTTGTGATAAGTTCTGAGACCCTTGTCCGGATATATATATGCTCTGAAGGTATAAGTTCGGTCACTTTCGACCTTTTGTGCTGATGTGTCAAATGCTGATTGGCCTGCTCTTTTATGATATATCAAATACATTTAACATTTTATTTTAAATGTGTTAATTATAATTAATTTAATTAAATAAATAAAATTTAAAAATAAATAAGACCGATACAGACCTGCACCTACTTATCAACGAGTTCGCTCGCGGAGGTTGGAATTGGGGTCCACCCCGTCCCTACACATGAAGCACCTTTCTTGTAGTAGCGTGTGTAGAAATTGATCTTCCCCCTTTGTTTTTCTGCTCTCTTCTTTATCTTAAGATTATCTTCCTTGTAACAGTCATTTTCTCATTCACACATGAGACCTCGTCTTGCTGATTCAAATTATTGAAAAATTAAATATATGATAAATATGATCTTGATCTATTCTTGGAGTGTAGCAATGATCTCCTTCAAATCAAGACCCTTTTCCCAGTGGGCCTGAAAGTCCCACCGAATAACCAGCACGCTGATTCGTTCACCTATACCTGCGAATCCTCCTTGTAACCGTTCACTATCCGAACCATAGAACATTCAGAGGGCGAATTGCGAAATCGGAGTTGCATCTTTGCAAGGCTGTAATGAAGTGACGATTTGCCTGGGCAATGTTGATGATGAACTAGCCGAACTTTTGGTGGAGACCAGCCTTTCTCGTGAGCCAATTAGCGGAGGGTTTACTGATAGTTTTCAGAGCAAGGGTTCGTAGCTTCACTAAAGTTGCAATGGAAAATCAGGTATTACTGTATTAGATAAGAGTGAATGTATTGTGTTGATGTAACAATTTGACTTAAGAAAATGTAAGTGCTTAGGGTAATAAATTTTTAATTTTAGTTTTTGATAGATAACAAACATGCACCCATGTCCCAACCGGGACAAATGCTTAGTGTAATGATAGTTTCAACTTTCAAGTTATACACAAATGGATTGATTGATTCTGCACATACGGATCATTTCAACTCCTATCTTCTTTATTCATTATTCATTGTCATGAGTTTGTTGACTTGAATTAGAATATTACAGCTAGTCCATTAGATCTAATTTTTTCACTTCACTAATGGCTTTAGATTGTTAGAGAATTTTTTTATGAAATTCATAAATAATTATTTTCCGAAATAATATTACTGACAACGTAATTTACAAAATCAAACTATTAAACGAGATTTAAAATTAAACAATAGAAATAATATAGAATTAAAATAAGATAAAATATATAAAGCTTATTTCCTAGTCGATGAAAGGCACGCCTAGGGCACTATCATAAAGCCATAGTGCCTTCCTACATGTGAGTGTTATCGGTCACCGGCCATAAAGTTCACAGTCTGTATCATCTGAAGGACATGTCCTCAGAAGGTGGGAGGTCGGAATCTTTTATCAAATTGCCTATATAAGCCTCAATATTGAAAATAGGAGAATAAGGAGAAGACACTTTGGGTTTTAGCTGCTACAAAGTTGGCCAAAAGAGCCTCTTATATATGGATAGAAAAGATCTTTTAATTGCCACAATAAAAGAGAACTTTGTAACTCATGGCCCATTACTTTAGACATAAAATATATTGCATAACTGATGGCCCAATTTATGAAAGAATTAACATCCCATTGAACTTATATCTTATTTTATTTTTGTTAAAATTTTCTTGGAGAAAAAAGGAGAAAAATTACGGGATCACATAGATACTTGAATTACATTTGTAGTTATTAGTCACTGAGGTCTATATATTGTGCTCTTGTACATTAGTTTTTACCTAAGATTCTCAATACAGGAAAAGCGAAAAATTAGCACAAAAGGAAAGAAACATATTGGGGGAAGGCATATATGGCTTTACATCGTGATGTCCTAAGCGGAAGCTAGTCATCGACAGAGTTAATGTAGACTTCCATCCTACTGCGACTAGATTTTCTTTTCAAGATCACTATAGTTACTCATATCGGAGTTTCTGCATGGCTGAGTTAATGAATTACCCTCAGCAATATGTGGTTCCTGGCTGAGAAAGAACAAACTCTTAGCTCCAATAAAGGCATTTATTCTTTATTTTACAGCATTATTATTGGGGATCACATAGTTCTTCATATAAAAACGATGAACACTAAAGAAGGAAACTATTTTACAATATATATTCGGGTATGCATTTGGTTTATTTTACAATACTGCTAATTATTGGGCATCAATTGGTCACTCACATGCCGGTATTATAGCTTCCATATTACCCATAGACAGTGTCTCCATCCATATTTTTTATTATAGCTTTCATGGTAGATCTTTGCTCATATGATTGGAAAAGAAACTAGATTGTTCTAATTGTTTTTTGCTATGGGTTTGACATATGGATGATGAATGACTTTGGACAGGAGCAGTCTTGGACTAAACTATTATCTATTGAACCTCTTTTAAACATCAGTAGACCTTTGGTCTTCTGGAAGAATACTGAGTTTGTTCACGAAAGTATACCAGGCCAGATGGTCTTCTACAACACTGCAACCCAAAAAATTAATCATGTTCGAATTTATGGTCTGCCAGGCACGTTAAATGCCTCAATTTTTTCAATGAATGGGGCAAGTGTGTCCTCGCCTCTCAGTGACAAACCCTTTGAGTGATACAATTGTAGACCGCGATGAACTCCAATTCGAGCTGTATTAAAGATATTCCGATTCCAGTTAAGTTCCATTCCTCTGCTCACCCAAACAAGAAGAATATTCATTTGATAGTATTCTAGTATTTATGTGCATGATTGTGCGTCTTCTCCTTGTCAGTTTGTTTTTGTTCTCTGGCTTGTGTAACTAAGGCATTTATTCTCACTCAGTCACTGTGCACATATAGTATATGATTAGTTTTATAGTGTTTAAAATAAACATGTTTTAGATAATCTTTTTTTGATAGTACAATAAAAAACTTTCTTTGGTCATTTTATTAATTTTTCTATTTTTGTGATTTGGTCTTAACAATTTGTTGTTGTCAAGTGTTTGATCACTGCAATAAAATTTTTTCTTCTGACAAGCTGCTTGGTTTTAACTAGGTGTAACTGTGGCTCAATCAATGTGTTGCTAGTAAAATGATCTGTATTTAACTTTGCTTCTTGTGTCTTGAAAAATTTGGCATGAACTGCCAAATACCATAAACCAATCTGTCTCAAACTTGGAAGGAGGAAACATGAACAAAATAAAAAGGCCATTACTGATTGTTGGTTCTGCCTGGGTGAGATGCTGGAAGGGTTAGACGAGATATAGCCCTAACTTTTTGGCATTATTTGCAAAAGTGACTGCTTTCAGACTTGAAAACATATTCTCGTGATTAATAAATTGAGTATTTTATCATTACACGATGCGATGGTCCCTTACAAAGAACAAAATACACATTAACTCAGTTGGAAAATTTATTATAAAGAATAAAATATTCTCTTTAAATCATTTCTCAAGTCACATGGAAATAGTTTTTGTAGACGAGCTTCCTAAGCATTAAAACTAAGAAAAACTAGGAAAACCTTGAAATATTTGTAAACCAATACAAGGATACTAAGAGTTCGAATTTGATGGTACCCTGTGAAATATATTCCATTCACCAAATAAAAAGGCCAAATATTGCTGATATTTAACTTAGACTGAGGCTTTGATAATAGCTTGGGTTACTAAGAGGTAACTAAACATAACAAATAGGTTATGTTTTTGAAAATAAAGCCAGAATATATTGAAATAGGAATCAAGAAACAATCACACATCACTTTTAGATATTTTCTTTAGAGTAGTGATTCATGGCACGTGTTCATAAACACGTGTGCAACTAAACATTACTTTTTGTTAAGTCATAGAAGAAAAACTATCAAAACCCATATTCATAAAAGAGAGGCCAATAAGGCATAGAACTTGTACTAACTTGTACATACATCTCACAAATTATACAAATTAAACACCATATCTATGTTCAGAACTACAGACGTATATAAATGAAGGCTAGTACAAAAATCCAACTTCTTGTGCTTGCATGTCTGTCCAAGATGGATTGTTCTTTCCATGCCAAGTACATACGCTTTCTAGTGCTAACCTGAAAGGAAGTAATCTAAAATGATGAGCTAAAAATCCCAGTAAGTGATAAAAAGCTATGCTAATGAGTCGATCAAGCAAAGAAACCTTAAAAGATAATTATGACAGTTTTAGCAATTGAATAAATCCCAAAGCAAATAAAATAATAATTATTAAGAAAGCAACAACATTTTAGAACCAATTACACCTATCAAATTGATGTAGGAATCAAATTATATTAATCAAATCAATGTAGGTACAAATTACACCAATTAAATAGCCATTAAGTACAATTAATAGGTACTAATAAAAGTACACTTTTTTTTTGGTTGGTAAAAGATAAATTGTACTAATAAAAGTATAATTTTCAAGATCTATTTAGAATAAAAGAATATATAATGTAGTAGGGTAATTTAAGCAAAGAAGGAAAATAAAATTACTTTTCTAAGGAGAAAAAAAAATTTAATAACATTCTATTTCTCTTTAATAAGATTTAGATTTACATTTACATTTACATTTACCTAGTGTTAACCTTGCCAATTCAGTGTTCTGAAAGAGGTAGATTGAAGACAGACCTAATCTTCAGCACTATTTGCAAAAAAAGGTTGCTCTTAAGCATAAATCCGTGTTCTCAAACTACAGTCCTAGCATTTAATTGTTGTGTCTATATGTATGTATGCATATGTGTGTCCTAAAGTGGCTAACCACTGTCATTATTCACACGTATTTTATATTTATATATGGTTTGGGTGCAAAAATTACCTCCACATCCAAAAATTATTCTCTTGTACTATAAATTCAATTATAAAATTTGAACTCATCAAATATGTAAGATTCTCCAATTACTTCTATAACTTCCAAAGCTCATATTAGTTTGGGATATTAGTATTACACAAACAGACATGAAATATTCTTCCATAAAAGAGTTTTTCCTTATGAGACATACCTAGATGGAGAAAGTGGAAATACTTACAAACCAATGGCTTCGTTCAAGTTCCCATTATATTGTCATGGATCTTCTTGAGTCTAAGCAGGACATCTTTCATGTTAATCCTCTCCTCAGGAGACTCTGCTGTGCATTCTAGAGCTAATCCAAAGAGGAATGACAAACAATTTTGTACAGCAGCAAGATTTTCCTCCTCTCTTCTGAGTAAATTAACATCAGCAACCTCCATTACTGCATTAGGGAAAGACTTGTGTACCCAATGCTCAAACTCAGTTCTCCAGAAAATAGATCGTCTGTTGGCTTCCTTCTTGTAAACGTTTCCGTCAATACAATTCCATAACTGTAAACATCACCCATAGTGGACACTATTCCAGCTGACCCATACTCTGAATGAAGAAATGATAAAATGTTTTAGAATATAAGGTATTTGCAACAGAAAGCAATTAGCAAAATACAAGGAAGAAAGTTACCGAAGAAAGAAAATAAAAACAGAATATAGAGAGAGCGCTCAACAAATCATGGAGTCTTGATGATTTGAAAGCAAAAGTGCATATTTAAATTTCATGGACTCACTTTTAAAGTTCTTTTGATCAGCCTTCTTTTTTTTTTTTTTAAAAAAAAATGATAATAGGTAGCAGTGGATGTATAAGTTTCTTCCATATCAAAACCCAAAGAAAAAAGGAAGACTAATTTACAGAAGTTTCATATCATGTAACTGTATATGTTCTTCATCATAAGGATCTCATAGTTTGATCATTTTAAATATATAGAACTATGATATAATGAACTTACCTAGTGCCATATAGCCAATGGTGCCTAAGGTCTTTGTTTGAGATATTGACTTGTTTTCTGTCAGGTGCTTTGCTATGCCAAAGTCACCTACATATGCAACCATGTCATCATCTAAAAGGATGTTGCTTGACTTCAAGTTGCAGGGCACCACCGGTGTTGAAAAACCATGATGGAGATACTCTATTGCGAATGCCACATCTATCATAATGCCTAACCTTTGGACAATATTCAAACAATAGTTATGAGAGTACAGCCACTTCTCAAGGTTCCCATTAGGCATATATTCTAGCAGCAATGCTTTGAAATCCAAGTTAGAGCAACTGCTGATTATCTTGATGAGATTTCGATGGCGGATGGTGCACATTATTTGGCACTCTAAGTCAAAACACTTGAGTGCTCTTTCCAGCTCTAAATCAAAGACCTTTACAGCAACAACCATCCCTTGAGAGAATATTCCTTTGTATACCACACCAAGGCTTCCCCTCCCAATCAAATTGTCTTCACTGAAGTAGTTTGTCGCATAAAGAATCTCTTGGTATGAAATCCTTCTTTGTGTTATACCAGGCGGTGGATCTAGTTGGATAGGAAGTTGCCTGTTTCAGTTTTGACACCTGAGCAACCCAATTATTAGTAGAATCGTTGCAATTACCAGTGATCCAATTAGTGGTGCAACATATTTTAGAAGAACTCTAGTTTCCCCTGATTGTCTATGGCTATTACAAGCTTTGACATGAAACTGTGGTGCTCCACATAATGCATCATTCTGCCTGAAAGATTCAGTATTGAAGTTGGCAAAAGATCCTCCATCTGGGATTTCCCCACTTAGTTTATTGGAAGAAACATTGAAATATGTAAGATCCAAAAGTTTCTCCAACGACTTGTGGATCACACCAGAAAGATTGTTCTAACAAAGATCTAAGGAGTTCAAGTTTATCAAATTGGAAACTGATTGTGGTATGGGACCTTGTAATCTGTTCTGAGATAATTCAAGAATTCCAAGCTCTGAAGTTCCCCTATAGTGCTTGGAATATCACCTGTAATCTGATTTTTCCATAGATCTAATCCTGAAATATGCTTCAAATTGCCAATTTCTGAAGTTAGAGAACCAGTTAGAACATTACAGGACAAGGACAGATAGTTGAGATCTTCAAGGCTCCACAAAGCTTATGGTATTTTGGAAATAAATACATTGGAGTCTAAATAGATAAGCCTTAATGAAGTAAGATTCCCTAAGCAGCTGGGTATTGTCCCAAAAAGCTTATTTTGAGCGGAGTCTAGCTTTCCTAAGTTGGTCAAATTGCAGAACTTGTTGGGTATCAACCCCTCTATTAGATTAGTAAATATTTCCAATTGTTGGATCTTCCTTAGCTGTCCCAATGTGTTAGGAATTGATCCTATCAATTCATTATCTCTGAGGCTCAATACCACCAGGTTACTTAAGTTACCAATTTCACTCGGAATCATACCTTTAATGTGGCAATCAAATGCATAAAATTGTTCGAGTAAAATGGACAGATTTCCTGTAGACTTTGGAATAATGCCATTCAGCGGATTAGAGCCTAAATGTAGCTTCCTCAAATGGTTGCAATTTGTTAATGCAGTAAGAAAACCTAGCTCAGGGGTGGATGGATCATTTGCTGATTGAATCCCAGGTGGAGATATTCAAGGTGGTGTAAATTCCCCAAAGTCAGTGGTATAATCCCATGGAACAAATTTTGGGTTAGCTCAAGCTCAATGAGTTGGGAGGCATTTGAGATTGAGCTAGGAATTATTCCACTCAAGTTATTGGCACCAAGATTAAGACAATAAAGATTTGGAAGCCAAAGGCCTACAGTTGACGGACGATTGCCCCAAAGGAGATTTCCTGTTAAGGAAATCATTTCTAATCTGGAGATGTTGAAGATTGACTGTGGTATGTTACCCATAAGGTTGTTGTTGTAAAGCATTAACCATTTCAAATTCAAGAGTTGCCCCAATTCCTGGGGAATAGAACCGTGAATATTGTTTTCAACAATTTCCATATCCTCTAACATTGACAAATTACCAAGTAAAGGTGGAATTGTACCTCCCAAGTTGTTACGTGTGAGATAGAGCTCCCGAAGCTGTGATTAGTTGTCAATTCTCTCAGCTGATATGCCTCCTGTAAATTTATTATATCAATATGATAACGATATAACTTGAAGCTCAGCACATTTGGGTAAATTAGTTGGGAGTTGACCACCTAGCTGATTCCTTGAAATATATAACCCTGTGAGCTTTGGAAGATTGTTGCACATGTGAATGGGTAGAGTCTCATATAGGCTGTTGTTTCCTAGTCTAATTAGTCACAAAGAAGAGATGTTGAATATGGAAAATGGAATGGGTCCTGAAAGTCTGTTTGATCGAAGTGTCAATATCTCCAAATTGAGAAGATGACTTAACTCACTTGGAATTGAACCATTCCAGTCGTGGCTGAGATCTAGCTCTTCAAGTTTCATCAGATTCCCTGTGGCTCCTGGTATGCTTCCACTGAATTTATTTCCCCCTAATGATAATTGCCGGAGCTCCCCACAATCTGATAAACTGGAGGGGATCTCACCACTGAGCTGATTATTGGATGCAGAAAAACTTGCAAGTAATGGAAGGTGAGTGCATATGTCCGCTGGGAGATTGCCATATAGCTCATTGTTTGACAAGCTAACTCTCTGCAAAGAAGACATGTTGAAGAATGTGGAAGGAATGAATCCTGAAATGCTATTATTATCAAGGTAAACCGTCTGCAAATTAAGCAGGTTGCCAATTTCCTGGGGAATGGATCCAGTGAAACTGTTGTAAGACAGGATCATGTGTTGAAGCTTGGTTAGGAATCCAAAACTTGTTGGAATGGACCCACTAAGCTCATTGAACTGTAAATTTATTGACTTCATTCGGTGCAAAAGACCCAGTTCATCAGGAAGATGGCCATGAAAATTGTTATTGCTAATGTCAAGGGAAGCAAGGTTGCCAATTTCTCTGGGTATGGTACCTCTAAGGTCCATGTTAGGCAGATTCAAGGCTTTGACTTTTTGGTGCATATGGCTGCAAGAAACACCAACCCAATTGCAAAAGGAGGTTCTTTCTGACCAGTTCTTTCCCAAGATGTTGGGGTCAGAGGTGATATGAGCTTTAAAAGCTAGAAGGGCATACTCATCTGTGAAGTTGGTCGAAGGCACTGCAAGGCAAGCCCTCAAACAGAGTACCACCGGCAATAATACCATTACATGCTTCCCCATGATGATTGCTCAGAGAGAGGGTTTTTTATGGGTGTAAAATAATACTCATGTTCTGAAGCAGTTCTAATAAATTATAATGTCAGTTATTATAATTATTATTTTGAAATCCTCTCCTTGGCACCATCAATTGGTATCTATATGCCAATTGAATTAGCGGAAAAAATATCACACTGGACATTTTAATTACTTTCAAGTGACAGTTTTACTCTCTTGGTTAAATTTTGAAATTCTCTCTACAGAGAAACCTGCTCTCACTCTAGAGAATATAATTTATTATATTTAAATTATAAAATTATATGCCTTGATCATGAACTTTTCAACCTTCATTTTCACTGATCCTTTATACACACATACACAACTATACATGTGTAATTGTGCTGATTTTTTTTCATCAAAGTTTGATTTTGATTATATAGGAACATGAATCAGAGTCCAAAGAAATGAATAGAGAAACCCAGATTCATTTTAACGCCCGCATGTGTACACACACAATGCATAACATATATATGTATATGCAATGATTTGTGATTAATTCCAGTGTGTAGGCTTTCGTATTCATTTTGGAGCAAGCGATGGTACTGCTGATTAACTCCCTAGTATGATTGAGGCCACATCAATGACGATTCTTTGGTTGGACTCCATTGAATGATATATTTTTTTTCCTTTCATTTTGATTATGAACAGTCTGATTTGGACATGGATGGTGCTTGCTAACTTTTGTGCTTTCGAATTTTCTGATAACAAGAGTAGTGTTTGATTTGATTTGATTCTATTATCCATGCTTTCTTTCTGTTTAGTTTTCTGCACAAACTCTATGTGTGCATGTATAGCAGCAAAAAAAACAAGAAACATGAGCTGAAGTATAAGGAAGTACGAGGGAGAGAGAAGAATTTAGAAAGAGCAGAGCAACATGATAAAGAAATTATGGATTCTATCTATGGTGGTGGACGCAGGCTAAGTGGTGATGGTGGTTCTGAATTGATGGATGTAGATAATGGTTTTACTATGGGTTTTGATTTGATGGTACTATAATTTTTTTATTTTTTATTTTTATAATTTAGGGTATTTTTTGCCCAACCCAGTCCAGTTCAATCAGAACCAAATTATCCCGTATTTGGACAATCGGACACTAATTCTTGAAAGTTTTGAAGTTAAAGACCGGGTAAACGTCCAATGACTCTTTGGGAAGACCCAAACTAGGATCATGATAGCGACGGTTTAAATGAAGACTACATATTTTGTGGGGACTGCTTCGGTCTTTGAATTGATGGATGTAGATAATGGCATTTTTTAGTTTAGTGTGAACTAAAGTAACTTACAAGAGAATGTTTTTGGACACTCGGACAGCGCTTGCAAAACAATTATGATTTAGGTGGACGAAATTCCGACACTTTGGGTAGCATCGACCCCTTTCCTACTTAGAAGCTTCATTAATAGATGGAGGTAAAGGTCTACCTAATCTTTAGAAATATGTTGATAAATTTGTCCAAGTCATATAATAATAAAGAGCCAAATTGCTTTTTAATCAATAACGGGGAAGACCAAATTTTATCAGCATTTACACAACTTTTGTCTACCTAAAAGTGGATGGACAGAGTAAAAGCAAAACAGACATAATGCATTGAGGGAAGTCTCCACTTATTTAATAACCTTTTTTTTCAAAAAAGGAAGGCTTAGGCATTGACTTCATTTTTCCTTTTATTAGTTCAAAAGAACTTCATTTTGGTTCTGTTCGTTTCAGTTTCTTTTGAAAATTGACATCAATTACTTATATCTCAAGCGATAGTTCCATGCTCCCAGCAAGCAACTTGTTGGGAGCGGCCATTCACATCATCTAAAATGTAAAATTTAGTATGAAAACTTGAGACATTTAATATTATTAGATTATATATCAGTTATTCTAAAAACTTAAATTAGTAGAGAATGGGTCTAACAATTTATATCAAATTGTTTTAACACCTTATTTCACATACAATTCTGTCTTGTATGTGGAGAATAAAGAATATATATAAAGCGGTGAAACGACACACTGGCCAAATAAAGTGCTAACTCTGACGGAATAAGGCAAGACAAGATAGTGCAAACCTTGTACTAAATTAACGCGGGTGATAAACTTGAACTCAAGACCACTCAGAATCAGAGTTCTGATACAATGTTAGATAACTAGTTACCTTAAAAGCTTAAAATAATAGAGAATGAGTTTAATAATTTATATCAAGTTGTTTTAACAAACATATTAAAAGCTATTTTAACAAACTTATCAACAAGAAAAGAGAATAGGATTACCACTTGAGAAAAAGAGGAATTTTGAATTCACTAGGTAGATGAAAAATATAAATTTTATTTATGATTGGAATGATATCTCTACAAATACTTACAATTCTATTTAAAGAACTAATATTAATTCTTGTTAAACTTACAAATAAAAAAAAATTAATTAATGAAAAGTCCCTCGAAATAAGTGTTTATAAATTAACATCCAAGGAAAAACTTTATAACTCAAAAAGTCTTTGACCTAGATCAAAAAATAATGGCATGGCAATGTTATATAATTTTAATGACAAAATTACCCATATCATTGCAACAAGTCCTCATCATCTTCTTTTGATACAAAATTCCACCAGTCCCCCCCACATACAAAATTCCACCTCCCTTAACGAAATCCCTTCCTTCTCTTCCGATGTCGATAAATCCTCCTTCCTCGAACCACCAGCCACTGCCTACAACAGTGGTGTTGACCTCTCCTTCCTTGAAGCCCTGGAGAAGTCCCAAAGCACTGTCATGTGGACCTCTCCCTCCTTTGGTATTGTGGAATATTGCTATTGATTAGTGGATCTCACACTGAACCATATCTTGTTCAAAGTTGATAGCTGGCTACTTGATCTTATTTTATTTGAGGCATTTGGACTCAAACGGTTGGCATTGTTGGTCATTTTGTAAAGGAATCATATCATCAGATTTGATGCTGCACTTTTTGATTAGTGGGGCTTTCGTTCTTCGTCACTTGTCAAGAACTCAAAAATTAGATGACCACTAGGTAGGTTCTGATGGTAGCCGTTTCGATGATAAAGTTAGTAAAATAAAAGACTGTAATTGAAAAGAATTGATTGACTATAATTTAAAAGTGCACCTTAGGGTTTTATTTATACGCTGCAGATTTTCTAAGTTGATTAGGATTCAGAGTCGTAAAAATAGGGATTTGAAGATATCCAAGAATAACAGTTGCCATGTTGGACTCTGTTTCCTTATTCCGAGGTTGGTGGGACATGTAAGGCAGTAATTAGCTTCGAACCCCTCTAGGTACATCCTCCATATTTCCTATTCTAGAAGAGGGGCTAAAGATCCTGTGCCATTTCGAGCAACAAAGCTTTGAACCTTGTGTGCCTGTCTGTTCTGGATAGAAGAGTCTTTCTTGGTTTGTGTACGCAAGTGCTCTATGCACACACATGTGATGCTTGAATTGGTATGTCATTTTATGGTATATTAGCTACTACCCCCCGAGCCTTAGTTTAGCGAATTACATAGTTGAGGTTTAGGGTTTTTGAAGGGTCACGTGCAATAATTACGAGTGCGTCGCTTTCCCTCCTACGGCAGTTGTTGATGTGACATTTATTGCTTCAGCCGTTAATTTGATTTTTGAAGCCATCATTTCCTTAACCGCCAAAACAGTTCGAAATCGTGGGCCCCCATTACTCCATTCGCCAATCCTTTATAAAACGAGAAGGAATACATTGGTGCCCTTATTTTCTTCATTTCGTTGCTTCAAAAGAACTTTGCCACACGTTCAGAAAAAACAGAGCGAGAAGATATCAGGCGTAAGAGGCCCCAAACTTCAATCGACTCTCTGATTAGGTTCAGTTTATTCATGATTATTTATCTTTCTTCTTCCTTCCCCTCAATCATTCCTCACAATGTCGGCCTCTAATGCCTAGTCAAGCATTGGTTATGGAATAGAGGGTTTTTTAGAGACATCTGTTCCATCGAAAATAAACATCACAGATAGTAGTTCCTTAGGGGACTTAGAGAATAGGATCGTTAGCTATCTTGTCCCTAGTCTAGGACTTAGGATAGTAGAGGCCTTTGTAGAGCCTAGAAATATTGTGGGGGAAACCTCGGGTAGGCCTTCCCGAAGGGAGGAGGGAGAAAGTACCATTACTCAAGGCATGATAGATGCTTTGAAGGTTGCTTTCGACTTCCTTTCGAATGTAACTTGTAGGGTGCCTGGACCAATGGATCGTCCATTTGATGTTGATCAGGGCGAGATTTGTATCTATCTCGAATGGTTCAAGATCGGGCTTAGGTTTCCCTTCCATCCTCTGATTAGGGATTTCTTTAGTTGGTTCAACATATGCCCTGCCGACCTAAACATCAATAGTTGGAGGCATTTGTTAGGGTTCATAGTTTTAGGTCACATGAATAATGTCGAGCTAGACCTCGTTGAATCGGAGCAACATGGACTTAAAATATTTGAAGTCGGAGGGTATGTTCTACATGTCTTTTGACAAGGGGTTCAGACCCCTTTCCTTAGTACCATTTCCAATAAGATTTGGAAGAAGTGGTATTTCTTTGTAAGAGAAGGATGGGAGCTCGAAGATTATGATAGCCAGATTTTGATCTTTCCCCGAAAGACTGGGATCAAGGGTGAGATCCCCCTTCTGAATATATTTGCCACAATTTTTGGATTTCTTTTTGCTTTTGCGTTCTTTGTTATGACCTTTATGCTTTCTGTGCAGACGAGAGGGCTTGGAAGAGGTCGATTTTCTTTGTCGATCTCCAAGAGAAGTACCAAAGACTCTTCTAGACTAGCAATTGTGCGCACAACGCCATCCTCAAACCCATTAATCTGATGGAAGCTGGGCTGGTAAAGGACAGGGCTGAAAGCTTGAAAAAGTCCTTGGTGTTTGGATGGGCTCCAAGGAAGAAGAAGAAGAAGAAAGCTTCCCCTTTGCTTGATGACTCTAGCTCTATGATCGTGAAGAAGGCCTATAAAGAGTCTTGGGCAACAGGCCTAAAGAAGTTTAAGGGGTTGAAGACGCAGAAAATCGCCAAAGACCTACTGTCATTCCATATGAGGGTAAGATATGATGAGCTCCTATCTTTTTCTTTCTTTTTTCTTTGCTGTTCTGTAATATATTTTGATCTAACTGTTGCTTATTTCTTTTCAGGCTATGCATTGCCTTACAGCCATCATGGACTCTTTTGTGGGTTTTGAGAAAATTGGTACCTTCTAGTTTAAGCTTGATAAGGCTAGGATACTGCTGGGGATGCCCAGTCCACTACCTCTGCAACTGAGGAGAAAATGAGGGAAGTTGCCAATTCCTACTCCATCTTGGAGTCCAAGAGGGATGCCCTTGCTCTAGAGTTAGAAGACCTTAAAAAGAGGTTCAAAGACTTTCAATCTGCCTCTCTCAAGAAAGTCTAGGACATTGTCGAATCTGTTAGAGCTCAAACTGAGGCTGATCTGAAGGCTGAGGTTCAGGACATGGGTGGAGAGCTGATTGAGCATGGGTACCGCACTTTCAGGGCCAAGCTTCGCAAAAAGTATCCTGACCTGGATCTGGCTGGGATGGACGAAATTGAAGTTTCCCCAGCTGAGATTGAGGCGCACGAGGATGAAGGGGAGGAAGCGGTTCTTGAACTCCCTCAAGCTAATGCATTGGAAAGAAGAGAGTGGTCTTGATATGGTGTAGGAGAATGAAGAAGAGGAAGAAGAGAGTGATCTGCAAAAGAATAAAGAAGAGGAAGAAGAGAGTGATCTTGATTTGGTACAGGATGATGAAGCGGATTCAGAACTCTGTCGATGCTAATACTTCAAGGGCTGTCGAACCAGCAATAGACTAGGAATATTTTGTACTTTTTGTTTTCTTCCTTGTAATTTTCCCAAACTTCGGGTTATTTATAAATGAAATCTAGCTTATTTCAGAATTTTGTGTGTTATTCTTCGATCTATTAAAGTCTCTAGAGCACTATGTAATTTGTTGACAGAATACTCAGAGCAGCCAAACTTACGAGATTTTCGGATGTTGACATGTTAATAAGTCATAATGTACCGAGCTTTGACACTTGTAATGAAGTCAGGCTTCATCCTCAGATCTTCAATGAAATCAAGTTTCAAATTCAGTCCTTCAAAACTTGTAATTGAATCAAACTCTAAGCCTCAGATCTTCAAAACTTGTAATTAAATCAAGCAAAAATCTTTAAGACTTGAAATTGAACCAAGCTTTAAGCCTCAAATCTTCCCAACATGTAATTAAATCAAGCAAAGATCTTCGAAACTTGTAATTGAATCAAGCTTTAAGCCTCAGATCCTCACAACTTGTAGTTAAATCAAGTATAGATCTTTAAGACTTGTAATTAAATCAAGCTTTAAGCCTAAGATCTTCACAACTTGTAGTTAAATCAAGCATAGATCTTCAAGACTTGAAATTAATCCAAGCTTTAAGCCTTAGATCTTCCTAACTTGTAATTAAATCAAGCACAAATCTTTAAAACTTATAATTGAATCAAGCTTTAAGCCTCAAATCTTCATAACTTGTAATTAAATTAAGCATCGATCTTCAAAACTTGTAATCAGATCAAGCCTTAATTATAGGATCAGACCCGTGGCCTTTATAAGAAATGGGAGGCCTTGATCAAAATGGATTGGACAGTCAGAGCTTTTGATACCTTTATTGAACTGTTTGCCCAAATGAAATGGATCAGACCTATAGCACTTGTAATGGTTACAAGGCTTTTAGGGGTCTGTATATTGAAATAGACCAGAATTATAGCACTCGTAATGGCTACAAGGCTTTTAGGGGTCTGTACATTGAAATGAACCAGACCTATAGCACTCCTAATGGCTACAAGGCCTTTAGGGGTCTGTACATTGAACAAAATGGACCAGACCTATAGCACTTGTAATGGCTACAAGGTTTTTAGGGGTCAGTATATTGAAATAGACCAGACCTATAACACTTGTAATGGCTAAAAATCTTTTAAGGGTCCGTACATTGAAATGGACCAGACCTATAGTACTTGTAATGGCTACAAGGCTTTTAGGGGCCTGTACATTGAAATGGACCAAACCTATAGCACTTGTAATGGCTACAAGGCTTTTAGGGGCCTGTACATTGAATGAGATGGACCAGACTTGTAGCACTTGTAATGGCTACAAGGCTTCTAGGGGCATGTACATTGAATGAGATGGACTAGACTTGTATCACTTGTAATGGTTACAAGGCTTTTAGGGGCCTGTACATTAGATAAGAGCACTCAAAAGTGAGTCAAAAAATAATTCTTTATTGATAATATTTTAGCAAGTGCTCTACTTTTCAAGGCCTGGTTACGGGCTTCCTAGTTACATCCTCCAACCAATAAGTCGTGGGCCTGACGATCTTGATTATCTTGTAGGGGCCCTTCCCAATTAGGGGAGAGTTTTTCCATGGTGGGATCTCTAGTGTTCGAGAACACCCTTCTTAAGACGACGTCCCCAATCGGGAAATTAACAGGTTTTGACCCTTGGCTGAAGCTCTTAGCCATTCTTTGCTGGTATGCTTCAGTCCTGATCCGAGCTTGCTCTCGTCTCTGTTTAAGTAGATCTAAATTCTCTGCAAGCTAATGATCATTAGTCTCCTGATCCAAGTGATCCGTCTTAAGGGTTGGAATGCCAATTTTGATAGGAATGACTGTCTGCAGTTGGTGGTCTTTTAGTGGTCTGGTAGGCTCAGAGTACTCCGAGGAGCTCCTCGACCCATCTTTCTGTAGCTTCTTCCAACCTTTTCTTAATGGCGTCAAGCATTGTGCGGTTAGTGACTTCGACTTGCTCATTAGCTTGGGGATGCCTTGGTGAGGAGAAATGGTGGTTGATGTGTAGGTCTTTGCAGAAATTCCTAAACACCTTCCCAATAAACTATGTACCATTGTCTAAAATGATGACGCAAGATATACAAAACCTGCAGACTATATTTTTTCATGTGAAATTCTTTAATTACTTCCACCTCTCTGATGTGAGTCAGAGGTTTGGCTTTTGCCTATTTGGATAAGTAGTCGATGGCAACTAGTAGGAATCTCCTGTTTGGAGGGGCTTTTGGTAGTGGTCCTATAATGTCCATCTTCCATTGAGTAAAGGGCTCATCATGAGGTTGATGTTGGTATGAAGCAAATCTTTGACATTTATCACATCTCTAGACATATTCTTTAGCTTGTCTTAACATGCTAGGCCAGTAGTAACCCTGAGTCAGAGCTCAGTAGGCTATAGTCATGCTGCTATTGTGGTTGCCATAGATCCCTTTATGTATCTCAGCTAGGACATAGTAGGACTCCTTTGGAGATAAGCACCGTAGGAGGGGTTGCGTCTAAGATCTTCGGTACAACTTCCCATTTAGGATTAGATACCGAGCTGCCCTAGTATGAATCCTCCTGGCTTGATTTTTGTCCTCTGGGAGCAATCCTTCCTCTATATACTGGATGATGGAAGTCATTTAATTCTGAGTTTGCTTTGAAATTTGAAAGGACTGTATTTCCTCGATACTCAGTTTTGATTGGTAAGAGATTCTCACAATTGAATCCTTTTCTGACTTGAGGTGGGGAGCCATATTTTTTGAAGCATCAGCTATGGAATTTTGTCTTCTTTCAATCTTCTGAATGGTAAATTTGTGGAAAGAAAGCTTTAATGATTCCACCAACTCTGAATAACTGATCATTTTGTTATCTTTGGTAAAAAATTCTCCCAAGACTTGGCTTACCACAAGTTGAGAGTTAGAAAATGCTTCGAGATTCAGAGCTTCGTATTCCAAGCCCAGCTTCATCCCCAGGATAAGTGCTTCGTATTCGGCTTCATTGTTAGAGGCTTTGAACCCCAAGCTAACTACTTTCTCAGTTATGATTCCGTCAGGGGACCGAAGTAGTACGCCCACTCCTGAACCTCTATCAGTAGATGACCCGTCACTAAGAGTTGCCATACCGTGGTGTTCGTAGTGGGTTGAGTTTTAGCATGTAGTGCTAGAGTGAACTCTACTACAAAGTCTGCCAGTGCCTGCCCTTTGATAGAGAGGTCCGTGGTACATAAGATATGTCCAATTCTCCCAACTTCACTGACCACTTGATCAATCGTCCTGAAACTTCTGACCTGTACAAGACTAATTTTAGAGGGTAGGACATAGGGATTGCGATGGGATGTGCCTAAAAATATGGTATGAGCTTTCGAGCGGATATCACCAAGGCTAAGGTCAGTTTCTCAATTTCGGAATATCTTGTCTCAGCGTCTAGAAGGGCCTTGCTAACGTAAAAAATAGGCCTTTAAATCCCTTTGTCATCTCTGACTAGTGCAGACCTGATGGCATTTTCTGATACTATTAAGTATAGGAGTAGCTTTTTCCCTTGCACTAACTTTAAAAGGAGTTCGGAGGAAGCCAAGTACTATTTTAATTCCTAGAAAGCTCTTTCCCATTCAAGAGTCCACTCTAGGGCCTTACTCCCCCTCAAGGATTTAAAGAACGGGAGGCACCGGCTCGTAGACTTGGAAATGAATCGGTTCAGAGCTGCTATCCTTTCGTTCAGGCCTTGGATATCCTTCTTGGTTTTTGGTGACTCTAGTTCAATCAAAGCTTTTATCTGCGAAGGATTTGCCTTAAGATGTTAAACGTTTGGCTCAAATGCTGGATGTGGTCTCTCTTTCGAATTCTCTTGACTAACATGTCATCTATGTAGACCTTCATCGTGTCTCCAATTTGGGAACCAAATATCTTGTTTACCAAACGCTGGTACGTGGCCCCAACGTTCTTCAGATCGAATGACATCACTCTATAACAATATAGACCTCGTTTAGATATGAAAGAAGTCTTCTCTTGGTTTGGAGGATACATCTGAATTTGATTGTATCCAGAGTAGGCATCCATGAAACTTATGAGCTCATATCCTACGGTTGCATCAACTAGTTGATCAATCCTAGGGAGGGGAAAGCAGTCTTTGGGATAGGCTTTGTTAAGGTTGTTGTAGTCAACCAAACCCTTAATTTTTCATTCTTCTTTATGTTGGCGAGCCACTCTGGATAGAATATGTCATGCCCCGAATTTCTACAAACCCGAGGCGCGACTGACGAGACAGAAAGTAAAATAAATAAAAGGACAAAAGTAATTAAATTCACTAAACATGCGTCCGTTCTCATCCATACACAAAATAATATACAATACATCGTTCATCGGCCATTCGGGCTTAAGCCCTTACATAACAAAATACAAGTCTCATGGACCGTAAATATATCACGTGCTCCACCCTATCAGGGCATCACAGAGTCTCAAGTGGCTGGAGGATCCTCATCTGAAAATGTTGCCCACGAATGGGTCAGCTCAACTGCTGGTATGATGAAATGCTAATGCCAGAAATAAAGCTAAGGCGTGGCATGTGCAAAGTGTACATTTATTCCTAAATGACATTCCAGCATCGCAGTAATATATATATGAATGGTATGCGTGACACACCCATGCACAACATTATGCCACACCCATGTCTCGTTTACGGGTACTCCCCGATGGCTACGGAGTACCAATGCAATGGCCAATTTTGGGTTTTTCACCACAGGATCTACACCCTCATAATGCAAAGCACCATGTGCTTACCCACGCCATGTTCTCAAAGGATTCATCATATGCCAATATGCCAATGCAATCTCAATGAAACATGGTTTCCACAATATAGCATGCTCGAAACAATAATACATAAATCACCAGCTGATTCCACATGCAAGTATATCTCATATAATCAACTTAAAACACATGTCATGATTCACATTCATCATTCACTAAATTTCCATAAGGTACAAGTAACATATAAGCATATGTGCAACCAACTCTAAATCATCAAGTAAACACCTTCCACATAAGCACATAAGTCATTCCAGTCATTTACAAAATATTCCTAACTTAACTTCATTTCTAACATTAGCAAAACACCATACCTGATGGGTCAGTCACAACCCAAGAAGAACGTGCACGATATGTAACTGAACTGGTCAATGAAAATGCAAGAGATCAGATCTCCCTCTCCTGTCCTGTAAGTGTCCCTAAAAACATAAATTCCAACTCAGTCTATTGTCATTTAAATTTATTCTATTCATCAAATTTTTATGTCTTTAATTCATAGGTTTCTCTTCTGCTAAATTAGACTCTACTATTGAGCCCAGAACGTGGAAGAAAATAAGTTTAGGCTTTCGTAGAACTCAATTCGGACATCTGGGTTCAAAAGGGCAAAACAATCATTTTGCACTTTTCACGGGTTCTTACATTTCGTGACCTCTTTTCGCAAATCGGACTCCACGGTTGAATCCGGAATGCTCGAGATAATAAAGTTTCACTATTTGTTTACTTAATTCTGAGTTCGTTTGACTGTACTTTAATCCAGGGGCATTTTGGTAATTTTAAAGGTTTCTACGGGTCTTTTATTTTTTGGGACCCCGTCTCGTAAAACGGACCTCACCATTGGTCTCAGAATGGTCGAGATAGTCAAAATACACTAATGACTTGTCCCATTTGGACTCCGGGATATTTTTGAATATTTAATTAATTAAATTAATTAATTAATTAATAATTTATTAATATTTTATTCATGGGGGGTCAAACATAATTAATCAAAGTTCTGGGGTTCAAAATCAGATTTTTTAAAGTTCTGGGTTAAGGTTCAATTTTCAAAAGGTTCAAGGTCAAAATTGTAATTAATCAAAATTTACTATTCCCAATTCGGTTACCCAAACAGGGACTTATCCAGAACAGGGATAGGATATCCTGGTTCCTATTTCAATTTAAATTTTTTGATTTCTTAAGTCTGTAACCAAACAGACCCGATCCCTTTTTAATTTAAAACACCAGCGCGACACGTGGCAGGGGCGGTCTAGCCCGGCCCGAACCGGACCCGACCCGGACCCAGAACCCGACCTGGTCACCCCCTTCTTCCCCGACTTTTCGGCGACGTGGCAGTAGGGTTCCGGCGCCGGCGACCGATCTCCGACGACATTTTCAAGTTTTTAAAATGTGTTTTTATAGGGTTTTTTGCGTAGATTCCATATCCACCCTCCATTTCCCTCAAAACCTTCCCCATCTTCTCGAAATAGAGGGTCAAACCCTCGGTCAACTCTCCGGCCAACTCATTTTTCTCCATTTTCCTTCGCTGGTTTTGGTTGATTCCAACTCCAAACGATTTCTACACTTTAGGGGGTTACTCTCCTATCACTCACATCTAATTTAACACATGAAATATCAAACCAATCCCCCATGGCCGTAGCTTGTGACCCACTTTTCTCTCTCATCTCTCAACTATTTCGGTTGGTTTCTTTTGCATTCTTTTTCATTTTCCACATGCTATAAGACTTAAGAATTTAAATCTAATTAATATATCACAAAACAGATCATGTATGAGTGAGATTTGCTAGAGAGAGAAAGTAAATGGGTTGAGGTGTTTACCTCAACAATGGTGTCTCCTCTTTGCCTTGTCTCTGCTTCTTAGCCTCTATTTCCCCTTCTTATCTCCTCTGTCTTTCTTTCTCTTTTCTTTTTCTCCAACCGACACACACAATTACATATATAAAGTCCACTCTCTCTCCCTATCATTTCTCTCTTTCTCTCTCTAAGACTAAACCTAACCTCACTGCTCAGAACTGCCCCTCCCATGTTCTGAATTCTCCCTCCACACTCCACCAGCCACTGCCTGCCACACCACTCCCCATTGAGTGTGTAACACTCAACACATGCACACACACTCACACACAGCCGTGTACAACACACACACACACACACATCTGTTATATATATATATATATACATATATATTTACACATTTAAATACACACACTCACATGTATACACATATACACACTAAATAATTTAAATTATATATATATATATACATACATCCATGTATATATTATACACATTACATACTTACATTCATCCATAATAATAATAATAATAATATTATTAACAAAGAAAAATAAATAAATAAAAAAAAAAAATTCCATGTCATAACAGAATACCTCTTTTATCATTCCGACGTTTAGCAACCTCTAGACCTCTTCGTTGATGATCTTGTGGTATTTAGGGGCGAACGTCCTTCTCTTTTATCTCACCGAAAGATGATCTGGGTCTGTCATTAGCTTATAAAAGATGAGGTTAGGATCTATCCCTTCCATATCTTTGGTCTCCCAAGCAAATACCGACAGGTTGCTTTTTAGGAATTCAACAATTTCCTGTTTCTCAAAAGGGGATAGATCTAAGCCAATCTGTAGATACCGTTCTCCCCCTTCAGAGCTAACGAGTACCTTGATAGGTTCTTCTATTGGTTTGGCTATGCTTTCCCTTCCCTTAGGGCTTAATGGCTCGTCGATCTCGGAGGGGCACTCCTTTGTCTAATGAAGGGCGAAAGGTGCAACACTTCTTCCTTCACCAGGGTGTCGTGATTGCTATTTAGGGGCTTTTTCCTTCAGTACGAAAGCATGACATTTCTGGGCTGTTGGCAGACTGCCCTTGATGGAGAAGACCTTGTTGTTTTGAACATACTTTAAGTATTGATGGAGGGTCGAGGTGACCGCGCCCATTTGATGAAGCCAAGGCTTCCCAATGATGACATTGTAAGGGGACTTAGAGTCCAGGACCATGTACTCAGAGATCAATGTCTTCTGACCATCCTCTTCTCCCGTTGTAGTTGGGAGGTCTATTTTACCCAGTGGGGTGCTGAGACTCCCATCGAATCCCACCATTACGGTGATGATGGCCTTGAGGTCGTTGAGGTTGAGCTTCATGTGCTTGAAAGGTCCATAGAACAGCACGTTGGTGGAACTTCCCGTGTCCACTAGAACCCTTCTGATCTCAAAATCGACGATTTTGAGCGAGATGACGAGAGTGTTACTATAAGGACAGTGTACCCCAGCGAGATCCAACTCTGAAAACTGGATTTGTGGCCCTAACTTTAGCCTTTTTTCAATGGTTTAGATCTAGAGGACGTGCGGCTCTACCCTTGCCTCCCGAGCATACCGTTTCCTAGCTCGGTTGGACATTTCTGTCATCACGTTGTTAGCATGGAGGACAAAGATGACTTGATTGTTTTGGTGCGGTTGCTCGTTTCGAGCCTCCCTCTGTTCAGGTCTTTGCTCTTGCCATTTTGTTGTGGTCTGTCGTTACAAGGGTTTTGCCTTCTGTCTTGTCAGACGAATTCCCGTAGCTGCCCTTTTTTGATGAGATGTTCAATCTCTTGCTTAAGAGCTTTGCATTCGTCAGTGGTGTGTCCATGCTCCTTATGGAAGTCACAGTACTTGTTTTGATCTCTAAGTTTATTCCCATCGTCCTTAGGTATTCCAACCTAGATCTTTGATACCATTCTGTCACGACCAGAGTCCCAAAGACTCGAGAAATGATGAAAAATTACTAAAAAATATCAATATATGATAGCCCAAACTTGTTGGGTCAATGGAAGTTAATCGGACTCCCGAACACTTAGGTTTGACTAATGTGCTGTCGTGTTAAGGCCTAGAAAATTAGCTATTTAAGATCTTTAGAATTGCCCTTGCAAAAGTCCAGATAATTGTTCCTTAGGAGTCCAATAGCCTGAAAATGATTTTTAATAAATTTTAGCTATAAGGTAACCCATCCAACTAGCTATGGTCTAAGGTAGTATTTTCAGAAATTTTAGAATTTTGTTCTTAGAAGGGAGAGTTAACTTTTTATTCTTAAGGAATTACCCCTTTAGACTATTTTTATTGGTTCCAAATGAAAAATACTTCCTTATTTACATTATAATGTCTTAACTAAATGAAAAGATTTTTTTTCATTTACTTAAATGACATTTAATGTAAATAAGGTATTAAATAACAATATTTTCTGGGTTGCAGAGTATAGAGCAAAATTGAGAGTTTATGAGCTTTAGTCGACCTTCCAATCAACTGAGTCTAGATAACAGTCGAATAATTCTCCCATTCAGTAGACTGATAGTTTAGGATTCATGGATTTTTCAACTTCTGTGAGTTTCAGTCGACCTATTTTCCCATTCAATCGATTGATAATTCGAGATTTATGGGTTCTTTAGCTTTTGTCAGTTTTAGTCGACTAAATTGATCGCTTGACATGTTAAACCTATTATTTTGGGAACCTTCCAATCCTTTTTGAACTCAATCCTTAACAAACACTAATACAATCCATATGGGATGATTACAATCATATGGACACATCTTTTGTACACATATTCTTATGTTTAATCATACATAAAGCTACTTTAATTCTCATTAAAAAACCAAAGATCTAATTTACCCAATCTTTGCCTAAAATAGGTTTATAGTTCATCTTTATACATGCATACCCAAGTTCGATGCTTGGAAGTATTGTTATATACAAATCTCCTTCAAATTCACATATGATTTAAGTTATTCATTGAAATAAATTTAACTTTACATATCAAGTATTAAGTTTTACAAAACATAAAATCTAAATAACACTTCATGTCAAAATCTAAAAATTCATATATCATTGATCTTCAAAAGGGTATATCCAAAAGAAGGTGCATTTAAGAATGCCTTCAAGTCATTGGCTTTGCGCCATTTCCTGCATCTAGTAGGCGGTTAAAACAACGCTCCCGTAGAAGAACCTAACAAAAAGAGAAACTTAAGTGGTGCCACGTGGATGCTTGTGCTCGTGTAGTGACAAGTTATATATGAAAATACAATTCACACATCCATAATTCCTAATCTCAACTTTATAATTTGTTCTTCAATAATAACCACCATAACAAGCATGCACATATGTATTTGTCACGTGGAACTCACGATATAGTCTATTCATCAAAATTACACATCACAAGCATGAAATAGAGCACATAGACACATTTTAGCAAATATATGGTAGGCATAACATGTGCTAGGGTTTATATATACAAAGAAATCAAGATCCTTATTTTTTATACATAATGATTTTTTTTCCCTTTAAAACTTCGTTTTGATCATTTGAAAGATAAGAAATTTTCTTTTTAAGATTCTTATTTTAAAAAAATATTTTCTCAAGTTTTTCATGCAATTCTTCAAGGCATTTTGTGATTTTTCAGAATAAGCAAATGGGTCAAGGTTAGAGTTTACAATCTTATTGAGCATGAAGCAAAAGTTGGCCACTTCTTGGTCACTTGACTCTTCTTTCGAATCATCCAAAGTAGCTTTCATTTTTTTTTTTTTTTGGTAAGTAAGTAGCAAAAGTTGCCTTCTTTTTGTTTCTTCTTCCTTCTCCTTTAAGTTAAGGGTAATTCGCCTTTATGTGTCTTAGCTTGTGCATTCATAGTAAGTTGAGGATTCTTTCTTACTTGATTCCCCTTTTTATTTCTTTCGATTTTGTTACATCATTCTTAGTTAGCTTTTGAATTTTCGTGTGAGGAATGCTACATCTTCATCACTTCCTTGATCATCATCATCATCTTCTTCTTCTTCTTTTTTTTCTTCACTTTTATGAGATGAAGATTTAAGGGCAAGATTCTTCTTTGGCTTGCTTTCTTCTTAATGGCTTCTTATGGTTAGCTTACGAGTCATAAGAGATATGAGAAGTTCATCAAGGCTTAACTTATAGAGATCGTTTGTTTCTTGGATGATTGTCACCTTAGCTTTCCACATCTTAGCCTAGCATATCCTAACTTAGTTTAGCGTAGCTTAGAAGTAGAAGTAGCATAGAATTATACTACCTTCTTCTTTCATTCTCTTTGATTGCCATTATTATCATCCAAATTATAACATTCCATTGTAGTTAATAGTTTCAATTATATTAGAAGCTACTTGTTAATGCAAGGTACCCTTTTTTGTACTTCATTGGTCGTACCTTTATTTTATTCATCTTCTCAGTCATCCTGTGTAAAGTCCTCATCTCAGTGGCAAGAAGAACCGATAAGTGTTCGGCAATTCCCTATTTTCCACTAGTCGCCTTATCACTAAACAAGCTCAATGATAATTTTGGCTGTTTTGCAGAGTTAAATCCTCTAAGTATCCTAACACTCCCGCATACCATTTAAACCATTAAGACGTTTTAAACAAAAGAAGTCGTCAAATTTATTATGGCATCATTGACAAGGCACCCTCATTGTGGATAACATGTTTAGAATATGATCTGTTAGAGATTGAAAGAATGAACAAGTCAAGAATATGTATACGCGTGTTTGTGTGTGTACTATATTAGGTACATTAATTAATGAGATAAAGAGACACCCATACAGTCTACAACGAGACATGCATCCTATGAGTATGGTTGCAGCCACTGATCGGCATCAATAAAAGACACATTAAGAAAAGGAGAAGCTTGTGAGTCATTAAGTCTCTGGGAATAAGGCACCCTCACTGTCACGTTAGCTCCTGCACCTGAGCACATGTACTCACCATAGAAAATAGTCCTGTATTCACCAAGCAGGAAACTAGCTAGTCAGCTCATTTTCACATGAATGTAATGTAATTATATATAGCATTGAGATCGATCTTTACTGGTCTCTGGTAGGGTCATTGAAATCATTCCATCCTTCTGGGGCAATGATTTCAGACATGGTTGTGTAAGCGAAGACAACTCTGGAGAACGGCCTCCACGCTCGACCTAGCCATATTCTTCCAGTCCCTCCCACAGAGCAGTTGACGAATGCAAAACCGCTATTTTCATCCTGGGAAGCGCGACCGTGTGCTGTAACAGCTCCATTTATGACCTTCAATCCTAGCGGTACTGGTTTGGATATGGAAGTCAGCTGACAGTTCTACACAAGAGAAAGATATATGTAGGTGGTTATATATATTGATCCATGAAAAATATATCTCAAATTAAGAAGACCATGCAGGAACACCCCCCAATTAATGGTCTCAATATTTGCAATTTAATTTTTTCCCATTATACTTGGGGTGCAAAGTCGATCATCTTTACATGAATGCGTTTATAAATCTCAAAAGCCAAGATTTACCTCATAAAATGACTTTGCATTGCCGAAGACGAAATCAATTGAACCCTGGATATAACAATCCTTGAAGTAATGGCGACCCCTATCGTCATGAAGGGTGTCCTGGGCCCCAAAGAATCCACAACCCCAGAAGGCAGCTTGGTCTCCTGCTATTCTAATTGCTACTGCTTGGGCTCCAACGTCACCGGGGCTTGGAATTGGAGCTACGTTCTATAATGATAACATACATATTTATATATTCCGTGAAAATATTGTAATTACGTGTTGTGATTTATTTTCTGCAAATTAATGTTATCATCATAATCATAATCACAATCATCTCTCTTGCTCTAAATTAATTCGAGGGACAAATGGATCGATATGATATTGTTTGAGTATATTTATATCTCACCATGAAACTTATGTTCTTGGCAATAAAGTTGGCAGCAAAAACTTGAACGGAGCCACTATAAAATGTACCATGCGAAGAATTTGCCGTGTCGTTCCACACAATTGCGGTTGAAGTATACCCTTGTCCTTGAAATGTGATATTTGGTTTGGTTCTTGGAACAATGATTTTCTCACTAAAGTTGGCCATCAAAGTAATTAAGTTAACAAATTCATGGAAGTTTAAACTTTAAATTGAAGAGAGAGAGAGAGAGAGTTACAAGTAAATGCCAGTGTTGATCCATATTACGGTTCTTTTCTGGCTCAGAACTCCAACTGCCTCAACTGCGGCTTGAATTGTCGTGAAATTACAACACCCATTCGGATCAACACAGATAATTGAGGTAGTGTTAGTGTCAGGAGGAGGAAAATAAGGTGGAAAATCATCGCAAATAGATCCTATCCTTTTTTTGTGATCATGGTGATGGTGGTGACTGCCATGAATTTTGTATGGGATCAGTGTAGAAACAATGGGTGATGAGAAGGTGGTGAGGCTAAAATCAATAAGATAGCTAAGAAATGGCGGGTCTGGATTCATGAAATGTTTGGATGTCAAAGCTGCAAAAAGGGCAATGAGGAGAGTGAAAGATATGCCTCTGAGACTCATTTTGTGATTGGAGCAAATTAAAGAAGGGAGGTGATGAGATTTTGGAATTGAGGGAATTACATAAATATGCACTTGAAGTGTAAGGGTTGATGGCATGTCTTGCAAACCACCCTGTCCCTGTTTATGTTTATACTTGGGACAATACCCAAACCTACCAAACTTAACAAGGGTGATTCTTGAATCTTGATATGAGACTGCCCCTACAAAAGTTTAGACCGTTGGGTCATGTCCATATATAATAAAAGCCCAATCCCTAGATTTTTACTGTGTATGTAACAGTCATGTAAAATCAATCCACTTCATAATACTAGACAATATATTTTCCGGCCCGAACAAGCTCCTTCGAGTTTTTGCCTTCTTGCTCTCCCAAAGATAAATATTTGTTCATCATATATATTGATTGAGTTAATATCAAATTTGAGCGTAGATAAATAATTAAGTAATGCTAGTTTCTAATGTGGTGTAGGTGGGTTTACCAGCCCAGACAGCTATCCAAAGGTCCGTTTCCAACCCAAATGTGTCTTCATCTATTGAAAGTGATAAACTGTTTCTTCATTTGCATTTCATCTCATTTATCTATGCAAGGCAAGGCAAAGATGTTCAATCTCACCCTCCTATTTTTAGGTGGGAAGCCTCTCAACACAATTTTTATTTATTTTTGTTTTTTTCTAGTAATGTTACTCCTCTTGACTCTTACATTTTTCTATTACCTTGTTATCACCCTCTCACATCTGGTAGGACTTTTCGTCTATAAATTTCTCATGAAACTTGTAAGTGGGATTTGGGGTAAACGAATTGATAGAAAGAAGTTGAAAGAGTAGAGTACATTATTCTTGTTCCTCCTAAATATCTCACAGTATCTCAGTAATAATCCAAGGGTGGAAACACATGTATACAGCCCCCTCAAATATTGGGAAAAATATTTTTTTATAGTAATATATGTTAGGTATTCTAAACTATTTCCTCAATTTATATCGGTGGCATTGTGATAGGCCAAGCCTAGGAATCTGTTGTTAAACCTGAATGTGAGATTTGTCTTCCCAAAACAAAAGAATAAAACCTTCCCAAATTATTTCTCTCCAACCCATTGCTGAAACCTGGTCAACCCTCATAGCCTCTTATCCAAGTTTTGCTCACCGAGGTCCGTTTGTGACTCGGCGAATCGGAGCTGGTGAGCTCATCCACACAGCCAAGCCCATGTTCTCTCTTCAATTCATAATGACTGTTATTTTTTCCTGAAAAGCCATGGAAACACGACTTCTTCTGAAGCTCAAAGTGTCTGGTTTTGCAGCGAATAATGTAGAGAACAATCTAAAGTAAATTGGAATTTTGTTTATATTTTGGGGAGGGATAGGAGGAAGTCGTCATAGTATTGGTAATTACGTACCAATTATCAAAGCAATGGTGATGCTGAGAGCACAAAGAAAGAGCCCAAACAAATAAGGGAGAAAAATGAGTCAGTTTCACTTTCACCCAAGATAAAGTGGACATTTCTGCTATATCTTTCTTAGTATTTGGTGAGTTTATAATTAATATAATGAGACGGAAAGTCTCATTTTCTCTAGTTTTATTATTAAGAAATGTCTATTTAATGTACAGTGGAATTGATTTTTCGAATTAGTCAATCAAAAAAGTTGGATACCAAATTATCAAAAAAAAAGAAAAAGAAATGTATTTGGTTTCCATGTCCTGCAACGACTTGTTTCATTGCTTTGTGTTCTGTTAATTTATTAAGTGTAAATTTTTGTAAGTTATTTCCACACATGTAAGTATAAATAGTTCCTGATATACCATAAAGTGCTAGACCAATCCCCACAAGACACGTGTGCTTACAGAATAGCTAAAGCTCGTCCATCCAGAGCAGGATTGGCATATGGCCTTCAGAGCTTACAGATCGAAGGCCCATGCAACCCTCAGACCACGAACTCTCACAAGAAGATTCCGAGCTTACCATCACCTTAAACACCCTACCGAGCTAATGATAAGGAAATAGTATTCAATAAGGAAACTGCCATTCACAAAACACAGTGTTCGACATGGTAACTGCCATTCTCTGGTGATCAAATCCCTATTTTCACGACTCCAAATCCTAATCAACTTAGGAGATCCACAGAGTATAAATAAAGCCCTAAGACGCGCTTTTTATTTTCATGCTCATTCAATTACTTTCAATTACAATCTTTTAAATTTAGTTTATTGACTTTATCATCGGAGCGGCTACCGCCGGAGCCAATCCGGTGGCCCCCTGATCCTTTTCTTTGAGTATTCCACAGGCGACGGAGATCAGAGCCCCTATCGACCAAAAAGTGCAACATCAGTTTGGTGCCATTTGTGAGAAATGACAATCGTTTCTTACTAAAAGTTCTTTTGCAAGCGAACTCGTTGTCCTTCTCACCGGAGGATCATGGCTCCTAATCTCCGTCCAAGGAAGAATGCTCAAAATCCTCAAAACCCTCCATACCGGAAACTAGCCAGAAGAGGAAAGGGACAAACATCTGATCCCATACAGCGGCAACTCGATTGAGTTCAGTGACAGACTAACATGATGCAGGAACAGCTCCTTGCCATCTCTAGAACTCTGGCCCAGCTTACCTAGAGTCATAGGGGCAATTCCTTTCATCCTCCCGTTGGCATGGCTAATACAGGGGCACTGCCTTCTGCCACCGTTATAAGTGGAATACCTAACGAGGAGGTCCCTGTTGAGCAACCAGTGTATCCGCAAAACACCACTCATGTAGGAGGAGACCCTTAGCCGTCAACCGCTGCCGGCAGAGGGATACTAGATTTTAACCCGGCTGTTCATTACCAGAGTACGATGAGGGTCCTAACTCCGATGGCTTCTAGGGTAAACACAGCACCCCACAAATTTTAGCCTCAAGCAGCACCAGTTCCCTCAGTTCAGGAACACTGAAATCCTCTTCCTACTATGGGTCATGGCCATCCCACCTATATGGGCATTGAAACAGCAAGGCAAAACTCGTAACAACCAGTCCCGCCTAGGGACCCGCAAAGGGCCAAAGAAGTTGCGGACTCTATGGACCACACTGCTGTTGCAAGAGGCATTCACAACCCTCTAGTACAGGACGAGCTTGCCAGGCTGCTCGAAAGGTTTGCCACACCATTCACCTCTGTAATAATGGCCAAGGAGTGGCCAAAGAAATTTGTTGTCCCAAATTTTACTCTTTACGATGGAACTAGGGACCCAGGGGACCATCTTTCTCATTATCAGCATACTATGGCACTACATGGGGCCACAGATGGCTTTATATGTCGTACATTCGTGACCAGCCTTAAAGGCACTGCTTTGAAGTGGTTCTACCACCTCCCTCAGAACTCGGTCGTCAGCTTCTACGAGCTTAGCAG
This sequence comes from Nyssa sinensis, assembly GCA_008638375.1. NCBI lineage: Eukaryota > Viridiplantae > Streptophyta > Magnoliopsida > Cornales > Nyssaceae > Nyssa > Nyssa sinensis. Next base: position 32,715,633 of record CM018047.1, on the reverse strand, counting down.
GCATTTCCTTGACTGATTCATAACTAGCAGAAGGTTGAGAAAAAGCCCAGAGTTCTTGCTAAATCTTAAGCAATCTAAAGGAGAGCCCCTCCGAGAGTATATAGCACGCTTTAATGCTGAGCTCACTGAGATTACAGATTGCAGTCCGAGCTTTCTTGTAGCAGCTCTGACCTCTGGTCTTGCTCAAGGAGGCATCCGGGATTCTTGAACAAAGAGCCCTCTCGCCGACATGACAGCACTCATGGAGCAATCCAGGAAGTATATAAACTTGGAGGAAACGAAGAGTACCACCCAAAAGATTAAAGAACAATCCTAGAAGGATGATCAAAAGAAGGACTCCAGTGCCACCAAGAAGAGGGTCAGAAGCCCAGACAAAAGAATGGTGTCCCGAACTCCAAACAACATTGACCTAAGGGGATTCACCACTTACACTCTTTTGAACACCTCTTTAGTTCCCATCCTTCAGTACATAGAAAGAGGGCTGCTCCCAGAAGATAAAAACATCACCCAAAAAATTTGAATCGAGGCAACTCGGTACCTAGTCTCAAACGAGAAGCTTTATCGCAGATCTTACTCTTAACCCTTGTTGCGGTGCCTGACCCTAGAAGAATCTCAGTATGTTCTAGCCGAAATACACGAGGGAATCTGCGGCAACCATAATGGGGGTAGGATTATAGCCCACCGAGCTTTAACAGAAGGCTACTATTGGCCCAGCATGTTGAAACAGGCCAAAGAGTACGTCCAAAAGTGTGACAAATGTCAACAATTCACTCCATACCAACACCAGCACCAGCATGAGCTCATTCCAATCGCTAGCCCATGGTCCTTTGCTCAGTGGGGGATGGACATTATAGGGCCATTGTTGAAGGCCACTCCAAACAAAAAATACCTCTTGGTCGCCATTGACTATTTCTCCAAATAGGCAGAGGCTGAGCCCCTAATTCACATCACAGAGAAAGAAGTCAAGAGTTTCACTTGGAGGAACATAGTTTACAGATTTAGTATACCGCGCGTTATCATCTCAGACAATGGCACTCAGGTCTCCAGGAAAGTTTTCAAAAAAATCTGCCAAGACCTACATATCAGTCATCATTTCGTCTCACCAGGGCACCCCCAAGCCAACAGGAAAACAGAAGTCACCAACCGAACAATTCTTGATGCCCTTAAGAAAATGTTGGAAAAAGCCAATGAGAGATGGGTTAAAGAACTTCCTGGTGTTCTCTTGGCTTATAGAACTACAAGAAGAATACCGACTTCAGAAACTCCAGTCTCATTTGCCTATGGTTGGAAGCAGTGATTCTTGTTGAGGTCGATATGCCTACCTTAAGGACGGAAGCTTTTGACCAAGGGGCCAATAACCAGTAGCTTGTAGAAAACTTGGACCTACTTGAAGAAAAGCGAGACAAAGCTAGAATCAGGATGAAAGCATATCAACACAGGATAGCCAATAGCTTCAAACTAGGGCTAAAGCCCCTCAGTTTCCAAGTTGGGGATCTCGTCCTAAGAAGAGTGTTCCCAAACACCAAGGATCCCATTATGGGAAAGCTGTTACCTAATTGGGAAGGCCCTTACAGGGTAACAAAGATTGTCAAACCAACCACATATTAGTTAAAAGACCTAGTTGGGAAACCCATACCCAGACCATGGAATGTAGAACATTTACGGAAATATTATCAATAAAGATTTTTTCTTTCTTAGAACACATCTTGAAAGTGTTTTCATTTCAATGTACAGACCCCTAAAAACCTTGCAACCTGTGCAAGAGTTATAGGTTTGGTCCATCTCAATGTACAGACCCCTAAAAACATTGCAACATGTGCAAGAGTTAAAAGTCTGGTCCATCTCAATGTATAGACCCCTAAAAACCTTACAGCCTGTGCAAGAGTTATAGGTCTAGTCCATCTCAATGTACAGACCCCTAAAAACCTTGCAACCTATGCAAGATTTATAGGTCTGGTCCATCTCAACATATTAACCATCACAATCCTTGGAAACTATCTTAAGAGTTTCAGACCAGCGACCTCTAGAGGGGGACCTTGCGCCCAACACAAGCAATGAACACTTAAAGTATTTTACAAGGGAGATTAATTAGTATCGGTTCTTGGGTTCAAGTTGACCTTGCTTAAGGAATTACCAGTTTCGGTTCAGTTATTCGGTTATTTCCAAAGCCAAGAATAGAGCACTTGTTTAAATACTCTACTATGCAATAACAAGTGTTTTTGCTCAATCAATACCTGTTCAGTTATTATCAGTCTTGGTGATAAAAGCTCTGATCATGAGAGATTTCACCAGCTATCATTACAAGTCTTCCTGTTCAATTATTCATTCCTAGTTCTGGTAGACAAGCTCTGATTATGGTAGATTTGTTCAATTATCATTACAAAGTCTTCCTGTTCAGCTACAGTCCGAGTTCTGGTCCAATTATCATCACGTCTACCTATTATCAGTCCTGGCAACTAAAGTTCTGATTAAAAGAGATCTGTTCAATCACTTAATTATAAGTTTTTGTTCGAAAGACATCACTCAGCTCGTGCTCAGTTGAAAAACTTAAGGGGAGATCTGAAGTTTATTCAACTCTTGAACATTTTGTCTTTAGGAAATTAAAGTGTAAAAGGCTGGAGCCCAAACTTATACTCCAAAGCAGTTATGGGTATGTATAGTACTGAAGTCCATTTGGCATCCACAACTATTCACAAAATTTATAAGTATCGCTATTCGAAAGAATGAAAAAATACTCAAGCTCTGAAGAAAGATGATTTTCATTGATAGATATTACAAAGAGTATATTAGTTTAAAAAAAAGAAGAGAGTTACAAATAAAAATCCTAAGCTTCTGTTGGAGGATCGGTTTAGGCAGGCACTCCTTCACCACCATTCTTCAGAACCTCGGCCTCGACCATAGGGACTTCAACATCTTTAAGCCTGGACAAGTCGAGGTCAGGGTACTTCACAAGGAGCTTGGATATGCAAGTATTGTACCCGTGTTCCTCACCCATCCCTTCAACCTCAGCCTTCGTCTCTGCTTCGGTTTTAGCTTTGGTAGATTTAATGGCCTCCTTGATCTTTTGGGCGGTGGCAACTTAGAAATCATCATTCTTCTTCTTCAGCTCATCCAATTGCCGAGAAAGGGAATCCCTCTCAGACTCCATGATGGAGAGGGAGTTGGTTACCTCATTCAGCTTCTCCTCAGCAGCAGAAGCATTTGACTGGGCTGTCCCCAGTTGGAGCCTGGCCTCATCGAGCTCATCTTGAAGGTCTTTTACCACCTTCAGATCAATTGTGGAGTCCATGAGAGCGGCTAGGCCATGCATGGTATGCAAGACAAGAATCAGATAGGTCAGAATAGAAAAGGCGAATAAAGCATAAAAAGTAGAAGGGAAAGAGTTCGGGAGTTACCTTCAACTGAATGCCCATCAGCTCTGTAATGGTCTGCTCCGCCTTCTGCCCCTTGTACCTTTGGGGGCCAGCAATCTAGAACTCATCAAATGCCTGTTTGGAAAATAAATACCCATCTGGCATCAGGGCAGGATCTATAGCTGCAATCCCCTTCCCCTTTTCAGGGGCTTTAAAGGCAGGAGTAGGGGCTGGTGTAGGGGCAAGCTCGGCGATAACTATGCCCTTTTTAGCAGGAGCAGGGGCAGGGGGGTCAGAACGGAGCCTCATCCTCTTCGCCTGGGGAAGATTAGTGGGGGAAGAGGTCTGCCCTGCCTTCTTCTTCGAGGCCCATTTCGTGAGCAGAGACTTCCTTAAGTTCTTTTCTCGGCCTTGGTTCTAGTCGACTGCCATCAGATTTTCTGGCGTGATGATGACTCTGTGATCTCAGTTACTGGTCTAGAGGAGCCTGCGATATTGGTCTTGAAGGTCAACTGTAAAGACCGACCTCTTCCAAGCACTTTTGTTTGCACAAAAAACATGAGCACAGTGGTTAGATAAGCAGTTCAGAAGTGAAAGCTTAAACAAAAGCAAAATTGTTACAAAAGAAGGGGGGCCTCACCCTTAATCCCAGTACTCTAAGGGAATGTTGAAGTCTGATCCTAGAAATCCTCTAGCTCCCATCCTCCTCCTACGAAGAAGTACCATTTCTTCCAAGTCTTGTTAGAAGTTGGTATCGAGGAGAGGGGACTGAACCTTCTAACAAATGACATGTAGAAGAGGCCTTCAGACCTTATATATTTGAGATCCATATTACTACGGATCAAGTCAAGGGTTACCTCGACCCCGTTTTGATGTCTTAGCATTATGAACGCCAACAGGTGCCTCCAACTATTAAGATTGAGGTTGACAGGACAAATATTGTACCATTTAAAGAACTGGACAACTAGAAGAGGTAGAGGGAGTCTTAGCCCTATCTCGAACCATGCAAGATATACACAAATCTCACCCTCACAGACGTCGGAGGGGCAATCTATGGAACTAGGAGCCCTAATTGTGACATTTTTTGGGAAGTTAAAGGACTCCCTCAGACCATCTAACATGGCCAGAGTCACGGCGCTCTGTCCTTCCTCCCTTTGGGAGGACCTGCCAGAGGCTTCCTCTATTCTATTTCTAGGTTCAATAAAAGCATCGAAAATCCTAATGCTAGAACTAGAAGGGGATCCTACTGACCTATTCCTAGAGGAGCTACTACCTACAATATGAGTTTGGGACGGCACAGTCGTCTTCGAAGAGCTTCCTGTGCCATCACTAATACCAAAAGACGTAGTGGAGACCGACATTGCCAAAAATGAAAAAAAGGGAATAAGAAGAATTTAAGAAGAATTAAAGAAGAAGAAACAAAAAGGGGAGAAGAACAGTAAGTAAATAAAGGAAAACAAGTAGGGACCAAAATTAAACCTGAAGACGACCGGAGATAGAAGCTTCGGATGACGAAAATATCTTCAAAGGTCCTTGGTTGCTCTGAACGGCGGCAATATCTCTCTCTCAAAAGCAATAATAAATGACGAGGGCAAAAGGGCGTATGCATGTCCCTTCCCCTTTTATATATGTTCGCAGAAATAGGGGCCTAATCAGCCGAACCGTTATGGCAATTGGAGGCAATGATGGCCTCGAGAACCCAAACGACAGGCTACACAATGAATGTCACTTCAAACGGTCGTCTCGAGAAATGAAAAAACAAAACGCTTGGCTTTGAGGAAACCTCAACCCTAGTTACGCGTATTGCTAACTAAGGCTCAAGGGGGGTAGCTGATATACCATAAAGTGACAGACCAATCCCCACATGACACGTGTGCCTACAGCACAACCAAAGCTCGTCCATCTAGAGCAGGATTGGCATATGGCCTTCAAAGCTTACAGATCGGAGGCCCACGCAACCTTCAGACCACGAACTCTTACAAGAGGGTTCCGAGCTTACTACCGCCTTAAACACCCTACCGAGTTAATGATAAGGAAATAATATTTAACAAGGAAACTGCCATTCACAAAGCGCAATGTTCGACATGGTAACTTCCATTCTCTGGTGATCAAATCCCTATTTTCACGATTTCAAATCCTAATTAACTTAGGAGATCCACAACCTATAAATAAAGCCCTAAGGTGCGCTTTTTATTTTTATGCTCATTCAATTACTTTCAATTACAGTCTTTTGAATTCAGTTTATTGACTTTATCATCGGAGTGGCTACCGCCGGAGCCAATCTGGAGGCCATCTGATCATTTTCTTTGAGTGTTCCACAAGCGATGGAGATCAGAGCCCCTACCAACCAAAAAGTACAGCATTAGTTCCCAATTGTTGTAAATGCCATTCTTTGATCTAGTAACTGGCTGCCATCTTCCCAAGTGTATTATATATATAATTTTAAAAATTTTTATTTTTAAATTTTCATTTAGATTGGATATGAACGAAGAAACCGTTAAAGTGTGGTTCCCTGTTGAAGGGCAACCATGACCTATATTGGTGTCCTATTTAGTTCTATTCACAATACATGTCAAAATAGAGTAATGCTATCCTTACTACAATATTTTATTAAAATTTTTTACATGTTAACGTGGATGTTCGGGTGTTAATTAATTAAGCTTCTTGGTACTAGTCAATTAAGTCTCTTGAACTCACCTGACATAACTAGCACCAAGATGTTGAATTCACTAGCATCAAGACTTTCATTAGTACCCGAACAACTATATCAATAAGTAAATTTAAAAGTTTAAGCATCTTGGTGCTAGTTAATTAAGTCTATTGAATTTACCTAGCATGATTAACATCAAAAAATTGAATTAACTAGTATCAAGAGACTGAATTTACAAATACCTGAACAACCATATTAATAAGTAAAATTTTTGATAAAATATTTTAATAAAGACAGTTTTACTTGCAAAAATATTCCCCCCTACCCTTCCCTCTCTCTTTTGAAAAGCTGTATTAATTAATTAATAATATAATATTAAAGAAAGAAAAATTATAAAAGGGATCCTGTGAATGACATGGCTTGCGTGTCACATTGCCACATGTATATATATATATATATATATATATATATATCAATCAGTTGGAAAAATAGTTTAGGGATACCTAACATTACTCATATTTTGTATATGTAAATTTTCTTCTAAATTTGATAAGAATTTTTTTTTTAAACTTTTAAAAAGTAATAATAATTACATGTAAATCTCTATCTAATTTTGAAAATAAAAATTTGTATCATTAAAATTTCCCAGTATTATCAGTATACATTTACAATTAGTTTCAGTTTGACACTGACAATAGCATTAGGCTTCAAACTGTGAATGAAATGAATATTGTTGTTGATGATAGCGATGACCAAATGAAGATGAGAATGAGAAGGAGGAAGAGGGAGAGAATATTAGATCCAACCCAATAAAGTGGACCATTAATTGTTAAGAGTAGTAATTATGAGTAATTTGAAAATTATTATATACTCTAATTAAATAATCTACATTGGAATTCAATCAATACATCACCGTCCATCAATATCCTTGTTATCAGCCACATCATCATGTATTACGCTTATTCCACGTGTTTTTGACAATACCCATTCTGTCGATGGCCTATTCAAGAAAAAGATTAGGATTGGGTAAGTAAAATTTTTGGAATAAAAAACAAAGAGAAATGATAGGTAAAGATTAAGTTGTGTGCAATTTTTGAGAAGTGGGCTGTAATTGTAGATAAAAATAATGGAAAAATATTAGATTGACCTTAAAATTTAGAGTGAACTAGTTTAAAAATGGCCAAAAATTGAGAAGTGGGCTCATCGATTGTAGCCGAACGAAACCCCCTAATCGATCCGCCCTTGCATACTGTAATAAGGTTGAAAATTGAAACACCTAATAATATTATTCCAACTAAATAAAGATTATTGATATTGTAGTGATTCAAAAAGCACCCACATTACATCAATCCAATTTAACAAAGGTTAAGAGTTACATTTGACTTTCTTTTCCCTCTTTTTTTTTTTTTCTCCATTTTCATGCCAATGGGCCCAAGATGAGCTCACATTCACCTCCTCTTCCCACCCCATTTCCCCCCCCTCAAATCAATCATTTTCATTGAGAAAAGTTTCCTGCACACCAGCTTTATTCAAAATACTCAGAATCTCATTATATTCCCCCATTTAACACGCACACCTCTTTTCATTTCATGTCATTTCTTTTCTTTTTTAATTATACAAGAGCGGTATTTTCTAGTCCATGCTTTTTCTTCCATATTTTCTCCTTTTTCTTTTTTATTTTCTTTGAGAATATAAATATTTATTAGACTACAAAGCTTGAGCGTAATGTTTTACATCATTTAAATTAAGTTTGTATATCACTAGAATTACTCAAACCTATGGTTTTTCTATTTTATTTTTTGGTAAGTGATTTATTAATATCAAAATCGGAGAACACCCCTAAAACCAGCATACAGTATACCAATCCTGACCAAGAGCATATCTGAGGCTCAAAGAAGCTAAAGCTCTTGTTCAATTATCAATTATGACCATTTCTTTTTTGGTAAGTAAGAATTTTTTAACCAAAAAGAGAATATTTATGTGTGAAAAGAAAAGAACTACAAGGCATGCACTAAGCACAAAGACCTAAAAGCAAAAAATCAACAAAATTAGATTGGCTAAAGGAACAAAAGCCAAAACAGAGAGCTCAAGATTTCCAATACATATTGCCCATGCTGGGGATAATAATTTAGTTGGCATGTCCCAGTGCATACATAACTCCTACTTTCTATAGGTGTTAGGGAATTTTTTCCGAGTATAGCAACTTTCATTCTCATCTGATTAGCAGCGTCCTTCCAAATTCTAATCCTGACCAACTTTCCAATGCTTTACTCTTTCATAGCGTTGCATTCCTTTCTTCTTAGATGTAGTAAAATAGCAGTGGCCAAAGCCAGCTTCCTGATAACAGAGAAGTTGTTCCCTTTAAAGCTCGTACATATATAATTCCACTCCTCATCCCATTTTGCTGGAGTACGACGGATGCTACAATTGAAGAGAATGGATCTCCAAATAGTAGAGGGGAAATAACATTCGAAAAAAATATGACTAGAATTCTCTATATGATCATTGCATTGGAGAAAGCTTCCTTATTGGCAAACACTTGTTGTGAAATTGATGATCTATGCAATAAGAGTTAGAAAGAAAAGATAAATCGACATAGAGAATTTATGTGATTTGGTAATGTGCCTAAGTCCACTGGTGCAACTATAATTTTTACTATTTAGAAAATAGAGTTACAACGTATTTATATTGCATTGCACTTAAATCCTAACCCTAATCAGATACATTGAAATTCCCTAACATACCCGCACCATACCGCTGGGGGCAAGCCCCCTGCTCCTTCCAACCTATTATTCGTCCTTGGCAACACAACTAGGGTTAAGTTGCATGGGTATTATGTGATTCACTACACTCTGCACATAATACTTATATACCTAGTTTACTTGTTATAATAATATAAGCTATATCTCTAACAATCTCCACCTTGGAAAAATATTCAACTCCTTAGAAACTGTCAACGAGTTCTTCTGCCTCCACCTTAAATCATTATGTTGGGAATGTCTTCCTTCATCGAGTAGAAACATTGACCAAGTCCAAGCAATACTTGAACCTGCCTATAGGGATATGTTTTGTCAACATATTAGTTGCATTATTTGAAGTGTGAATTTTCTCAAGTATCACTTTACCTGTACTAATAAGCTCTCTTATTCTGTGAAACCTCACATCATATGTTTTGTTCTGGCATGGTAGACGTGATGTTTTGCCAATAATATGGCACTTTGAATGTCACAATGCAACTGAACTACACCTTGCTTTAAACTAAGCTCTTTGACTAGCCCCTTTAACCACAATGCTTTTTTAGCAGCTTTAGTCACTACCATGTACTCAGATTCTATAATAGACATCGTTACTAGGGATTAGAGCATGGATCTCCAACAAATAGGTCCACTTCCCAGCATGTAAACATAACTTGTAGTAGATTTTATGTCATCTAAATCACCTTCATAATCTGCATCTACAAAACCCACAGCTAAAGCACATCCCTTTTGCCTTGCAAATATAATTCCATAATCAGTTGTACCTCTCATGTATCTGAATACCTGTTTGACTGCCTTCCAATGTTCTCTTCCTAGATTTGTCATGTATTTGTTGAATGTGGTAACTGCATATGCCAAATCAAGCCTGGTATAGACCACTACATACATCAAACATCTTACCACGCCAACATATTGGAGCTTTAACATGTCTTTAATTTCTTCCTTTGACTTTGGGCATTCGTTCAAAGATAAACTAAAGTGATTTGTCAATGATGTACTTATTAGTTTAGCATTTTCCATACTAAACTGTTCTAGCACCTTCTTGACATACTTTTTCTAAGACACCCATAGTTGGCCTGCCATCTTGTCCCTACGAATCTCCATATCAAGAATCATTTTAGCAGTGCCCAAGTCTTTCATATCAAACTCCTTGTGTAACAAGGATTTCAACCTATCAACCTTACACATACTCTTAGCAACAATAAACATATCATCCACATAAAGCAACAGAAAGATATAAGAACCATCTTCAAGAGCCTTAACATAAACACAATAGTCATACTTACAACGTGTGTAGTTAATATAAATCATATGGGAGTCAAAACTTTTGTACCATTGTTGTGTAGACTACTTTAACCCATAAAGTGACTTATTCAATCTGCAAACAAGATGCTCTACCTTGGGTTGCTTGAACACTTCTGGTTGGTCCATGTAAATCTGTTCCTCCAAATCACTATGAAGAAAAGTTATCTTACATCCAACTACTCCAATTCTAGATCAAGATGAGCTATCAAAGCCAACACTACTCTAAGAGAGGTATGCTTGACAACTGGAGAAAAGACTTCATCATAGTCAATCTCTTTCTTCTGTGAGTATCCCTTTGTTACTAGGCAAGCCTTGAACCTTACTTCTTTGTTTTCAGATGTAGCTTCTTTCTTTCTGAACACCCATTTCTAATCTATTGGTTTATTTCCCTTGGGAAGTTCAACCAACTCCTAAGTCTTGTTCTTGTGCAATGATTCCATTTCCACTACTATAGCCTCCATCCATCTACTCTTTTGAGAACTACTAATAGCTTCTTGAAATGTAGAAGGATCCTCGTTGCTAGTAACCAAAGCATAAGAGACAAGATCTTCAAAACCGTATCTGGCCGGTGGCTTAATTTTGCTTTTGGGCTTGTCCGAAACTGTAATCTAATGTTCTTGGTTACTGGAATTAGATTCCCTTTTTGACATGATATTTGATTCTTCTCACTCCACTTGTACCACTGATTTCTTGCTGCCATTCTTTTCAAATTCCTTATTTTCTTCTTCCCAAAAACCATTCAACATGGACTTTTCATCAAACATCATATCTCTACTGACTACCACCTTTTAAGTCTCTGGATCCCAAAGCTTGTACCCCTTTACCCCATTCTCATACCCGAGAAAAATGTATCTTTTTTATTTTGAATCAAGCTTTGATCTTTCTTTACTAGATATATGAACATAAGCAGGACATCTGAATGCCCTCATAATAGAGTAATCTACCTCTTTCCTTATCCATACTTCATCTGTGAATTTTCCACCAAGTGCAACTCTAGGTGATCTATTGATGACGTAACAAGCCATATTTACTACCTGAGCCTAGAAAAATTTAGGAAGCCCAACATTTATTCTTACGCACCTTGCTCTTTCAACAATTATTCTATTCAACCTCTCAGCCACACCATTCTATTGAGGTATCTTCCGCACTGTGAAATGTCTCTTGATTCTGTGTTCTTCACAGAACCTTAAAAACCTAATATCCTTGTATTCTGTACCATTATCTATTCTAAGGCATTTGACTTTCTTCCAATTTGGTTTTCCACTTCAGCCTTTCATATTCTAAACTTTGAAAAAGTCTCAGACTTTTACTTCATGAAGTAAATCCAAGCATTTCTAGAGAAATCATCAATAAAGCTCACAAAATAGAGAGATCCCCCTCTTGAAGCTACTCTTATAGTCCCCCAAACATCTGAATGAACATAATCTAGAATGCCTTCTATCTTATGAGTGGCAGCCTTGAACTTCACCCTACATTATTTTCCCATAACACAATATTTGCAAAAGTCTAGTTTACAAGACTTGACCCTTTTCAGCAGATTTTTTCTATGCAGTTCCAGCATACCACTCTCACTTATATGGCCTAACTGCATATGCCACAAGAGTGAATCATCGTCCTCACCTTCAGATGATGTGGTTGTTGTAACTCCACTTGCAATTGTGCTACCCAACAACTTGTAACTATTACTAGCAGTTTTCTGACCTTTCATGAACACCATAACATCTTGAGTTACCTTCATTAATCCACATTCAGACTTATAGTTGTAACCATTTGAGTCTAGGGTACCCAATGAATTTAGGTTTTTCTTTAAATCTAGTATATATCTAACATCTCCTAGTGTTCTCACTGCACCATCAAACATTTTAATCTTGATTGTTCCTATTCCAGTAACTTCACAACATGCATCATCATCCATACGAACAAAACAAGGTTTTACTAACCTGTAGGTGTCAAACTAGTCCCTATTAGGAGACATATGATAGGAACATGCAGAGTCTAGAATCCATAAATTTGTGAAGCGGTCAGATCCTGATGAGACTGAGAGTATATTGACATCCCTACCATCTGAATCCACTTCCGCTATATTGGCAGAATTTTATGGTTTTTCTTTCTTTTCCTTCTACTTTCCCTTCTTTTTTTCCTACTCCATTCCCTTATTCCTCTCTGGACAATCTCACTTCACATGCCTAATTTCTTGGCATTTATAGCATTAAACATTCTTGTTTTTCAACTTTGATCGATTGTTTCTGTTATCGGACCTGTCCCTTTCCATTCTCCTTCCATGATCTTAATTACCCTTCGCTATAAGCCCTTAATAGAAAACTCAATTGTATTATGCTTTTTCTAATTGTAAGCCAATAGGGCTACCTTAACTTCTTTTATTTCCAGAGTTTCCTTCCCCTGAAAGAGAGTTTTAACCGATGCTCATAGGAAGCCAGGAGTGATGTTAGGAGCATTAGTTCATTGTTTTCATCCCTTAATTTCACATCAATTCTAAGTAGATCACTGATAATATGGTTGAATGTATTGATGTGTTGAGTTAAATCTGCACCGTCAATCCTCTTAAGCCCATACAGTTTTTGTTTAAGATAAATCTTATTCATAAGCGACTTGAACATGTATCGACTCTCCAATTTTGTCCAAATTCTCACAAGAGACTCTTCATCCATAATGTGGTACATAACCTCGTATGCTAGGTAAAGCCGAATGATACTTACTACTCTCATATCAAGTTATTCACATTCGCATCTATCATCTTCTCTGGCTTTTTTGTTTTCCAATACAATGCCTTCATCAATCCTTGTTGTATCAATAGATCCTTTAGTCTTCGCTGCCATAATTCAAAATTCCTAGTTCCATCGAACTTCACCACATCGGCCTTGACAACAGAAGCGTTTATTGCCATTGATTCGACCAACAACTCTGATACCAGTTGTTATGGAATTAATGATTTATGCAATAAGAGTTAGAGAGAAAGATAAAAATCAACACAGAGAATTTACGTGGTTTGGCAATGTGCCTACGTCCACAGGTCCGACTATCTTTTTCACTATATAGAAAATAAGGTTACAATATATTTATACTACATCATAGTTAAATCCTAACCCTAATTGAATAAGTTGAAATTCCTCAATTTTCCTATGTCCACGAGTCCGACTATCTTTTTAACTATATAGAAAATAGGGTTACAATATATTTATACTACATCATAGTTAAATCCTAACCCTAATTGAATAAGTTGAAATTCCTCAATTTCTTATCAAATAGGGTTCGCTACACTCCACACATAATACTTATATACCTAGTTTACTTGTTACAATAATATAAGCCATGTCTCTAACAATAGTAACCTATCCTTTGTTAAGTGTCACATCCCATACCCCATCTAATGCAAATGATGGATGTTACATCTCAAAACCCACCCTCTATGGATTAGGGAATGTGATTGCACTTAATAGATTTGGGCTTAACTTACCACGAGATCAGGTGAATTGCACCTCACAATAAGATTTAATATGCAGCCAAAGCGGCCAACAAAAATTATGCGAGAATGTGAGTGCAGCTCATCAAATCACATTAATGCATCTCATACTTATTGTTCGTACACAATAATCATTACAAATATGCCACTAACGAATTTATTCATTTTCTTCATCAAATTCCCAGAGCATGTCGTTTGATGACAATAAAATGTTACATTCACAAAATAACTAATTTACAAGTCTTACACCTAATCCACATATTTGCCCTCATCTATATATGCACTGCTACCATGTAACTTCTAACATGGTACTCTTACAAAAAACTACTCTTTATTACACTTGTTTGTCCTTTTTTCTTCTTGTATACACGTGAAAATGTTCATGGATAAATCCATGTGAGCTTCGTGAAAAGCTTGTAAGTAATTCTAGTACCTTTTCATGGGTTATCAATTGATAACATTTTGAAGCACAAGAGGGTTCATAACAATATTCACTATCAATTGTTCACATTTTCGAACACAAGATACATGATACTTGAACTATGAAATAATAAAGGATGATTCAAGTAAAGCATTTTATTTCACAAACACCGGACAAGATTGCCTTTTTGGCGACAAAGAGTTATAAATATTTGTTTTTTATGCAAATTAGGAATAATAAATCTTTTTGTGTGATCAAGAGAGCAAAATGTTTTATTTATAAAACACAAGGAATAAAATCATCTTCATGTAATAAGAAGGATGAAACCCTTTATTTTATGAAATATGAGGAATAAAATATTTTTCAAGTGAATGGGAGTTGAAAACTTTCTTCCATTTCTTTATTATGCTTATTTTCACTTTACACGAGAATCTGTATTGACCTAGACTCTAAGCTTACACTAGGTCATATATTTCATGACTTAAACACGAGAGATCTTTAGCCTTTTTATGGGCATTACATGAGTAAGTCCCGAAGGATCCATTAACACGAGTGCTTATGCACTAATTATCTTGCTTTACCATTTCGTAATTAGGAAGTATTTATTCAAAATGTTGCTTTTCAAGAAAATGATTTCAAGAGCAAGAAAAACACGACTTGATTGAGAAACATTCATTTTCAAAATAATATTTTTCAAAACTTCACAACAGGACAGTAGACATACTTAAAATGAGAGTCGTACCACAACTGACATTCACCTACGTTACTTTGTAAACCACGATAACACTATCAAATCAGGACAAAAAACATGCTTGAATCAAGAGTTATGTAAATAACTAATATTTGAATCAGAGTATTTCATAAAACATGGAATTAAGATCTCCAATTCAAAGTATAGGATCACTCACCTCGAGTCCTTAGTTTGGGTTTCTTATTTTACTTTCCACATCGGTTTCCTTATCATCTGCCCTTACTTCATCTAGTGATCTTATATCATGAATCAAATTAAGATTAATACCCTAATAAATATATGATTTTATTTAATCATTATTTGCTTGACATTTTTAGTCATAACTGAGTTTTGGGATTTAGTGCCCTCAAAACCTTTAGGCAGGTTCCTCTCTATCTTCTGAACTAATCTAATAGCTTATTTTGTGATTAGAGACATAAGCATATGTAACACCCTAACTAGTCACTAAGTGACTAGGATTAATTAACGGATTCTTGAAGATATTAGTGTATAATTATCCTATGTAATTAAATTAACCATTGTAATTCTCTAAGACATGAAAAAATAATGAATGCTTAAAATGAATGACAATAAAAATTTGTGTTAACTAGTAAGTTAACATGAGAATAAAAATAGGATTAATTAGTGAACTTACTAACAAAATTGGAAGACTACTGCAAGTGAATAAAAAGAAAGGGAAAAGAGGCACAGAAGGCCTTGGCCAAGATTTGAACCTTGGACTGAGGAAGTTTACCAAAAACCTAACCACTAGGCTATTAACCTATTAGTGTTTTGATACCATGTAAAATGTATATAAACATAATTGGCTTGTATGGGAATTGCATGCAAAGATGAGGTGTTATCTTAAGGGAGAATCAAAGTTGAGTGGCAATAGTTGATTGGCTATTATAAGAGGCAATAGACATGTGTAATGTTCCCTTTCTTTAATATATATATATATATATATATATATTCTATCATTCAAGAATACAAGGCTGTATTCAAGGATGGCAATTTGCCCAGCCCTTCGGGGACTTCTTTGCCCTGCCCCTAATGGGGCAGGTATGGGGTGCTCATAAACGGGGTCGGGGTGGGGTGTGACCTTTAAAACCCCGTTAGGTTGGGGTCAGGTTGGGGGGATGGTCGTCCCGCATTGACCTTGCCCTGATTATGTATTAATTGTTTATTTATTTATTCTTATATACTCTATATTTACTAATAAACAACACTATATAAAATTAGTTTTAAGTTTTTTTTTTTTTTTTTTTTATATATCACACTCATATTATTTTTTTTTGTATTAGTTATTTTGGCAATAAAAATTTAATTTACCTATCAAAATAAAAGTTTTAACATACTAAAAAATATATATATCGTGGTTCGGGGCGAGCTGGGGTGGGTTGGAGTTGTGGAAAATAAACGGGGTCAGGTAAACCTCTAAACAGGGCGAGGTAGGGAATATAAAAAGGGGTCGAGGTTGGGGAAGGGCTAGCCTACCCCGAACCCTCCCCGTTGCCATTCCTATCTATATTCTTCAGCCATACCAGTCATTTAGAGAGAGAGAGAGAGAGAGAGAGAGAGAGAGAGAGAGATGGGAGAATAAGAAAGAGAAAGAGGGTCATGTGGCTGCATGCAACCATAATCGGAGCTAGACTAAGAGTTGCAGCATGTGTGGCTTAGATATAGGAGGAGAGGGTTGTTGAACTAGAGAGAGAATAGTGAAGTTTTAGAGAGAGAAAAAAGGAGATCTTTAAGGATCAATTAGTAAAGAGGTAAATCTCCAACCTTAGCCACTCATTTAGTTTGTGGAAGTGTTTACTATCATCTTTATGTAGAAGATGGAACCAAATGGCTCTAGATGAGCCCAACACAATAGAGTCGCCATTAATGGAGGCTTGAAACTAGGTCTTAAATGAAACTAAAATCAAAATCAATTTTTGTAACAGGACCCTAAATTAGACTATAAAATAAACATAACTCAAAAGAAACTGAGTAAAATAGCTCAAGAATGAGCATGTAATAGGGAGTTGCAGGTAGGAGCATAATCGATTAATCTAGAAAAATGGGTTTAAAACCATACTTAGTGATCGTGGGCTTGAAGGTTCAATAATAAACAATTTTTTTTAGAAATGAGAAAAAATGGAAAATTTCAAAACGTGGTCGAAAAATCAGTTTGACGACTCAGGCCATTTCACTGAGAAATTTTGGACCCAAAATAGTCATAAGATGATCTCAATGTGGTTTAGATCAGTTTATAACCAAAAAGAATCCTATAAAACTCGAAGTTTTCTAGTTTTCGATCACCATCGCTGGAGATGATGACTGGTGACTCGTTAGAAAAGATGACCTATTGGGTCGAGTTGGTCAATGGGTTAACCCGATCAACATTGAGTAGGGTTCCATCAACGGATTATCAGTTTGACCCGACCCAAGACAAAATGAAACCTTTGTTAGCCTATTAAATAAGGTTTAAAAATAGATTTAGACCATTTGGTTATGTGGCTAATAAATTGGGTTAGGCGGTACGGGACAATCCATTCCAGTTTAACCACCTTTTTTTTTCTTGTCCACTGTTTGCCTTCCTTGTCAGCTGTTTGTTTTTTGGAAGTTTTGATTAAAAATTGGGAGCTAGTGTACTCGAGTTTCGAACTTGAGACGTATGGGCTTAAACCTTAATCGCTGGGCCACTTGGCCACACATGTTAAATGATATACTAGAAAAATATATATATATATATATATATATATATGTTGCTCCTAAAGGTTTTCAACTTAGGAAATTCTCATAATTTTGATGATAATAAGCCATTGATGATGCAAAATAATGCTCTACTTTAAGTGCCAATGCAAATAGGTTAATAAGCTCAAAGGATGGTTGACCAACCTTTGACTAAAGATGAAAATGATAAACATCATAGGATATTCTCAGAAGATTAGACATCAAGTCAAAATCAAGACAAATGAAACACTAAAACCCATGGAATCAAGCGAAGACTTTTGTTTTCTTTTATTTATGGTTTATAAGTGATCTAGGATTTATTGATAAAAAAATAATGGTTAAAGTATTAAAGTGATCTACTAAAATCAATCAACAAAGTAATTTTCAAAAGCATAACATTGTTCAAACTAAGATTTGAAAAATCAATGTATTTGAAAAGGGAACACAGAAAAAATAGGCATTGAAGCTAATCATTGTCAGATTCAGTTGATTGAATCATGTTAAAAAAAACATGCCTATTTTGTCTCTAATGAATTCAGTCGATTGGACCCAAGACTTAGTTGACTGAACATGCATTTTGTTCACATGGCCCCAACACACTATCAAATTTAGTCGACCAAATTAAACATTCAATCGACAGAATTACTTAAGCCTTTTTGTTAAAAAAATCATACTGGAAGATTCAGTCGACTGGACCTAAGACTCAGTTGATTGAATGAATTTTTAAAAAGATCAACCTCTACCCTCTAGAAAAATCATTTGAGTCATTCAGTCAACTGAATTATGATTTAGTCGATAGAATGATAAACTCAATTTACTGTATTAGGACAATGGGGTCCATTGTTGTAATTGGCTAATCCAATTTTTGACAAAACGTGTTTTTAATTTAATCACTACATTAGTCCTAGGTTTAGAGTATCTCAATGCCTGTTCTAGGCCAAGAAGGTTCAAGCTTCATTGCCATGATCTTCTACCAGCCGACTTGGTTTTTGAAAGGTAATTGAGTAATTTGGACTTTTGTTGTGATTTGGATCCCACATAGTCACATATTGCATGCATAACATATAGTAGACTTTATATCATCATGTATGTAATGGTCTTATGAATGTGAAACAATTTTTCCAAATATGCATATTTCAAAACACTCAGGAAAATTGATTTCACAAGGCAAGAAGAGAATGAGAAACTCTCTGTTGCTCGTTAAAACGAGCCAAGTGACTCGTTCAAATGAACAACTGAGAGGTTTTTTTGCTCGTTCTCATTCATTTGATAGGCCTGAATCAAATGAATGACCGTAACTTCTGAACTTTTCTCCTTTGATGTTCGTTCCCTATTCATTTGAACGAATCAGTTGCTCGTTCGAACGACCATCCTTCGTTTCAAACGAGCATTGCGTAAAAATAAAATTTTTTTATTTTCAAGCTTCTTTTGAGATCCGATCTCATTCATATAAATTGACAAAAATTCAGTTTTATGAAGAAGAGAACAGAGTGAGAGAGAGTCTATACATGTGAGAGCCTTGTACTTGATAGATCTAAGAGCTTCCATGAGTGAACAATCAAAATTGTATATCATCTATTTTTCTACTCAAATCATCCATTGATTTAGATCAATTCACATAGTCCAAATCATTATAAAGAGCCCCAATTCCATGTGTTCTCACCATTGAAAAGATAAAAGTTCAACCTTAAGGATTCTACGCGTTCATAGTGAAATTCTTCCCCAAGCATGGCCAACTCCGGAGTTTTTTACCGCGGATAGTTTTCCATGGTAGTTTCTCCGTCATTATCTGAGTTTGCACTTTCTACTCTCCTCGTCATTACATTTCCTCATTTGCTAGATTTAATTGCTTCTATTAACTTGATAATTAGGTTTTCATGATTATGATCATTGAATATGAAATTGATCATTGAAAACCTTATTTGAGCAAATTGAATTGTAATTAGAATTGGAGAATTGTTAATCGATCACTTAGTTGAATTTTGATTTGATTTGTAAAATTGATACTAAAATTGGACTAATGAATCAATTAGGCTATGTTGAATAGTGTGTATTGATAAACACTACTTGATTGCTTAATTTAATGGCTTGTGATAATTGATTGAATTGTAGACTGTTGTTGAATATTGATTGGAGTTGCAATTGACATACTTAGCCATTTGAAGTAGTTATTAGTATTTTGGTTGAAGATTTGAAAATATTGAAAGAATTGTACATATCTATTAAACCCCCCTCCCCCCCTTTCTAGGTTAGTATCACACTGGGACCAACCAACAAACTAAATTCGTTAATCTAGCATTTTTAAATTCAAATTTAAACAGATCGGAAGAGGGTACATGGATAGATTCAAATTCAAATCTATATTCTTTAAAGGCTTATAAATAAAGGTTGTTGGAAGCAATTATTTCCATCCTTAACATTCATAAACTTTCTCTTACTTTCAAATATGTTATTAGTCCTTTGGTGTGAAACAAACCTAAAGAGGGGGGGGGGGGGTTGAATAGGTTTGTACTAATTTTTCAAATTTTCATCCATACCACTAACTACCACAAAGAATTACACAATATTTGAATTGAAATTCCAAGCAATAGATAATCAATATGTTTAATTCAACTATATGTTCAATTCACCCAATGTAATTGTAATAAAGTGTTCAACGTACAAACAAATTAACCACATGCCTAGTTGATCAACTAATCAATTTTTAAATGCCAATTTCAAAATTCAATTACAAATTTGATTATGTGATTAATGTTCAATTCTCAATTTAATTAACAATCCAATTACCTAATATAGGTTCTCAATTATTCAATTAATGTCCAATTTTTAACATTCATGAAAACCTAAGTCTAATTCAAGCGGAAGCATTCATGTTGAAAAATTTAGAAACTATAAAGCATAAGAAGAGTTTAGAGAGTTTGCAAACCAAATGTGATGACAGAGAAACCAACACAAAAAATTATCTGTGATGGAAAACTCCAGAGCCGACCATGCTCATGGAAGAATCCATTGTGAGTGAGATTGATTACAACACGATGATGACACAGACTTAGTTCCTCAAGCTTCATTCTACTTAGTCATATTCAATCTCCCTTATAGCCACAAGTCTCCAACATATCTAAAATCTTTATACAACCATAAATTCTATGCGATCTTGGAATCCTTTATTTGGTGCTTTACACAATTAAAAACTCCATGCAACCGGGGACTCCTCCGATTACTTAACACTGAAATCCATAAAGTTGAACTCCACAAACTCTTCAATTGAATTGATGATTGAGGCTCTTTGATTGATTTTGATCAAATGAAATGATCAAATCAATGTATGATGAGAGGATAGATATATAGATGAAGCACATGTATGAATGTTCTCTAATGGAAGCTCTCAAAAAATGATCTCTTTCTCTCTATCTCTGATCTTTCTCAAAAATTGAATTTTTGTCAATTTATAGTTTTTAGATCGAATCTCAAGTAAAGCTTCAAAATAGAAAAGTATTATATTTTTGCATAGTGTTCATTCAAACAATGCAATAACTCGTTTGAACGAGCACCATTCGTTCAAACAAACATCAAATGATCATTAAATGATGATCTTCTGATGTTTGTTTGATCATGTATATCAAATGATGATCAAATGATTAAAAATGACCACACTCTTGTGTTCATTAGAACGAGCCACTTGGTTTGCTCGAACGAGCAACAAAAGCTTGGTCATCTTCTTCTTGCATTGTGAACTCAATTTCCTTATATGTTTTCAAATATGAATTTTTGGGATATTTGTTTCACAACACAAGTCAACTACATACATAACGATGATATGTTGTCAACTATATGTAATGCATGAAATGTGTGAGTGTGTGAGATTCAAATCAAAACAAAGTTAGAATTACCCAATATACCCGTTATGAACCAAGTCGGTTGGTAGATGTGCTCGGTAATAAAGCTTGGACCATCTTGTTGTAGAACGGGGCATTGAGCCACCCTAAACTTAGGACTAATATAATGATTACAATCAAAGCACATTTTGTCAAAACTAGATTACCAATTAAAATATCAGACCCCAAGTCCTAACAAACTACCTTTTTGGCAATCTGTGAAAAAACTGCACCAATAGTACCAGAATACAATACATCAAAATGTATAACCCCCAAAGAGCCAAAGAGAAAGAAATTATACACTTTGACGTAGTGTTCTATACTATACTAAACACTTAGAATTTCCTAAAAGTAGTTACACCTATTTCCTTCACATCACGACCAACTATACCACGTGAAATCATATCAAAAAAAATATGAGATCTAAGACCAATGAAATCATGAGAATTGGAAGAGAACAACTACGAATAGGTGTAGTGAAGAAAGTAACCAAGCAATCACGTCCAATGATCAGGATAGGTGGAAATATTCTATCTCAATCATATGCAAAAGAAATATACTACTCCCTCTTAATATGTGCATAAAGTAACTCCCTTTTACTAAGTGCTCAAATACGCATCTCCCCTTTGTTCTCACGATGACAAAGGGAGATATTAAACAAGTGAATATCATCAAGGAAATAGACTAAACAAGAATATAACCATGCATAATGATATAAAAAAATGACAACAATGATAATAGATATAGTGTAAGAGCTATATCCATGATAACAAACAAAATAATGTATCCATCATCAATCC
Source organism: Nyssa sinensis (assembly GCA_008638375.1). Classification (NCBI taxonomy): domain Eukaryota; kingdom Viridiplantae; phylum Streptophyta; class Magnoliopsida; order Cornales; family Nyssaceae; genus Nyssa; species Nyssa sinensis. The sequence continues at coordinate 32,693,544 of CM018047.1, read as the reverse complement.
AAAAATATAATATCAGTGTAATAAAAAGGAAATAGCTGTCAAAAGATATCATGTAGCTAATGAGTGTAAAAATACAAGTTAACTTCACTACAAAGATCACTCATCACTCATCTAGGCAAGGTGTCGGGATCACTAGTTGTCCCTTGGAAAGTAATGGAGGTGGAGGTGAAAAGGCATGGGAAAGTGCATCTGATAAGCTCCCGATGGGTCCTCCATGGAAAGTCATCTCCTCCATCATCGGTAGGAAGAAGTCAGATCGGATCCGAGTGTAGTACTGTTCCAACCACTCCTCTAGGTCAACACTGATCCTACCATGATGCTGCTCTAACCTCTCCTCCAAGTCAGCTCTGGACATCAGCTGACTAGCAGTAGATGATGATACTCTTACTAAGTCTTGAAGTCCAGAACTTAGAAGAAACTGGAACTGTGGTGGAGTGCAGTCAACAAGGAAGTCATCTACTCTGATATGCTGTAACACCCTGACCTGAAATATCGGGTGATAGGGCACACTTTACGAGATTCTAAAACGGTAGCTAAAATTAACTACAAAAGGACCGAGAATCAGGAAATATACAAATATGTACATTTCAATATATATTTATGTTATGTGTGTACAAGTATATAGTAATATACATATAATTATATATGTATATTAACACATGTAAAATATACACACTAAGTGTGTATTGTGTGTGTATAGCTAAATCTATATATAGATATATATATATATATATATATATACTTATGAACAAATACATATACATATATAAATACTAAAGTGTGTGTGTGCAAAACTGAAGAAGTGAGAAGGCCATGGGAGTGTCGGCCATATGTGTGTGAGTGAGTGTGTGCTAGTGCGTGTGTTTATATAATATGTATATTAAAAACAAAATATTAAGAAAAAAAATTAATGCAAGGCTGCAAAGCTAAAAATGAAAAAAAGGGAATTAAAAAGAACAAAGAAAGAAGTTAAGGAAATGAGGAAGAGATAGAAATGAGGGAAATAAGAGAGAGGGGCGGCCATATGATGACTTATATATATATATATATGTAAATGCATTGAATGTGCATTTAGAAGAGAGAAAATTGAAGCTAAGTTTTGGGATATTCAGAAGGAAGAAAATCAGAAGGAGAAATAGAGGAGAGTCACTGTTAAGAGGTAAAAACACCAAACCCATATTGTTTTTCACTCTAAAATTTATGCACATATACAAGTTGTTTAGGTCTTGTTCATGCATGCATGATAGCTAGAGTGTGAAATCTTGATTTAAAGCATAAAAATAGGGCCTTAAAATAGCTAAAACCTTAAAGCCATACATAACAGCCATGGATGGACCTTGGTTGAAGCAGGTCTGAGATCATGTAAACCAAACCTCATTTGGTTTGTTGAGACCTCAAATGACTCCCAAAGTGTTCTAAAAACACTAAGCCATGACTGAAAACCCTACGGGAAGACCTCCAAAACCTAAGTTGTAGGTTCGGGTCCAAAAATGATATCCCTTTATTTGGACACCAAACCTTGTTTTTAGAATGGGGAATGAAACCCCTTGACAAAAGGGACACAACAGGCCAAAGCCCATGAAATTTCATAAAGAAATGGCCATTTACTAACCTTAAAACCATGGGGTGTGTGAAGTGCCAAACAACCTATTTAGCCTAATCCGACCTTCCAAATGAATACCAAAGAGAAGAAAGGGCTTAGGGAAGTTGATTGAGGAAGAAAATACAGAGAAATAATCTCTGAGAATGCACGAAATTGAAAAAAATGGAAGACTACAATTAGGGCAACAATAGCCCTAAGCGTGGGGAAGAAGAAGACCCCGCTGAGCTAACTCGTGAGTTGACTCAGTCGATCCTAATTGAGCTAAACCAGCCACTATGTCGACTTAGACAGTGTCGAGACGAAGGGTGAGTCACCGCATAAAAGGGACGATGTCATTTTGATCCTAAATTTAAAACTATTATACCCTGTTTGGTTACGCATTGATCAGTCCCTCGATGTTCCTGTTTAGAAGAGGATATCTTATCCACAGATAAGCCCTCTATCCACCGTTTGGCTCTGAGAATACTTGAAATATAAAAAGGGGGCCGCAGCCCCCCTGGATTGAACCCTCAACCACTCAAGACCCATGAAATCTAAGGCCACATGCGTGACCACCGTGACAGGCACGCCCGTGTGAATAATTGTTACTAAATATATATATATATATATATATATTATATAAAAATAATATTAAATTAATTTAATAATAGTAAAATAATGCGAAGCCCAAATAAAATAAATAAATAGTGTATTTTGACTATCTCGGGCATTCCGGACCCAATGGTGGGGTCTGTTTTATGAGACGGGACTCTGAAAAATAAAGACACGTGAAAGTGTAAAATGACCATTTTTCCCCTAGTGCCCCTGAAGCCAAATAGAAGTTCGAGAGGGTTTAAGTTGACTTTCTCCGACGTTCTGGACTCAATGGTGAGGTCTATATTACGAAATAAATTATAGAAAAATATGACACGTAAACATATGAAGTTATAGAATCAACCCTAAGATCATATAGAAGCACAGGGTAACCAAAAGGAAAATAAACACTACCAAGAAGTTGCAGATCCTCTCTTAGGAGCCATTTATTTTCAAAACCCCTATAGTTCCAATGGGGTGATTCTTGAAGGAAGAGGCCGCAAGAAAGCTGGCTGAAAAAGAATTAAAGGAAGAAGAGGAACAGGAGAAAGTTGAATCACTTAATGATATGCTTCGAAGATAATATCTATTTATCAATTAAAGTATATAAAGTAAATAGACATGTAAATACAACTATAAATCACTACGAGTTAGTCCGATTCTGAAGATTAAAACCTATAATAGGATTAGGCTTACACAGTCTAAGAATAGGATAAGATGACAAGTTGATTTAAGTAAATGTGAAATTTATGAAATTTTCATAAATTGTTTTAGGCTTATCAAAGGAAAAGGGAAGGCACATCAGTAGTGCCAACCCTGAAGTTTGAGGTTGTCACGACCCGAAATCCACCCTGTGCGGATCCTCAGATCGTGACCTGCCACCCTCAGGCCCGGGGGCCATTGGGCGGAACGGTCCTGTAAGCAACGGTATCGGACGGCGGTGCTGCCTGTGTTTTGCGGAAGCGTGAAAACTTTTTCTTTTCTTATTTAGAATTTAAGCACACCGCCCGATACTGCCACTCTATACATATGCATACACATGGTTATACAATCAAAGCATAACTAAAATATTACAGACTTATACCATACAACCATTAATATTAGTTACCCCATAGGGTTTATACATATCGTCATATTGTATCTGAAACTTAAGTACTATTAAACATTACATAACACCAAAAAGGGATCAGCTAATCAAATCTCCATAAGCCGGCAAACGCACCGTCTTCAAAACTTAGCTGCTATCAATCACCTGAAAGGGGGGTCCGAACAAAGTCCGGGTAAGATAATCTAAGCTTGTGAGCAATTCCAACATTCGTCATGGGGTTTTCAATCAACAGTGGTTTTAGTTCATAAAGTTTATAAATCAATCACTGTCAATTGTTCGTGTCTTTTGAACACAGAATATATGCATTCATAAAACTCATAGCTTTGAAACATGTAAAGTATTCAAGTTAACATATGCTTTTTCATATAAAACTTGTAACTTTGAATACAAATATATGCATTCCATAAAACTCATAGCTTTGTAACATGTAAAGTGTTCAAGCTAAAAAGATGTTCTTCTGTAAATAGAGTATATAAAAACTCAAACATGTAAATATGAAAATGAGGGTAAAACCTACTTTCATTTTCAAATATCTTTTCTTCTCACTTTTACTCTTGGAATCTATTTCGAACTAGACTCCCGTTTTACTCTTGTCGAGATATTTCTTAGCCTGTGGGATTAGATCCTGCTACCAGACATTTGACAATCCATTGAGTTCCGTAGAACCCAAAAGCTTGTCGGCTCCATAAGATAATAGAGTCCCTTGCGAACTCCAATACCCTGTCTCGTGCTTATGCACAGTTATCTTGTATTTCAAGAAAACTACTTTTATCTCATGACTTCTCCTCATAAATACTATTCAAGAGTATTTAAACATAAGGCATATAACTTTATAATAGAACTTTCAATTCTTAGAATATACGAATTCAGAATATATCTCAGAGATTTTGCAATAAAAACTCAAACATGCTAAGGCATATTTAAAAAAGACTGTAAATAAATCTGTTATCTGAGCAGAGTAATTTAAAACAAAAGACGTATGAAAACTGAATTCGATATTCAAATACTTTTCATAACTTGAACTCAAAACTTCATTGAAATATGTGAAGTAAAATCTCCACTTCGAATGTAGGGTTATTCATCTCATATACCGTAGACCCTACTGAGGAGTCTTGCCCTTATCAGCCCTTATCCTAAACAATTTAGAAAAAGACTCGTAAATTTCATAATGAAATTAATTAACTAAACTTAACTTTTTCCTTTACTACATAAGTTAACTACAACTTATCTTATAGTGATATCGTATAAAATGAGTAATAAACACGCATTACCTTTTGACCCACTCGCTTAAGGTTTCGGTATTTTCTTTTTCTTCCTCTTTTTTTTTCTTTGCTTCCTCATTCTTTTTATTGGCCTCAGCTACCATTTCCCTGGTGGGTGATTTATGCATAAAGGGTCTAACCGAAATCACCTCAGTGGCTTTGGCGATTCTTATGTGCCCTTCAATTACCTTTTGTTGCCACAATAGGTCTTTCATGAAAGCTTGTTGCTTTGGGTCTTTAGCCCTTTGGGCTTTATTCATGATGGTGAATTTCTTTGGTTGCGCTTCCATGTTTATCACCTAAGAACAAACTTATGAGTTAGAAATTTTATTTTAAGGTTGATGTGTTGTCGTGTCTTTTCGTAATTCATGTTCTCGTATATGCCGTAGATTAGTACTTTGGCATTACTTTAATTTATAGTCATCTGACAGATGCTATTCATCAAATTTTATGTCTTTTTATTTTAGACATTTCTTTTGGTCAAATAGACTCTACTATTGAGTCCGGAGTGTCCAAGAAAGTCAATTTAGGCTTTCCTAAAATTTAATTTGGACTTTTGCATGTAAAAGGGCAAAATAGACATTTACCGTTTTACGTGTCATATTTTTTTGTACTTCGTTTCATAATTTAGACCTCACCATTGGACTCAGAAGGTCCGAGATAGTAAGAATACACTAATAACTTGTTAATTTTGGTCAAGGGGTATTTTGGTCATTTACCCCTTCACGTGTCTTTATTTTTCGGGTCTTGTCTCATAAAACGGACCCTACCATTAATCTCAGAATATCCAAAATAGTAAGGATACACTATTCATATGTTTAATTTGGACTTCATTTGCTCTATTTATGACCCAAGGGTAAAATAGTAATTTTACTTATTTATTAAATAATTAAATTTATTATTTAATTATTTTTCAGGGGCTTAATTGCATAAATTCTTCATCAGTTGGGCCATAGTGAAATTTCCCAAAATAGTTGGGGTCAATCCGTAATTAACAAAAGTGTTGGTTTATTTATTTTTTAAATAATTTAGAAAACCAAAGGGTTCGGTCCAAGTATAAGTGAACCGGTCCGGTTTGGTTGTAAACCAACCGGTCTATCCGATTTTGTGCGTGTTGCTGACGTCATGATGATGTTAGCCCTACCGTTTAAAATGTTTTAAAACCTTATTGAAACGCTGCCGTTTCATTTATTCGGTGGCAAGCCCAGAGGCTGCCACGCGTCCGAGTTGACTCAGCCTCATTTAAAGGCCGAGTTGACCCGTCTTCTTCTTCCCCACGAGACCGACTGAAAACCCTAATTATAGTTTTCCATTTCCTTCTATTTCGTGACTTTCGACTCAACCAATCTCTACTGTTTCTAACCTAATCCATTTCTGGAACATTGGTTAAGAGTTTGGCATTCATTTTAGGCCTTAAAACTTCTTCATGTGTTCGGTTTAGGACGGGATAATCCAAACTGTAAATTGGTCGTTCATGCTCATTTCTGAACCAAAATTCATGGGGTTTCGTTTGTTATGATCCCCTCTTCATGGGGATTCATATCTCATTCTTAAATATCAATTTAACACAGAGTTTAAAGGATTGGGTCTTAAACCCGTAACCTGTAACTCGTGTTCTAAGGGTCCATTTCTTTGATTTTTGATCGCGTATTAGGGTTTTTAAAACCCTCTTAGTTTCTGTTTGAAGTTTTGGTAAGCCAAAACCATTTTAATGGAACTCGATTCAGACCTGCTTGAGCAAGGTCCTTTAATGGCAGTTGTTCGTGGGTTACATGTTTTTAACTGTTTCCAAGTTCTAATTTCATGCTTGATAAGCTTCTTAGACATATATATATATATATAACATTCTATGTATATAAACAACTCAAAAATAGTTCCTATAAATCAAAATTCTAGAGAGAGAAAATGATAACTTTGAACATTTCTCACCTTTTTGGTCGTGGGTTCTATTTCTTTTCTTTCTGGTTTTCTTCCTCTTCATCTCCTTCAGTTCCTTAGCTTTTCTTTTCTTACAAAACAAGCATGTAATGCATGCTTGTTCCTTTTAAAGAAAAGGGAACCGACCTCTCTCTCTCCTCCATTCTCTCTCTCTCCGTTCTCTCTCTCTTCTTTCTGATTTCATAACCCTACATAGCCCTCACTTCTTATTAATTTTGTTCTTCCCAAGCTTGCTTTACATTAAATTTTTGTGATATTTATACATATAATATATACATATATATACATATACACATATATATAAGACAACACACACACACCAGCCGACACACACACACACACACCCATTCACACACTGTTCACACTTTTGCATATTTTTGGCTTTATTCATATACATACATACATACATATTTCACTTTATACAAATACATATATCATTTAATTAATATATACATTTCTTATACCTTAATTAATTAATTATATATATATATATAAAATTTTCTTTTTTCTCGTAATACGTTTCATGTGACCCGGTATCTCGGGTCGGGGTATTACAGAGGTGAGTAATCTTGTATTTGAATTGGAGATTTAACTCCATGGATTTGAAAAAGTTTTAAGTTCAAAATATTTGAAGCATTTGAATATCAAATTCAGTATTTACTTAATTCCTATTTTAAAGTATTTCTATTCTTATAAACCCTATTGGGACATGCTCAGTGAATGGTTTCAACTATAGCTTTTCTTAAAAATACGTTTCAGCATGTCTAAATTCAAAATGCCAAATCTCTTTAAATATTTTGATTTTGCATATTCCAAGTATTTGAAGACATTACCATGAAGCCATGAACATCATGTTTTAAATGCTCATAAAAACATCTATTTGAAGAAGTCATGCGTATTAAAATGAAACTATAGGGAGGTCATGTTTTAATGTTTTAAATAGCATCTATTGTAAATGTTTTATATGCCTCCTGTTGCCATTGGTAATGCAAGATAAACGTGCATAAGCACTAAGTTTGATTTTGGGTTACTCAAAGCTCAATTGACATGTAAAATGCTCGGTAGCAGGATCTAATCCCCCAAGCATGAGATATCTCTACGAGAAGCAATACTAGAGTCCTGTTCGAAATGGATTCTACTAATGAAAGTGATAAGATGTTATGTTCTAAAATGGAAGCAGGTTTTACCATCATTTTACTACACATATCTACATATTTTGAAGTCTCTTTTGATATATTTGAAGAAGCAGATGTTTAGCTTGAATACTTTAAATGTTTGAAACTATCTGTTTTAAAGAATGTATATATTATGTATTTGAAGTATACTAGCAATTGGTAGTGAATGTTTTATAAACTCTCTTATACTAACCACTGCCAATTGAAAACCTATGACAAATGTTGGAATTACTCATAAGCTTAGTTTCGCTTACCCGGATTTATCCGACCCACATTTCAGGTAATTGAAAGCAAATCCCAATTTTTAGTGATGAAGATGGTTAGAGCTTTGCCCATTTTGAGGAAAGGCGTAGGAAACTCCTTACAAGATTAGCAGTTTTTGGGAAGCACTAAAGACTCGTAGTTAGTCACTTTTATTATAGTAAATGTTAAAATGTTTTGTAACTAAGTCCTGAGGGACTACTAGATATGTATTGTTATAAAGTCTTAAAGTTTTTATTATGCTCTAAATGTATAAACATGTGTACCACTTTGAAGAGCGGCAGTACCGAGTGGATGTGTGAAAAATTTAAAAGAAGAAAAGAAAAAGTTTTTCACGCTTCTACAAACACAGGCCGCACCACCATCCGATACCATCACTTATGTGAGCCTCGCTCGACAGCCCCTGAGCCAATAGGTGGCGATCGTGATTCGGGATCTGCACAGGGTAGGTTTCGAGTTGTGACATATGCTCTTGTTGTTTCTGCGGTGGCGACTGAGGTGGCTATTGCTGCTGCTGCTCCTCATTATCACTAGACTCATCTATAAGAGTGATGATGTGTGCCCAAGACAGAGAAAGGGTCCTATGAGTGAATGGTCCGAGCAGAAGAATGAGAGTATCAGCAGTGAAAAAGGGTACCTGCTGAGCAACGCATATCCTAGTGATAAGGCTACTGAATGGTTAATTAACTATGCGTCGGGTACTGGTGGTCGAGGAGTCAATGACTCCTAAAATGTAGGATGGAGCATCGATCGGTATAGCAATACCAATAGCATATAATAGAGCAACATGTGAGAGTGTTAGCGTATTCTTATGGTTGAGCAGGTGAAGAATGCTACACACTATAAGATTGAGGATCCAATAACCCTCATGGAGCTAACCTAAATCAAGAGTGGCAGCCTTCATATAGAAACCCGTCGAACTGTCGGCACGAAGGATGAATGGAATTAGATCAGAAGAATGAGGGATAATACGTTCAAATAAAGGACAACTAGATTGCTCGACTCAAGAAATGCCAAGAGTTTGAGCAATAAGGTATGCGGTGAGTAAAAACTTGACACCGTGAATAGTGATCGAGCAGGCACCCTAGTTATTACGAACACCAAGGTTTGAGTAGACCTCTCGAACTACAGTCTCACCAGCTAGACTCTTGACCGATAGGAGGGGCAACCATCTACGTGACTCAAACATACTATACGCGAGTATCACATGTATATCGTCAAGCGCCGATGCCCTCTCAGCAAGGATAGAACGAGATATAGCAGAATGTGCTTGTATCTTGGCAACCTAGGTTGGAAAGTGATCCAAAACCCGAGGTACAGTGCTAAGACAAATGTCATTGGAGAAATGTTCCTGCCCATGTGCATTGTCTTGGATGACATGATCACGTAAATATGACAATAAAAATATAGGATGATCCTAAGAAGGTACTACGTCAAGTATACTGATCTAGACATAGGAAATTGGATCCACGCCATCGAAGCCAATGTTGATATTCTTAAAACTCGAGTATATGCACTTTATAAACACAATGAACGAAAGTATAGAGAAACCCGAGTGGACACCACTGAAGTCAATGAAGTGCTTGAATGGATCTTGATGACTCGTCATCATTTGGCTCAACCTATTACAACCTCCATCTCGTTATTTTTTTTTATTAATACCAAAATGGTAGAAGATTGAAGAAAGATAAAAAAAAAATAAGGAAAACAGAAAGTGTTAGGACCATGGGGTCCATTGTTGTAATTGGCTAATCCAAATTTTTAGCAAAACATGCTTTTAATGTAATCACACATTACTCCTAGGCTTAGTGTACCTCAATACATGTTCTACGCCAAAAAAGGTTCAAGCTTCATTGTCGTGATTATTTATCGGCCGCCTTGGTACTTGAAGAGTAATTGAGTAATTTAGAATTTTGTTATGATTTGGACCTCACACACTCACACATTGCATGCATAGCATATATATAGTTGTCTTTATTTCATCATGCGTGTAGTGGTCTTGTGTTTTTGAAACAATCTTCCCAAATATTCATATTTCAAAACCTTAGGGAAATTGATTTCACAAGACAATGTGAAAATGAGTAGCCTATTATTGATCATTTAAACAAACTAAGTGGCTCGTTCGAACAAACAACTAAAGCTAGGTTTTTTCATTTTTCATTCATTCAAATTGTTTGAATCAAATGAAGGACAACAGCCTCTGAACTTTTCTCACTTGATATTCGTTTCATACTTGTTCGAACAAATAAATGGCTCGTTCGAATGAACCCTGAGTAATAACCGAATATTTTTTATTTTTAAGCAACTTTTGAGATCTGGTCTCTCTAATATAAAGTGTCAAAAATTCAATTTAATAGAAAGGGAACAGAGTAGAGAGAGTCCATCTTTGTGAGAGCTTTGAATTGTTAGATCTAAGAGAGCTTCCAAGAGAGAACAACATATATTGCATATCATGTATTTCTCTACTCAACTCACTGATTGATTTTGATCAATTTCACATGATCCTAATCATCACAAAGAGCCCTAAATTCATTTCATTTCACCATTGGAGAAGAGAGTTCAACCTTGGGGATTCGGCATTAAGAAATTGGTAGATACCAAGGTTGTGTGGATTCACAATTGTGAGAGGGCCGATTGAAGGGCTTCGAGACCGAAGGAGGATTCGGTTGTGTGGAGAAATCATCTATGAGGATATTGTGGATTCAAGAAAGGTTGACAGCGTGAACATATGGAACGGTGCGAGAGCTACTTAGACCATGTCTTATTTACATGTAATTCAATCTTGATCATAGTGAATTGCTTCCCCTAGCATGGCCAGCTCTGGAGTTTTTAACTGATGATAATTTTCCATGGTCATTTCTCTATTATCATTGTGGTTTACAATCTTCTCTCCATTTGTCTTTACAATTCCTAATTTGCTAGATATAATCGCTTGCGCACACTTAAAAATTAGGTTTTCATGATTATGTTCATTGAAAATGAAATTGAAAATTGAAAACATTGATTGGGCAAATTGAATTGTAATTTGAATTGGTGAATTGTTGATTAAGCACTTAGTTGAATTTTGAATTGAATTATGTAATTAACACTAAAATTGAATTTGTGATTCAATTAGATTTAGTTGAATGGTATGTATTGATCAACACTAATTGATTGTATAATTGAATGACTTGTAATAATTGATTGAATTGTAAACAATAGTTAAATATGTCACGACCCGAAACCCACCCTATGCGGATTTTGTGTCGCGGGGCCGACCCTAAGGCCGTCCCTACTTTTTCCATTCCTGTATCATAGTACTAATATGCAAAGCACTAAACTCTTAAACAATAACAGCGGAAGTTTATCACTACAGTAGTCAGCGGAAGTCTTAACATACATCATATGGTTTTACAGTACCGAGTCAAAACTAAACATAACCAGCACCCGTGGGTGGTGAATACATGGGAGAATTAAAACATAGTCTGATACAATTCTTCAAAATATCCTCCTATGCTTCCAGACTCCTATTGGGGTCTTGCGGTGTCATTACCTGAAAAAGGGTAAGTAGGGTAGAATGAGCTACAAGAGCCCAGCAAGTAAATACAGATCTCCGACACTGGTATCGAGGATCATAAAAGAATATGAATCCAAGAATAAGAATATGATAGCCAATCATAAAAATAAGATGCTATAATAGCCAATGGGAACAATTGTCATGATGGCAAATGAACAGTGGGATCACAATGTGTAATCAGTAGGAATGGCATAACAATGTCCTGGAATTCTCGACGATAATACAATAACAAGAAAGTACTGCCATTATAATTGATCACAATAAATCAATAAAGGAATATCTCGCAATACAAGATAATCACAAGAATAATGTAATTCAACAATTATAGTCGAGCAATCGTGTAAGAGATGCTTTTATTCTATGTCAGGGCTTAGCACGCCCTCGGTCCTTGGGGGCCCTTCAGTGCATTCCAGTGTATGGCCATATGTCCGTTCACGGACTCGACCCGAAGGTCTTCAGTGTATTTAAAAGCATCGGATGGATATTGTGACTGAGCACAAATCCTGTATACATAAACATTTCATGATCATAAATGATTCCATAGGAGTATATAAAAATGGAATATCATAAATTCAATGGAAACATAACAATAGGCATTTCAAAGCACGGTTCAACATGATGACAATGGTACACAATAAATCAATGTCCACCAGATAGAACAATATCACATTGTGGAGACAATAACATCAGATACACTCAGGAGTACAAGTTTGGCAGTAAAAGAATGAACTTGGCTTGATAACACCACATGGAAGAGAAAAGGTATCTACTTACCTCTAATGAAATCTTAGCTTAGAAATTCGTGAGTGGGCCTTTCCCCTTCAAGTTCCCTATATATCAGTAAACGTGTTTCAGAATAAATGTTTATTCATCAATCTTACGTCTCGTCATCTTAAGTATCTCTAATGCCAATTTAGACTTCACCATTGAGTCCATAGGGTTCGAAATAATAAAAATTCACTAGTTCTTTAATTTAATCGGAGTCCATTTGACTCACCTATGAAGCAGGGGTATTTTGGTCATTTTTACAAGTCGTAACTTTTTGGGACTCCGTCTCGTGAAACAGACCTCACCATTGGACTCAGAGCATCCGAGAGAATAAAAATTGACTAATCATTTACCTTATTTGGACCTCGTTTGACTCGTAATTAAGGTAGGGTTATTCTTGTAAAATTAACATTTTCTTGTTGGGCCTTAGTGGAATTACCTATAACTTTCAGGGTCAAAGTGTAATTATGCAGAGTTGCGGTCTGAACCAGTTGGTTCACGACCAGAAACCCTAAACCGGTCTGCCTATTTCCTGAACCAACCGGTTCAGTTCAAATCAGAGAACCGGATTGAGATATTCACTTATCTACCTTATCCACGTTTTAGATAACCCCAAAAACCCAATTTGATTTACTATGTCCGTGTCCAAACAAGCCCAATCCCTTTTAATTTTAAAACAAAATGACACAGTCTTGGTACCTGTATTGCAGTCGGTCGGATCTCAACCCGACCCGACCCAGAACCGGTCTCATCCTTACCCGAAGAAGCCCTCGATAATCCGGTCGTCTTCTCCGGTGGGTTTTTCCGGCCATTATCGCCGGAACAGTAAAATTCTCTACGGATCTCACTGATTTCACGTCCGTTTCCTACTGTTTTCGTTCCAAATGAAATCTAGGATTTAAAGAAACGTTTGAGGACTAAATTTGGCTCTCCATGTGATCGATTTTCCAACACCCATTCCCAGTTTCCGGCGTTGCACCAGTGAGGGAATAACTGGCCATAGAATGGCCATTTCTTGACCATTTAAACTGATTCAAAGTGTTTTGAGATCCTGGGGTAATTTCCTATTCATATTATGGTTCAATTTTTCACTTGGGTTCACCTATGTTTAATCAATTTTTTCTAACCGAAACCCAGTTCTATTTTTCTTGTTTTTTCCTTCTTTGTTTCAAGTGCTGCTATTTCAGTAATCAACTCTATTATCATATGAAGTAAAATTAGAGAGTGAAGGCGCAGTAGTTTACCTGTTCTCAGCCAACTCCTGTACCTCAAGTTTCAGTTCTCTCTCTATCTCTACGTCTGGTTCTTTTCTCTCCTTCCAATTCTTGCGATTCTATTTTCTCTCTCTTCAAATTCCTTCTTTATTCCCTTAACTGACCCCCAGTCGGTGGCCCTTGCCACCTGTAGCTGCGGTGGCAGCATACCCATGCACACAAGACACCTCACACCTATTTCTCTCTCTCTTCTCCTCATCACACGTTGCACCCTAGCCCTCTCTTGCTGATTTTCTAATCGGTGGCTTTGCCACCTTCCTTACAATACAATGTTCACATGACACACACACCTTACATTTATGTTCATAATTCTTTTTTATATATATATTTACATATATTACTCAATCTACCATATATATGTTTATATGGCCGTATACATATTTATATATATATATATATAAGATCACTTTAATAAATTATTATGCATCTATATTCATATATACATATCCATTTAATTATGCAACATAAACTTAAAACAGTTCGGATTTTATTATTGTATCGACTTACCTCGATATTTGTGCCGTATCCCGGGTCAGGGTATTACAAAATATTAATTGTAGTTGCAGTTCCCATATTTTTCTATTTGAAGTAGTTGGTAGTATTGTGGTTGAAGATTTGGATATATTGAAAAATTGTACATACCTATTCAACCTCCCTTCTAGGTTAGTGTCACACTGGGACCTAAGCATAAACAAAAAGGAAAACAATTTTTTGTATTTTATTTATTTGTGTAGAACACTTTTTTTTCTAATAGAACTTTTTGCGATTGATCTTGTAAAAATCATGAGAATACCTTTGATTTATAGAAGATCATTCTTTACATTAATGAAACATCATTTTACCAAATTTAAAGTCTCTTCTTTATATGCTGTTTTGGTGTTACGCATACAATGCCTATAAAATATTTGAAAATTTATAATGATATAAATTTTATTGTGTTAATATATGCATGATGATAGGAAGAGATTTAAATTTAAATTCCATGAACATTAAACATATTCTATCTTTGCATAAAAAAGAGCTATTCAAAATTGTTCATATTGATAAGGAGAAATTTATAATTTGATTATATTTTCCCTATTTGCTTCAATGGTTTGTCATCATCCAAAAAGGGGAGATTGTTGGCCCTAAAGATTCTCAACCAAGGGCATTCTCATAATTTCGATGATAGCAAAACATTGATGATGTGGACTAATGATCTACTTTAAGTGTCAATGAAAATTGGTCAATAAGCTCAAAGGATGGTTGACCAAGCTTTAACTAAAGATGAAAAGGATCAACATCATAGGATATTCTTACAAAATCAAACATCAAGTCAAAATTAAGACAAATGAAGCACTCATGCACAAGGAATCAAGCGAAGACTTTGTTTTCTTTTATTTTGGGTTTATGAGTGATCTAGGATAGATTAATCAAAACATAATGCTTAAAGTATATAGTTAAGTAATTAACTAAAATCAATCACCAAAATTATTTTTCAAAAGCATAACGTTGTTGGAGACTATGCTTTGAAAAATCATGGTATTTGAAAAAGAGAACACTGAAAAAATAGGCACTAAAGCTAAATTGTCAGATTCAGTCGACTAAATCATGTTCATAAAAACAAACTTATTTTGTCTCTGTTGAATTTAGTCGACTAGATGCAAGCCTCAGTTAGTTGAACATGCGTGTTGTTCAAAAGGCCCCAATACACTACCAAATTCAGTTGACCAAATTGAACATTTAGTCAACTAAATTACTGAAGCCTTTTTGTCAACAAAATCATACTAGAAGATTCAATCGACTAGACCTAAGACTCAGTTGACTAAATACTTTTTACAAAGATCAACCTCTATTATCTGGAAAAATCAATCAAATCGTTCAGTTAACTGAATTATGATTTAGTCGACAGAATGATGAACTCAATCATCTAAATTTGTCGATCTAGAGTTTCCAAATTCAAATTTTAAACTGATCTGATGGGGGGAAATGGCTAGATTCAAATTCAAACAACTATTTTCTTTAAGGGTTTTTAAATAGAGGTTGTTGGAAGTATTTATTGTTATCCTTAACATTAAAAAACTTCCTCTTACATTCTAATCCTTTCAGTGATTTGAGATCTTATTTATTTTCATATTTGGATCTCAAAGTTCTCCCAGCTCTTAAATACTTAAGCATTTATTGATTAATCATTAGTGAGTAAACTTATATTGTACCATTCAGCTCTGAAAAGAGCATTCTTTGGTAAACTCTTTTTATCTTCTCATTGCAATGAGATTTACGAGCATGTGCTTCCCTTGTGAGGCAAAATGGGACATTTTAGTAGGGAAACTATAACACCCACCTCCAGTAAAATAGGCAATTACACATAATGTGTCGAGAACTACAATCATAAAAGAATTTTTTTGATTTTTTTTAAAGAAAAAGCAATAATATGACCTAAACTAGGGTTAGGAACTAACCCAACTCAATAGTGGGCCATAACCTTGGTTAGGGCATCATCCGAAGTGGAGTCAAGTCTACCTTAACCTAGGTTATCAAGGCTAATAGGTGACGTGATAAATATATCACTAACCTAGGGTGGACAAATAATACATCAAATGTTATGACCCAAAACCCACCCTATGCGGATTAGGGGTCAGTGACCGACACTATCACTCAGATAGGCCGTACAAAATCAAATAAATTGTATAAGAGTGATAATTTGTTTTTTGATATTAAATGCGAAAGCTACACATATGCAACTAGACTAATAACCAATTCAACACCAATCATTTATAGAGGATACTCAAGGTAAAGTCATCGTGATCACCATCATCATCATAATTCGTCAACATTTATATACATATCATATATGTATCCACAAAAGGTATAGATTGCCAATTCCTAAAATTTCAGGTTGTCATCGAACCCAAAATACATCATATGATTACCAAAAAGGTTCCACATCACATCTAACCAAAATCCTTGCAAAAGATCCATTGCATTCACGCTCTCAGCTATTCTGTGTGGACTTTGTTATCTCCATGCTAATTCAATTACTTGAAATATATTAAATAAATTCATGTGAGTTTCACTAAGCTCATGAGTAATTCCTGCATGCTGTCACAGGTTTTGCAAAAGCAGAGTTTGTACAAAACACCATGGGCACCAAGTCTCTTCAAACATATAACATATGCACAAGAATATCTTAAAACATGTTTTCAAAATGGATCACGTATAAAGCATACTGATGGTTCAAGCAGATATAACTTATGCATTTCTAAAACATGGTATTCTCAATAATATAGTTCGAATATCAAAACATAAGCAGATGATGTAGAGTTGTTCACCAAATGTATAATAGTGCATGCATTTCTTAAAACATGGTTCAGATAATTTAATGCGGAATAGACAACATGATATCGAATAACAAATGCATGCGAGAGGGTACTTTTAAAATCTGATTTCGAATAGTGGATAACAAGAGACAGATGACAGACACATTTACACACATTGAAGAATCACATATTGAATCGAAGCACTACGTGGGTAAGTCTCATCAAGAGTCGGAACTCCACGTAGGTAAGTCTCAAACATGAATTCTACAATAAGTTAGAGCACCATGTGGGTAAGTATCATCAAGAGTCGGAGTGCCACATGGGTAAACCTTGTGTAGACACAAGAATCGAGTCAGAAAGCCATGTGGGTAAGTCTCATCAAGAGTCAGAGCACCACATGGGTAGGCCTCGGACAGACACAAGAGTCGAATTACATATTGAGTTAGAGCACCATGTAGGTGGGTCACATTATAAGAGTTAGAGTGCCACATGGGTAGGTCTCACACAGACACATGATTGGATCAAAACAAGTATGATTCAGGTTGTATAGTCAAAACTAGTTCACATAAATCATTTTTCTCATTGAAAGGGTGCCATGGTTTATAGACATTTTTCAAATTGGTACACATGAATGTCATTTCAAAATACAGCCATGAAGATTGTAGTTCTCAGATATTTCATAAAGTGAAAATAGACATTTGATTAGATACAAAAATTCATTGATTCAGACTACAAGATCTCTCACAAAGCAGATCAAGTATTTTTCAAATAGGAGATAAACAGTTACTCACAAAATAAATTTAGCATTTGAACAAGAGATAAAACATTGAAGTATTTTTCAAATAGGGGATAAAATGCCATTGATTCAAGATGTCAGATTACTCACAAAATAAATCAAGTATCTTTCATATAAAAGGAAAAATATCACTGCTTCAGGGCACAAGTTTACTCACCTCAAATTTTCAGTCCGTTTCCTTAGTCTCCTTTCCCTTGTCTTTAGTTCCTAGATTCACAAGTCAAATGCACATAACTACGTATTAGAACATAACTGAGCCATTACTATCGACCACTTATTATTTTTGTAACTAAATTTTTCTTAACAAATTTTATTAGTTGGTCTAATAGCCTTAGGCTTTAAGATAGGTCCCACCCTTTTTTCTAAATTCATCTTATAGCTAAATTAATGCTCGGGGCTTAATGGGTATTACCTTATTTGTTGTTCCATATTTTTTAGAATTTATTTGGGCTTAACGGACCTTATCATAAAGTCTGGAACGTCCAAAATAGTCAAGATAGACTACTTTTTATATTTAATTAGCTTCGGGCATCATTAAAGGTAAAATGGTAATTTTTACATTTTAAGTGTGTTAATTTTTGAAATTTAATTTCATAAATCGGACTCTGTCGTTGAGTTTGGAATGCCCAAAAACATTGGGCTACAATACCCTTTTATTTTATTTAGGCAACAGAAACATTTTACCAAAATTAAATTAATTAAATTATTTCATTTAAAATTATATATATATATATATATTCAGCTAATTTTATAGCACTAGTGTGAAGTTGGCATAGTGGCCACATGCTTGGGGTTAGGTTTCTTACATACACAAGTCTTGGGGAGTTGTGGCTCCCCTTTATTTTCTGATTTTATGTTTGCCAAATGGCGGACAGTGAGTAAAGCAAGGATAGGATATCCCAGGTGTGAACAAGTATATTAAATTAGGGCCTTGCCCCTATTGCCAAACACCCCAATTTCTATTTAAATTAAACCCCAAAATGACATAGTTTCAATTTACCCTTTCTGTGCCTAAGCGGGTTCTGACCCGGCCCGAAACCCGACCTGACTGACCCAACCTGAACAGTCTTCTTCTCTTTCGTTTTTCCAGCGAACCTCCTGTCACCCCCTCCAGCGCTGGTGACCGAAAACTGGAAAATTTAATCATTTTAAATTTCATTTTCTTGCGCTGTTTTGATCATTTTTCGCCCCTAAACTCTTCTAAACATCTTTTAGAACTTTTAGGAAGTATTTGTGCCCCTCAAATCTCTCTGTGGTGGCAGGGATGACCTTTGCCCAATTTTTTGGTGACTCTTTCAGTCACTCCTTTCTCGGTCATTTCTTCACCAAATTTGGTGATTTTTGAGCCTTTCTGTTCCTTATTCAATTTCCTAAAACTACATGGCTTCAAATCCGATCTTAAACATCGATTTGACAAATGGGCCAATTATCCCCAGACCTGCAACTGCCTAGTATATGCTCATTTTTAAGCCATTTGACCCAATTCCTTTGCATGATGTTCCATTTTCACTCTACGTTTGATCCACATTCCCAAAACTAAGTTTAGTTCAAGTTGTTTTAGACCCACCTTTGAAAGCTCCATTAATGGCAGTTCATCAATGGTGCACAGTTTTGGGGTCTTTCAGACCTTATTTTGAACCCTAAATCATGAAAAATAAATACAGGAACTTGAAGGAAAGTATAGGATGAATTCTTACCTCTTGGTTATTCATTTTTTTTCCCCGTTTTTTGAAGGTTCGTTCTCGCTCTCTCTCCCTTCCTCTTCTTCTCCTCTCTAGGTTTGGTTTTCCAGACTTGGTTGGTGATCTATTTCAAGTTTGGACAACCATGCTTGCAGATTTTTTTTTTTTTCTCTTTCTTTTCTTCTTTTTCTTCTTCTTCTTCTTCTTCTTCTTCTTATTCTCTCTCTCTAGCCACACACACCACACACACATGCACACTAAGTCAATTCTGACTTCTTTTCTCGTACGCATAGCATATATATATATATTGTTGCTTAGGTGTTGCATGAAATTTGATTGGGTGTGAGGGTGGTGTAATGGGATTTTATATGGCTTATATATATATATATATATAGTGGGATATATAGTACAAAAGTGCTGTAGCCAAATTGGCTATATTTTTGGGCATAAGTTCTTTCCCACTTTTTGGCCTTGGGTTTAAGATTTTGGGCCAACATTTTTGGCTTATTTTTCTTCCTTTTTTTCTTTTTATGCCTTGTTTGGCATTTTGTATTTTATCTCTTTTTTTTTGTATTATTTTTATTTTTATTCTTATGTACTTGTATTTTTATTTATTTCCTTCATGTGTCGACTTCATAAATCGAAGTCTTATTATTTTATACCTTTTATTTTTCTTGATCAAATTGTTCTTAACTATTATTTTGCTTCATAAAGTCCCTAATATTTAATTAGCGACTTAATTGTCAATAACCGGTTTGGGGTGTTACATCAAAATTAAATTATTAAATAATTTAAATATTTAATAATTAGATAAAATAAAATAAAAGTAGGAAATAAAGAGTTACAACAATTTTTGGCATTTTGAACTCAATGGCGGAGTCCGATTTGGGAAATTAAATCCCGAAAAATAAGAACGGACAAACTAGAGTAATTCAACATTTCAAACTCAATAGTGGGATTTGTTTGGTCGAACAAGGTACCAAAATTGTCACCTAGAAATGAGAAATTCTTCAATTGCCCTTAGTGTTGTACGGGCTACCAAACTAACTGGGAAAATATAGGAAGGTTCATAATTGTCATTTTTGGACGCTCAGAATCTAATGATGAGGTCAAATTAAGCAACTGGGTATCCGTACATGGTCTCGCATGAAAGTGTAAAATTGTAAAAACGCTCCTAGACTTAATATAAGCCACAGATAGGCCAATTAAGATTCAAAAAAGCATAAATTTATTATCTTCGACATTCTAGACTTAACGATGATGTCTGTTTATGAAAAGTAGTGCACCAAAATAAATTAAAAAATGATGAATACGTCCTTAAGGCTTAATGAAGCTACTAGAATCGTATAAAAGTAAACAGAAACCTATACCAGCGTATATAAGAACTTCTGAATCTAAAAATGAGCTCCGTTTAAGATACTTGGGAACCTAAGACACAGGTTATAGAGGGTAAAATTTTCAAACTACCTTTGGGAATTAATTAAATGACTAGATGAACTCGGAAACTAAAAGAAGGATTACCTTATGAGTAAGAGACCATCTGGACTCGAAAATGAAGTTTGTTAAGATAAATAAAGTACCGAATAGTATAAGACATGTGAAAGAAAAATGACCAAAATGCCCCAAAAGGCTAAAGTAAGCCACACGATGAACTACCAAATGCTAGGAACCTTAAATAAACACCATAAGGGAATTCTAAATAGTAAGATTAAGTCCAAAAAAGACTAAAAATATTAAGTAAGCAAAGAATTAAGATGAGATATGTATTGATAGAGTACTAATGTGTTTTGATCCATAATTTAAGATCACCAACAAGGACATAGAGATAAGACGAATGCCAAGCAAGTCAAGTAAGAGAGTAAGCAAGTTACTGTGGACATTGGACCACTGGTAAGTAACCCTGAACCTTGAAGTTGAGACATTTTCATGAAATGCATTTCCTTATAGTTTTATGACACTACATTCAATTCTTTCAACTTATAATATATTTTAGACTATTATGTTAAATGTTTTAACTGCATGACTATTTTCATAATACAATGATAAATGTTTAAATTATATGCTTTCAAGTAGTATCTTTTTAAATATTTTATAACATGTATAGCTTAAAGAATTTTTTGCAAGTATGTTTAAATGAAAAAGTTACATGCCTTACAGACAAAGAACAGCCTACTGAAGGTTAAGCTGGGGATGTACCAGAACCCTACTGGGGGTTAAGCCGAGTATGTATCAGAACCATTCCAAGGGTCAAGAGCTGATAGACTTTCACATAGGTCTTTATAGCTAGTTATGTAACCCACAGGCTCAAAATTATAGTATGGTCACTACGGTGACAACAGACAGTCCTACAGGACGAAGCGTATAGATGTAAAATGTATTATTTTGATTGTTACTCTTATAGTATCATAATTTATAAGATAATGTTTTATATTGCAAAACTATCTACCATAAAGCTCTTGCATGATTTTAGTAAATTTCGTGCAACTTAGTTATTTGTTTATGTTTTAAAGAATTCCAGTAGCTTTCACTACAACTTCTTTTTAAATGCTACCCATGAAAGATATGAAAGTTATGAAACTTTACAGAAAGGGGTTTTCCCTGAAATGACAGGGGACCGGTGTTACTCATAAGATTTTCAATAAGCTCATAGGATTTTATCCTGTATCTTTTCAAAAATGACTAAGAAGTTACAGATCCAGATGTTGGTAAGGTGAACATAAACTATATCTAAGAAATGATTAGTTTCCTAACCATGTTAATAGCAACCTAAAGTGACAAATAATAAACTGATTAGTATGAATGGAATGTGAATGATATTCACTGATGATGTATTAGTTTAGATACTTATGTATAATGTAATGTTGGGATCATATTATTGTATCTCTGATGTTATGTTACTTATGCTCTGCCGAGTGTGACTGCATTCATCAAAATTTTTACAGACTCAGATTTCCACTACATAACTTTATATGACTAAATGCAATTTACTTAGAAATGTAAAGAGGCTTTGGCTAGACACGTCATCGATACGCTAAACAAAGTTAGCGTATTGGTGAAGTGCCTAACTGGCCAATCATTTTTCCTAATCCGCATTGGGTGGGGTTCGGGAGGTAATAAAGTTGGTATCAGAGCAAATGTTACCTAAGATAGGTAATACATTAGAGTATGATTTGCCTAAATTAGGTGACTCAGGTTACGGGAGCCTAAGTAACCATTAAGGTTAGAGTAACCCAAACATAAGATAACCAAACGTAGTTGGTGAATTGGAGCTTATGTTACCCTAACCTAGGCAACTGTCAGAAGTAGGTTTCCCAGGAATCCTTGAGAAGCCAAAAACCTTAGGTACATGAAACCTAGAGAATGAAGAGATGAGTTGAGGAGAAGTTTCAGATCTGAAATCCATAAGTCTTTGATTGTGAATGACATGAAGTGTGATTTTAAGTTTTAGGACTTGATGATTGCCAAAAGCAATATTATAATTCCACGAGGAATTATTCCTTTAAAATTTGGAGCATTTGGTGAATAAGATCTTATTGGAGTAGTGAAAGTAAAGTGATTATATGAATCACTCTTAGAGTCAATTAGATTATCCATTGCAGATGACTTAAGGATGACGATTAGAAACTAATATTTCCACAAGCTGCAAGTGATTCTCCACTACAATTCTGTTCTTAAGAAGCTTGATGTTGAAGAAAGTCATGTTGGAGATAGAAATGTTATATACACTCAGATATATAAGAAGTACGAAATTGTGGTGATTCTCTAGATAAAGGAAAGTTTCAGAGGATAGTGGCAGACACTAGAATGTTGATAAAACCTTATTTACAAGTAAGGTTGACCACCTTATTTTGTGACTTTGGAGCTAAAAAACATGTCTGGTGTTCTCTATCTAATTAATAAGCTAAAGTATCTAATGGATAAATTCAGTGAAGACAGAAGAAATAACAAACGAGATGTAACTCAGTGATTCAATCATGATCATAATAATGATGATGTAAGTTGATAATTAATTTTCTTTTACAAAGAGATGACTTCTAAAGTACAGGAACGAGCTTTGAGGTGCATAGTAAAAAATAATCGAACTAAGTTTGACACATTAAGAATAGAGAGATGTGAAGGATTCGGTAGTCAAGAGTTAATCACCAATAAAAGTAAACATAGAACTATACGATTAGAGATGATCTGAAATAATTAACAGCTATTGGGATAAACTAAGTATGAAACCATAAACTATGAACAACAGTGAAATATAAGTATTGTAAGTAATAGGGCATAACAATTAGAGATGATTTGAAATAATTACCAATTATGAGGATAAATCGAGTACAAAACCGTAAACTACGAACAATAGTGAAATATAAGTCATGTAAGTAATGGGGCACAACCAGCCCTAACTTAGAGATACTTACCAATTTAAGTATCTAAGACTCATAAATAGAATTTGTGTAAGGAAACTATTGTTAACTGACACTGCCAAAAGTAATGTTATAAAAGATTATGATTATGAAAAGAAAACAAGGTAGACTGTTACATAATTAGTAACATGGAAATCTAATAAGATCCAAGGATTGAATAAGAGTAAGGGCCATTACTAGGAAATACTCAAGTAAACTAGTCGTGAAATAACAACCAAAAAAAAAACTAATGAACCTAAAAAAACCCAATAAGTTTGCTAAGACTAAGTGAGGCAAGAAGCTAAAAACAAAACAAGCCCCAATAGTAAAGATAAAGAAGTCTGGTTACCTTCAACTTTTAAGACTAGTAATCAGATGATAACGAGTGAAGTATTATCAGAATGCACAATGCAAGTGTGCCAATAGCACAATATACGAATAGTTTCCCCGCTAGATTAGTTGAGGTTTGGGGACAAAACTCTTTTTAAGAAGATGAGAATATAACAACCGCCTCAAGCAAAATAGGCAATTAAGCAAAATGTGTCGAGAACTATAGTCATAAAAGAACCTTTTTGAATTATTTAAACACAAAGCAGTATTATGACCAAAACTAGGGTTAGAAACTAACCCAACTTAATAGTGGGCCATAACATTGGTTAGGCCACCGTCCAAAGTGGAGTCAAGTCAACCCTAACCTAAAGTCAACCCAACCTAACCTAGGTTAGCAAGGCTAATAGGTGATGTGATCAATATATCACTAACCTAAGGTGAAAAAATAATACAGCAAATATTAAATTATTAAATAATATAAAATTTTAATAATGAGATAAAATAGTAAAAAAATAGGAAATAAATAGTTAAAAATAGAAGAAAAATATATTAGGTACCCCAAAAATTATCATGACCTATACACACTAAACTGTGTAAATATGTGAAAACGATTATGAAATAATTGTTTATAACTATGAAAATTTTGTAAAAATAATTAAAAATTATTTTTAAAATATCATGTGCTCTACATATGACAGAGATGGCTCAAACACACACCAAGTGTGTATTAAGTATGTGTATAAGAGAGTGTATACTTATGTAGATATACACACACACATTTATATATATATATATATATATATATATATATATTTACACACACACACACACATATATATACACACACCTACACACAATAGTCTCTGTGTGAGGCAAAAACATAGGAGCGGGCGTGTGTGTGTGAGGCATGTGTGTAAGGTAAGGGGTGTGTGTGTGTGATTCATGGAAAAGTGAGGCCATGGTGAGCTAAAAGGCTTGAAGGAAAAGCTACAAGAGGCTACTGCAGGAAGTTGCAGTAGATAACTGCGGATACCACCAAAGGGAAAAAAGGAGATTGGAGGTGAAAAATGTGAGAGAGGGAGAAAGATAGAGATTCAGCCACATCTATGTGTATATATTTATATATATACACATAATTATATATTGGGACCCTAAGAAAGGGATTAAGCAAGGTAAGAGAAAGAGAGGGAGAGAGATGTAGAGGCGAAGCCATGGACAAAAAAAGAAAGAGAAGGAAAGAAACTCAAAGAAATTGTTAGAAGCTTAATAGGTTAGATCTTTAACCTTAACTAATTTATTTTCATTCTTGTATATGTTCTAGACCTTTTAGACCAATTAAAGGAACTTGTAGACCTCTGTAATGGCCAAACCATGAAGAAACTGCCATTTGATAAAACTTAAGGAACAACCTAAAAAACCAACTTAAACCAAACATGTTTATGATTATTAAATCTCAAACTAAAATGGAAATAACTCACAAAACCAAAGAAAATGAGCAAAAAAGGGGAGGGATCAGTTAGAAACTAACAAAACCTAAAACCTTTTGAAAATAGAAAACTCAAAAATAAGCACCAAGCTCAAGTATGAGCACGAGAAATGGGAACCCTATTGATAAGGGTCATGCAACAACAAACCAAACCAAACCAAAAGTGGTCAAGAAATGAGTTTCAAATGTTGACATTACAGAGAAATTATCAAGCTCACATTTGAGCTTTACAATGGCTTTTGAACATCTAAACAAATGGGGATATCTAAGTTAAGACATTGGGAGTTCATTGGGATCGAAAGTAAAGAACAAATTGGCTCAAAGCAACACAAAATAGAAAAGAAAGATATTAGGTTTTTTTCGATATAGTACTAGTCACGCGACGGGGATGATGAACAGTGCGGGTCAGGTTAGTTGACTGGGTTTGGGTTAAGCCGCATCAAACAGAGCCAAAGGCTAAGTCAGACAACGTCGTTTTATTAAAAATAAAGGGGCTGATGTTATGGGTGCCAGCATCGAAAAAAAGGAAAAATAGTAATCCTTTTTCTATGGATTTAGAGGGATCTCAGCTGTCTCTTTCACTTAATGTGGGAAGGAATGCCTTTTATGGGAGATAGAGAGATTGAGGAGTTGCTAGCTTGTTTTTGGGAAAGAAACAAGCAAACCCGTTACATCTTGGACAATAAATATAAAAGAAAACCAAATAAATAGAATGAAATTACATTACTTTATTTCTTAAATACATATTAAGAGATCCTTTGACATGGATCAAAAGAAGGATAAGGCACTGAAATAAAGTGAAAACACCAAAGAAATAGGTTCGAGGGCTAAGGCATGGAATAGGAAGGTGTTAGGCACCCACCCCACCCGATCCGAATGGATCGGCCTTGAATATTCACTTTCAAGGCTATTTTGTCATAAGAAAACTCAAAAGAGAGATGTGAGTCTGGAAAAGACAAATAATAAAAGATCTAGTACGAAGAAATAAAATAATGTAGAAAAGACAAAAAGAAGATTTGACTCGTGCTTGAAGGCTTCTTATGTATCCGTTTAGAAAATGGAATCAAAGTCACGTAGTTCTCTAATTTACCCTCTTTTATTCAAAGTGATAAAAGAGATGAGATCAACTGGATCTATTTAAACTATTCAAGGTTTAAGAGTGTACCTTATTCAACCGTTGGAGTCAAGAAAGTCTTTGGCTAGAAAAATGTCACGAGCTGTGACCTGGCCTATGCAGATTACAGGGATGCGACCTCTACCCTTCGGCCAGGGGCCAGTGGGTGGGCTAAAAGCAGCGGTGCCAGAGGTGGTGCGACCATGTATGTAATTTACGGAAGTGTGAAAACTTTTTCTTTCCTCACACTCGCCTAGAACTGCCACTCTTTAGAACGGTATAAATAACATACATGCAGAGTTTGGTAAATTTTTTTAAAGTTATACATATTACATGTCCATTTTTCTTAGGGACTTAATTACATAATTGTCCAAAATATATTGCTACAAAAGGTTGACCAACTATGGGTCCTGACATTCCCAAAAATTGCTAATTTAAGTGTGAAGCTCCCGACGTCCTTCCTTAGTATGGGCAAGGCTCCCAATCATCTTCATTACCTGAAAGAGTCATTGGTAACAAATCCATGTGAGCTTTATAAAAAGCTCGTGAGTAATTCCAGTACCTTGTCATAGGTTTTCAACTGGTAGTGGGTTAGTTATAAGAGAGTTCATAAAATAGTCACTACCAATTACTCGTACATTTCAGATATATAATATAAGAATCTTAAAATAGATAGCATAAAACATTCAAGGCCTTCAGGCTAGGCACTTATTTCTTCAAATATAGGGTACAAGAATTTTCAAAAATATGTAGCACGAAACATTTAAAGCTTTCAAGTAAAACAATTATTTTACGTATACAGAGTACAAGAATCTTTAAAAACATGTAACATGAAGCATTTAAAGCTTTCGAGTAAAATAGTTATTTCACGTATACAGAGTACAACAATCTTCAAAAACATGTAACATGAAGCATTTTAAACATTCAAGTAAAGCATTTAATATTCAACAGAAAACTTGTAAACATGTAAAAGATGGCCATTTGGTAGCCAAGAGAATTTAAATCATTTGTTTGTTAATAGAATGATAAAATCATTTTCTTGTAAACAGGTAGGTATGACCTTTTATCATTTTAAAAGCGGAGCCATTTTAAAAACCCTTTTCATATAAATGGGGGTTCGAAAACCTTCTACCATTAATTATGAAAAGACGAATCCTTTGATCATGAAATCAAAACAGATAAATCACATTTAGAAAAAAGGGGGATAAACCTTCTGCAATTTCTGAACGTAACATCTTTTCACATGGCTGCTAGAATGAAAAACATTTAATTTAGAGAGGCATTAAATATAAATTTTGAATTTAAATAGACATGCTATGGTATGAATTTACAAATAGTCAGTAATTTAAACAAGCTAACTTGCATGTCAAAATAGTATTTAAAAATGGAAGCCATAATACATTTGAATCATAAGTCATGTAAATATAGGAATTTTGAACTTAAAATACATCAAGAATCATAGACTTAAAACCTCCACTTCAAAGTACAGGATTACTCACCTTGGTTCTTGAGGTTGGTGCTACTAGTGTGCCTTTCCCTTTCCCTTATAGTTCCTAAGAACAATTTAAGACGAATCTTATTAATTCCACATTTAATTTAAATTATCACCTATTTGGTGTTCTTAATTTATTCTTAGACTGGGTGTGGTGTGCTGTCGTAGGTAACCAAAAAAATAAAACCTAAACTCCTAAAAATATATGTAGTAGTAGAGTAAGGATCGTTCCCACGGAGAGTATCTAGCCTAGTTTTATGCTATGTGAACAAGGATGGGGGGGTTTGAGTATAAAGAAAATAATTTTAAGAAAAAAAACAACTAAGGAACAATTCAAATTAAAATATCTAAATCAATCAAAAGAACAAACGTTGGTCTAAGTCAACATCCACCATCGAAATTTTACAACTGATCATCGATACAAGTATATATCAATTCACACTTTGAATATTCACCATTGGAACTATTTTTCTATCTCTCCTTAGTCGTAGTTAATTAGAAAACAAGCGATCCAATTAACCCTAACTACTAAACAATCCAAGACAAGCGCTAAAGGTTTAATCTAGTAGCAACCTTAAGAATTAAAGAGATCGATGAAGCTAAACAACACAAGCACAAGCGGTTGTATTTAATTTAGTCGAGCGTTCTTCTTAAGATCTAGTAATTTCTGACGCAGCAAATCATTAAATCTTAGTTGCTTCACAAATTGGAGGGATCAAACAATTACGGATTTGATATCTAACTTAGTAGTAGATTGGAACGAATAAAAAACTAGTAGGCCTCCTAGTAATTAAACAAGACAATCATGAAAATAAGCACAGAAAAACATCCGATATTCAAAGCATAAATTGAACAATAAAAACAAATTAGATCTCATAGTTTTATTAATTCCGAGGCTTTTGTTTCCTTCGACCAATTATAAAAGTTTAGCCATGTAGGGCCATGAAAACGTGAAGGAGAAGTTAGAGAAGAGGGGAAAGAGAGAGAGCCGTCAAATCTAATCTCCTCCTCCTTTTACACAATAATTCAGTGTTAGAAGCCTACTCAAACTCCTAAAGATATTCTAAATATTATCCTAAAATAAAAATATCCAAATCTAACTAATTAAGGAAAATATTAAAAATAAAATAAAGTCCTAATATAACTAGGACAGTGGTGTTTTCAGCTAGAATTTTTGTGCACTAGATCTGAAATTTCCAAAAATAAATCACGTGGACTCGCGCATTAGAATTTCACGCAATTGAGGAAAGTTAGCACTACAGGTGCAGTGACTTCAAGCCTGATTTTGACCTTGATGCAGCTAGAATCTCTTAAAACTCAACACATGAAAGATTCATAACTTTTTCTCTGCTTTCCATAGCATCTTGAATCATCTTAATCTGAGCTCGGATGAGAAAGTTATTCCTAGATTACGAAGCGATGTCAAAATTATCTAGAATCACCCAATTAGCTTCGTTTTGCACTTAGCGCCTCCATTTGCATCCTAAATCAAAATATAAGAATAATGATTACATTTAGGAATCAAATAAGTATAAAAGACTAAACATTAAGGGAGAAAAATATGACATTTTGCATTCTCATCAGGGTGAATCCTAATTTCCTAAGATATGCCTTATTTCCTTTAAATCAGACCATTTGTAGTCAAATCAAACTCTTAGGCGTAATTTAATAAATTTGGATTTTCACATGTCTTATTTTTTTAGTACTTAATTGATAATATAGACCTCACCGTTGCGTCCAGAACTTCGAAGAAAGTCACTTTAGACCCTCTCGGACTTCCATTTGGCTTCGGGCATCATTAACGATAAAATGGTAATTTTACATTTTACATGTCTTAATTTTCAAGATTTTGTCTCGTAAAACAAACCTCTCCATTGGATCCAAAATATCAAAAAAATTCAAGTTACACTACCTTTTTATTTTATTTGGGTAACGGGACATTTTACAATAATTAAATTATTTAATTTAATAATATATATTTTCTATTAATATAACAACACAAGTGCCACGGTGGCACAGTGTCACATGCATGGGGGTTTAGGTCTAATATTCATGTTGCCAAATAGTGGATAAAAGAGAAAAACAGGGATAGGATATCCCAAACTTGCATAAGTTATTAAATTAGAGCCCTAACCTCATAGCCAAATAGACCCATATTATTTTAATTTAAAACCCAAAACCTCTAAACGATGTCATGTTACTTACCTATATGTGCACTTGGGCAGGTTTCAACCAGAACCCGAACTGACCCGAAACCCAACCCATCTACTATTCATCTTCTTCCCCCCATCACCCTGTCATGTTGCCCTAGTTTCAGAGATCTTCAATCTCTATTTCGTGACTTTTTAAAGGGTCATTTCTTCTACTTTCAGTTCTTACGGTCTTTTGGGACATTGGGGATTATTTTGGCGTTGCTTTAGGGTTTCGAATTGAGCTTGATAGCTCCATTGGAGCTTCGGTAAAACTTTGAATAATGGCCTCATTCATGGCCATTCTTCACCAAAACCCATAGGTTTTGTCTTGATGTGATGCTTTCAACATGGGGACTTGTTTTGTGATCCACAAAATAAAGTTTTGTGTTCGATTTGTGAGGGTTGGTTTTAAAACTACAACTTGCAACTCGGTTCTTCTCTCTCATCGTTAGCCCATTTTATATAGTGCCTATGGTTTTGTGGCCCTTGTGACCTCTAGATCAAGCCCCAAGTGGCAAAAATTGGTTTCTCATTAGTTGATTCAGACCCACCTTGAGGTGGTCTAACAATGCTGATTCTTTGTGATTTTAGTGTTTTAAGCTCTCTTAGGTCTCCCTTTCACTTCTGAAACCCTTGGACATCATAATTAAAACCATGTATGTCATCTCACATTACTGAACAGTAAGCTACATCACTTTTTTTTCTAGAGAGAGAAAGTTGGGTTTTGAGGGTTTTACCTTCAACATTGGATCTCTCCCTCCTTCTTGCTTGGTTGTGATCCTCTAGGCTTCCTATGCATTGATCAGAGCTTGCATTTTTTTCTTCTCCCTCTCTTTTTTTTTTCTTCTTCTTCTCTTTCCCTCTCTCACTCTCTCTCTCTCTAGCCACACACACACATGCACACATTTAGTCAATTCTGACTTCCCTTCATATGCATAGCATATAAACATACATATATATTTAATTTGGGTGAAGTGTTGCATGAAATTTGATTGAGTGTGGGGGTGGTGGAATGGGATTTTATATAGTATATATATATATATATATATATATATATATATCTTGTGAGATATATAACACAAAGTGTTGTAGCCTAATTGGTTAAATTTTTGGGCATAGGTTCTTTCCCACTTTTTGGTCTTGGGTTTAAGACCTTGGGCCAACATTTTTGGCCTATTTTCCATCTTTTTCCTTTTTGATGCCTTGTTTGGCATTTTATATTTTATCCCATTTTTCCTTTTTACATTATTTTTCTTTTTCTTCTTATGTACTTATATTTTCATTTATTTCCTTCATGTATCAATTTCATAAATTGAAGTCTTGTTATTTTATAGCTTTTATTTTTCTTGGTCTAGTTTTCTTAACTATCATTTTACTTCTTAAACTCCCTAATATTTAATTAGTGACTTATTTTCAATAACCGGGTCCGGGTGTTATATTCTCCCCTCCTTAAAAGAGTTTTCTCCTCAAAACTCAAGGGTTCTTAGTCGATATAAGACTCTGCCCCTTTTTCTTCCTCGTTATCAGTATCTAGTACATTTGTGTGTCTTACTCGTGACTTATCTCGATATCTTAACAATCATTATTGTAATTACGTCTTATTGTCGTGATTACATCTTACTTGTTTACCCTTAGTCATATCTAATATGTTTACTTGTTACTACAGATCGTAGTGATCTTAAAATTCAAGTTAAACTACCAAAGCATATAAATTAGAAAGTAATTTAAGTCGAACAAAGTACCTAGCTGACCAATAGGGGTCCTTATAGCCTTAGATAATAGAGTGAATACTCGACCGTACATCAAGAGTTCCTTGCTTCCTTACAGCTTTTCGGTTATCGGGGTCCGAGGTTTCAGTGTAGCTGAAAAAGCTACTACTATGGCACTATTTTCATTTTGAGCCAGTGTTGGGCAGTCCTTAATAAGAAGTCTAGCTTTTCCACATTTAAAACAAGTTCTGGTAAGGCGTTAGCATGGGCCAGTATGGTACTTCCAACAGGTAGGACATAGTAGAGTGTTTGTAATCCTTTGATGGGCACTATCCTTCTCATTTGTCTCCTTGTTCTTCCTTTTTCTAGAAATCTTACCCCTGGCCTTACCATTGATCTTTGCACGGTGTTTCATTCCCCCATGAGTTGGAACTTTAAAAGATTCATTCTTGTACCTAGTGTCATCTCTGATCCCAAACTCTTTATCGTTCCAACTTCACACGATGTTCATGTGTGGTGAGAAACGGGCTAAGTTCATGAGTCCGGCCTCATACCTCTCCTTTTCTAGGAGTTATCAGCAATGCATCGCTTCTTTGAATACAAATGTTGTAGCATCCTTTCGCTCCTCGGTATAAGGGAGGTCTGTTAAGGTACGTGTCATTTCCAAGACCCATGCCTCGACGTTAATAGTTGTTGCAAACTCATCAAACCTAGGAGGTTTGAAGTTTTGGCACATCTAAAGCATTGTCGTATTCTTTACTATAGCAGGTTGTCTCTAGTCTTGAGGTGTCCGAGGATTTGGCGCCTGTTGTTTAGCCCCACTCTAGGCTTGAACACTACTTATGGTTCGGGCTATTGTTTCTAGGATCTGTTCGACCCTGTCTAGTCATTCATCGGGTTTACTTGCGTTCCTTCGAGTGTTCACCATTTTCACTGTTACGAAAGGCAAACATTCTGTTAGTTCATCTTCATATGCTATAACACAAAAGGTTATATTTATTTACCTTATAATTTAAGGTTTAAGATTTTCATTAATCATTTTCTGATTCTAGTGGTGGGTTTTATAAACCACATTTACTTCTAATCTTCTAATCTTCAAATCTTATCACTTTTACTCTATTACGGGTCTCATACCCCGCCTTCACTTCAGGACATATACTTTAGGACATTTACTTACTCCATTGTGGGTCTCATACCCCGCTTTCATATCTGTACATATACTTACTCTATTGCGGGTGCTATACCCCGCCTTCATATCAGGACCTATACTTCAAGATATTTACTTTACTCTAATGCGGGTCCATACCCTGCCTTCATATTAGGACATATACTTCAAGATATACAGTTTTCTTAGGTTTTCTTTAGTAGGTCATTTGCTAATTTTAATCTTCTTAGGCAGCCTAGGCCCTACCTAAACTCATAATTATGTTTATAACCTTGTGGGTGTCACTTGATTATTGTTAAATCAACCTACAGCTCCGGGGGCCGGCGGGTAGAGTAGAAGTAGCGGTGCCGGACGGCAGTGCAGCCATGTATGTAATTTGCAAAAGTGTGAAAATGTTTTCTTTCCGCACATCCGCCCAAAACTGCCACGCTTAAGAACGATACAAATAACATACATACAGAGCTTGCTAAATTTTTTTAAAGTTATACATATTACATGTCCATTATCCTTAGGGACTTAATTACATAATTGTCCAAAATACATTGCTACAAAAGGTTGACCAACTATGGGTCCTAACATTCCTAAAAATTGCTAATTTAAGTGCGGAGCTCCCGATGCCCTTCCTTAGTACGGGCGATGCTCCCAATCATCTTCGTTACTTGAAAGAGTCGTGGGTAACAAATCCATGTGAACTTTATGAAAGCTCGTGAGTAATTCTAGTATCTTGTCATGGGCTTTCAATTGGTAGTGAGTTAGTTATAAAAGAGTTCATAAAACAGTCACTACCAATGGCTCGCACACTTCAGATACAAAATACAGGAATCTTAAAATAGATAGCATAAAACATTCAAGGCATTTAGGCTAGGCATTTATTTCTTCAAATACAAGATATAGGAATCTTCGAAAACATGTAACACGAAGCATTTAAAGCTTTCGAGTAAAATAGTTATCTCACGTATACAGTGTATAGGAATCTTAAAAAACATGTAACACGAAGCATTTAAAGCTTTCGAGTAAAATAATTATTTCACGTATACAAAGTACGGGAATCTTTAAAAACATGTAATACAAAACATTTTAAGCATTCGAGTGAAACATTTAATATGCAGCATAAAACTTGTAAACATGTACAAGATGGCCATTTGGTGGACAAGAGAATTTAAATCATTTGCTTGTTAATAGAATGATAAAATCTTTTTCTTATACACAGGAGGGTCTGGCCCTTTATCATTTTAAAAGTGGGGCCATTTTAAAAGCCCTTTTCATGTAAATGGGGGTTCAAAAACCTTCTACCATTAATTATGAAAACATGAATCATTTGATCATGAAATCTGAACATATAAATTACGTTTAGAAAAATGGGGGATAAACCTTCTATCATTTCTGAACGTAACATCTTTTCACTTTTATTTTAGTGGAATCCATTTGGAATCAGACTCCCAGTTTAACTTATTGTGGAGATATCTCATGCCTAGGGGATAAACATTCTACCAGGCATTTTTTGCTCGTATGTGAGTCCTATAGGGCCTCACGAGCTCGTGGTGCTTATGCGTAATTATCTTGCATCACCAGTTCGTAAACAGAAGGCATTTAAAAATATTTCTTTACAAATAGATGTTATTCAAGAACATTTAAACATAACCTCCAAGTAGATACTTTTCAAGAGCATTAAAAACATAGCTTTTCAGATAGATGCTTTTCTAGAGCAGTTGACAAAAACTTTCATGAGTATCTTAGTAGAGCCTTCAAAATACTTGGAACATATTCAGGAACATTTAAGACATAACTTTCAGAGTACTTATTCACATCGTTCAGGAATATTTAAAACATGGCTAGAATGAAAAACATTTACTTTAGAAAGGCATTAAATATAAATTTTGAATTTAAATAGACAAGCTCCGGTACAAACTTAACAAATAGTCAACAATTTAAACAAGCTAACATGCATGTAAAGATAGTATTTAAAAATGAAAGCAATAATACATTTGAATCATGAGTCATGTAAATATAGGAGTTTTGAACTTAAAATACTTCAGGAATCATGGAGGTAAAACCTCCACTTCAAAGTACTAAGATTACTCACCTTGGTTCTCGGGGTTGGCGCTGCTAGTGTGCCTTTCCCTTGGTTAAGACTAGTGATTGAAACCCTCCCTATTATATAGTTTTGCAAGTTGGAAGTTTGAACAAAGAACTATTGAAAATTAGAATTAAGAGTTTTATATTACTTGTTTCCTTATATGGCAAACAATTTAAAATAAGTTAAAAGACACCTCAAGATTATTTATTAATAAATAATTAACAAGGATGTTTGAGTGTATACTTTAATTAGAGTAATGTTTAAATTTTGAATTATGTCAGAAAAAACTTGATGTAATTATTTAATAAAAAATGAGTTCGACTTTAGATTTTCAAGAAATAAGTATAAGACAAAAGATAAAAAATAGGTTTTAAAATTTAATTAGTAAAATAGGTATAAGAAGTGTAATTGCATTAATGTAACCTTAGCCCCGTTCAGGAATCGTTTTCAGCACTCATGAATCTTATCACTTAAATAAGAGTGATTGGGTTCGTGTGTATGAAAATTGATTCTTGAATTGTCTAGAGTAGGACAATTTGGGAATGCATAAATCTACATTGCAGGCAGTAGGGAATGCTTGATTTTAGTGGATGAAAATTTTGGCATGATTTCCTGTAGTTCTCTGGGTACATATTTAGGCATGGTAACATCTATTTTGTGTACTTGGAGAACCGTGGG
Organism: Nyssa sinensis; assembly: GCA_008638375.1. Taxonomy (NCBI): domain Eukaryota; kingdom Viridiplantae; phylum Streptophyta; class Magnoliopsida; order Cornales; family Nyssaceae; genus Nyssa; species Nyssa sinensis. Next base: position 32,657,612 of record CM018047.1, on the reverse strand, counting down.
GAGATGATGACGAAATTTTCTTGAAGTGGAATCGAGCATTTGAGTTGCTAGCTACTCATTGCAATGTAGATTATGCATTCTGAATGGGTTAGGACCACCTTACCCTTTAGAGAGAAGTTAGGATTCATGTTTCATATTTATAATAAGAAATGTGTTTGACTTGTGCTAGATAGATGAAAATAGATTAAAGTTGGATGGGCTTGTAGGGTAGACATTTGGCCAGCTACATGAAATGGATTAAGGATTTCATTGCGTTTGCTCGTGTATTTGTAGATGGGAGCAATAGGATAAGATGTCCATGTATGAAGTGCAATAATAGGGATTATATGCACATAGATGAGACTAGAGTGCACCTACTCGAGTATAACATGGACAAGACGTGTTGGTGTTGGGAATTTCACAAGGAACGACATGAAGTATGAGTGGTAAGTGAGGATGAAGATGATGATTGGGTGAAACTATCGGATTTGGTTACAATGGACTACAAGAAATGTTGGAAGACATGTAGGGGGTGCGACTACAAGCTGCGTTCCAAGTCCTAAGAGTGATACTGAAGAATTAGAAACATTTTTGGATCCCTTGTTAAAGGAAGAAAGATAGACGTTATATCTAGGTTGTGAGAAGTATTTGACACTTGATTTTCTTGTCAAGCTCCTTCATATTAAAACCATCAACCGATGGACAATCAAATCTTTCAATATGGTTATTGCATTATTTAAATCACCACCACTTGCAGGGGAGACCCTTCCAAAATCACTTTGTAAGGTGAAAAGATAGTTAAGGGACTTTGGCCTTGGATATATCATTATTCATGCTTGTAAGAACAATTACATGTTATTTTAGAATGAGGCTGAAGGGTATGTTAAGTGTACAATGTGCCATGAACCCAGTTACAAGGTGAATGAAGGAATGAGCAAGAAAATTTTGCACAAGGTGCTGAGATATTTTTTGTTAAAATCGAGGCTAAAGAGGTTATACATGTCTCGAAAGACGGCTAAAGAGATGTGATGGCATAGCGAGACGCATGTTGGTAAGGCAAATGTATATAGCCATCCGAAAGATTCTCAAGCTGGGGGTGAATTTAATAGAAATCCTAATTGGTTTGCCAATGAACTGTGTAATGTACGACTTGGGCTGGCTAGTGATGGTGATATAGACTTTGATGAATAATTGTCCTAGGTATTACATGTGTAATGTCGGATATCAATTTATTTAGTTAATTTTTTTATGAATAATTGTTGAGTTTATTACATGTGTAATTTTAGATATCAATTTATTCAATTAATTTTTGACATTTTTCAACTATTTTGGTACTTATAGATATGGCAGGTCCTAGTGTACGTTGCCAACTACCCACTAACCCAAGGTCAGACCCACCGACCCCTGTTGCTACGACAAGTATTGGCCTATCCTCAGCAGGCTCGACTGCACCTGCTTCTGCCATAGCTCTTACTTCTGCTCCTGCTCCTGCTCCTGCTGGTGGTACTACTACTACTATTGCTACAGGTATGTTATTAATTTTCAATTCATTTTATATATTCTTGGTACTTTCTATGATGTTTCTTCAAAAAGCTTCAACCTTCATACTTAGATGTGGGCAAGGTAGGTCGAAGAATACCATATTACAGTGACACAAGGATGCGTCTAGGGGTGCTCACATTTGCATCAAGCTCTCTGAGGGTATGCCTAGGCCTGTGGGTGAGCATAGGACTTTGCCACCAAGATCGACATCATTTGTCGACTTCATATGCCACTTCATACCTCCACTTGGGATGTTGTCACTGAGGAGCAGTGGTAGGAGCTCCACAACCACTTATTAATATGTCTTTTATTATTTAATTTCATTTATTATTTACATATGTAATTATTCTCGTCTCTAATCTTGATGTGAAATGATTTTGCAGGAGAAATTTAATTTTGACCTATATTTACCCCACGTGTAGAAGATAGTGGAGGGGTACTTTGGTGTATGCTTTAGGGATTACTGTCACAAGCTGCACGTGTAATTTAAGAAGGAGGTAGATGTTGGCAAAGAGCCCCGCAAAAAGTCCCACAGAGGGGTGTCATAGGAGGACTGGGTTGTCCTGTGTAACCTGTGGGTAGAGTTGGGAAATGTTATCCAAATCCGTCAACCCGCCCATTTAGTTAGCGGGTCATAAACGGGTTGGGTAATAAGGAACCCGTCAATTTAGCAGGTCAAAATGGGTTGAATATGGGTGTTTGACGGGTTGAGAATGAAAAATAATAAAATAGTATAAGAATATATATATATATATATATGTCCATTTATATATATATATATATTTGTATTTATATCTCCATTTGGGAAAGAACAAAATACTAAAACATAAACAATAGATTATAAAAAAAAATTAATATTTAGAGAATATAATTCAGCATCACCATATATATAAACAAAACACAAACCAGAACCTTGTGATCCAAAATAAGTTAAATTGGTCTTCGCTATGACCTTTGAATACCATTTTTTTTTTCATAAACAATAATTGACATATACAAACCACATCAGAGAGATACATGTACAAAAATATGAATTCATCTTATTAGTCATAGTAATTATCATGAAAAAAATAAAAATTCTTATCCCTACTTAAATACATAAAAAAATTAATTACATATATATAACAGTATATATATATACAGATTATATTATATATATAACAGTATTACATATATACATTAACTATATATGTAATATATATTAACTATATATATATATATTATATTAGTTATCTATATACTTATAACATATGTTAATTATCTACAAATATATACATATATAATTATTTATTGAAGTTGACAATGCATAGAAGCAAGTTGACGTTTTGATCTTTAACACTTGGCTTTGGTGGCATCGTAGAGGAATTAAGCAACCGTATGTATGAATTAAAATGGCGTGCATGTATTGATCACAACCTTTTTTTTTCTTCTTAATGAATGTTAATCTTCTTGGATTCGGGTTGGCCCAACCCGTATTTGACCTGTTTAATTACAAGTCAAATATGGGTTCAAACTGTTTTGACCCAACCCCATTTTTAATCAATTCAATCCACTCATTTTGCTAGGCCTGATATATATTTAATTTCGAAATAAATTATATTACTTCGAGAAGGTTGATTTTTTTATTTTTTAGGATTAGATTACTCAATTTCGATGTAGAACAAGTTGTTGAAGTCTTTTAGAAGTAATGGTAGTGCTCCACTAGTAGACACAATTTTGGTTTTTTTTGTTCCTTTTGTTTCTAATAAAAGTCCAAGTTATTCATCCCAAAGAATTTTATGGTAGAAATAAAAGAACTTTCTGTATTGATAGTGATTGGAAGTTTTTTTTTATTATGAGATATCAGTGAAAAACTTTCATTTGCTTTTTCTTGGATGCTAATATCTTTATATTGTCACTTGCATTATTCTTTCAAAGCTTGAAGTGGCAAACCTTCATCAGATAATTTCTAATGAGTGAAGTTATGAAATCCTGTAGCCCTAATCAAGTTATGAATGTTCAAAGATAATTACATAGATTTATATTCTCTTGTAAGTTTTGTGTAAGTCCTTAGATAATGTTATTTATCAAAACTACTATTTAAGTTGTTATTAGTATACAAAGGGACTAAAGTGCCCAAAATTGCCCCTTTTGGCCCTTTGACCGCCCAAAATGCCCGACAATGGTCAAATTACCACCAAACCAGCTCACACACTTCACAACTAATAAAACACACATGCTAAAACTTACATAACACATTTTAGATGCCCTACTTACAACTTATGCAAAGCAAAAAAAGGGCCACCAGCTTGTTTTAGGCTAAATAACAAGCAAACCTGATACAATCCATGAAAAATACATGTAAAAAAAATATCAAAGAAAAACTGAAATTACATTGCTTTAGTCTTATTTACATTCTAAACCCTTTGACATGAGTTAAATAAAGTAAAATAAAATTGATCTACAATAAACCAAAGAAATCTGAATCTGAGAGCTAAAGTACGAGATAGAAATGGGTTAGGCACCCATACTGCCCAATCCGAATGGATTGGCCTCAAATGTCCACAAGGCTTAATATTCCATGACAAAAATATGATAGAGAGTGAGTAGAAATAGATAATGACATGAACAAAAAAATACATCTAACAAATAAGTAACTCGAGCCCAAAAATAAGTGGAAAGAAAGATTAGTATAAATGAAATAATAAAAAAGACATAAAGTAAATAGCTTAAAGGAAAATAGTAGACTCGAGCCCCATGAGGTGTCCTACATATCCATTAAGATAATGGAATTAGAGCCAACGTAGTTCTCTAATCCAATTTATTCTATCAAGAGTGATAAGATAAATTAAATTACAAAAATAGAGAATATTAGGGTTTTAGGGAACGTACCTAATTGTTTGTGTTAAATCAAACAAGGATTGAGCTTGAACTCCTCAAATTAGACCTTCAATGGTGCAAAACTTCATTTTTAATGGATTAGAACTATTGTTTTTGTAAAACAAGGCTTAAAAAAATATGGAAGAGAGAGAAGAACTATTGCTGGAGCATCTGGCTTCTTAATTTTTGTCCTCCCCTTAAAATTATGGTTGCTAGGGGTCTTTTTTATAGAAAAAAAAGTAAGGAGGTTTGATCCAAGCGTTCACAATGAATCATATGAATAAATGGCCAAGATTAAAAGCTTAAAATCAAGCAATTAGATATAGATATTTTTTTGTGCACAAATCTAGGGTAAATCCCTTGGAATAAGGAAGGAAGGGAATTTGGCAAATATTTGGTGGAGAAACCTATATTTACTATATCGCCCCTAATTCGGTAGAGAATTTAAGGACAAGGAAATTAAAAAAAATGCCACTAAGGCATAAAGAAGTCAAAATTGTCCCTAAGGACCAAAATAACCCTATATAGGTAAAATGGCATAGAAATTACATATATACCCATGATTGACCAAAAATTGCCTATATGGGATAGGAATATACAATAATTGCCAAAATACTCTCCAAATGGAAAAATAGCATTAATATTACAAAAATACTCCTAAAAGGTATGAAACCTCTATTATTCACCAAAATTCCCTTAGTAGGCATTATGACTAGAATATCCTCAAGGGTCCTAATGTGTCAAATGACTAAAATGCATTTAGTGGGCATAATGATCAAAATTTCAAAAATACCCTTAGTGGGCATAATAATCAAAATGTTGAAAATGCCTTCATGCGAAAAATGACAAAAATGCCCTTTATGGGCAAAATAATGAAAATGCCTTCTATAGGCAAAATAAAAAAAAGTATCCTCTAATGACAAAATGATAAATTACTGAAATACTCCTACATGGGACATATTGTAGCAACTTACCAAAATGGAAAAACTGACTTTATTCAATCAAGAGTCTCAAAATGAGGTGTGTATAGATAGTAGGGGTGTCAATTCGTGTTATCGTGTCGTGTTCGGGTCGTGTTAAGGCATACATATTCAAAAATATGTGTAAACCTAAACTCGACACTATTAACCAATCATGTCAAGTTTCAAAACCCAAACCCAAACCCAACCCATTTATTAAACAAGTTACACATGTCGACACACTTAACCCGTTTATTTTAATTTTTTTATTTTTTAAATAAAAAAATTTACCTATCTTTTTATATGTATAGATAATTTTCAAGTTTAGTAACTTTGGATATGGGCCAAATCAAAGTAAAAACCTCTTTTATAAATAAAAAATCTCAAAACCTTGATAAATATTTAATGTGAGATGAATTACCTTAACTCATAATATATTTTATAATTAAACGTGTTAAGTCGTGTTAAACGGGTTGACACTAGTAAAACCCAAACCCAACCTGTTTATTAATCGTGTTATACATGTCAACCTGTTTATGACCCAAACCCATTTATGCTAAACCCAAACCCGTTAACTTCGTGTCGTGTTCGAGTCATGTTGTCGTGTCGTGTTAAAAATTGACACCCCTAATAGATAGCCTCTCATTGGCAGAGCTTGCAAGCAAGCGAACATCAACGCAAGAAAATGATACCCATTTTGGGACCTTGATTGTGGGATTGATATGGTCGAACTCATTCTATATGAGATTCCTACGTATCACCCTAAGGTGAATCAGACCATACATGGTTCAGGAGTAATAGAAATAGAGACCGAGAAGGAATGCTATCTTGATAGGTTTTATGAAATTGCGTTTGAAAATGCTTTACATAGAAAGAAATGCGATCTTAATAATTCTTTCATGCGGTTACACCCCTCATGAGATGGATAATCTACCTAAAAGTTAATGTAATCCTAATAAGCCTTTCATGTGGTTACACCCCTCATGAGATGGGATATTGCGATAAACGATTTACCTAAAAGGAAACGCAATCCTAATAAGTCTTTCATAGGGTTACGCCCCTTATGAGATGGGTTTACATCCTCAGACGTTTTACCTGGATGGGTGACATCCTCAGATACTTTGCCTAGATAGATTATGTCCTTGGTGGACGGCTTGCCTAGATGGATTACGTCCTTGGTAGACGGATTGCCTAGATGGATTACGTCCTTGATGGACGCTTACCTATAAGGAGATGTGATCTTAATAATTTTTTCATGGGGTTACGCCCCTCGTGAGATGGGATATTGCAATAAACGATTTACCTAAAAGGAAATGCGATCCTAATAAGTCTTTCATGGGGTTACGCCTCTCATGAAATGGGTTTACATCCTCATACATTTTACCTGGATGGGCGACGTCGTTAGACACTTTGCCTAAATGGATTATGTCTTTGGTGGACAACTTGCCTAGATAAATTACATCCTTGGTGGATAGATTACGTCCTTGATAGACATCTTACCTAGAAGGAAATGCGATCTTAATAAGTCTTTCATGGGGTTACGCCCCTCAAGAGATGGAATATTGTGATAGACGACTTACCTAAAAGGAAATGTAATCCTAATAAGTCTTTCTTGGGGTTACGCCTCTCATTAGATGGAATATTGCGATAGATGGCTTCTCTAAAAAGAAATGTGATCCTTATAGGTTCTAAAATATGAGAAAGATTTCAGACTATTCTTATGGGGATTTGAAATCCATCGGGAAAATATTTTGTATCACGACCTGAAACCCACCCTATGCGGATCTCGTGTCACAAGGTCGTCCCAATGGTCGTCCCTACTTTTTCCATTCTTGTACCAATGATAACAGTAAATAATGTAAACATAACATTAAAGTGCGGAAGCCTTATTACAAATATTATTCAAAGACTAAAAATAAAACTGACAATAAACTAAACATAAACCACTTTTAGGTGGTGAGCACATGGGAGAGACTACATTATTCTATTATGCTCTTCAACTGTCTCCTGACGCTTTTAAACTCCTACTGTGGTTCGGTAGCATTCTCACTTAAAAAATATAATGAATGGGGTGAGCAAATAAAGCTCAGTAAGTAAAAGCCTATCTTTAATAAGGGTTAGGGTTAACATAGAAAAATATAAATTCAAAGGTAACATGATAGCCAATCATGACAATGGTTGCAGTTAGCAGTAAAATGCCACAATGGCCAACGAATAATAAGGCACAATAACATTTATGAGTAATGGTGTAGCATGAATATGGGAAAAGCTCAATGATCACAATTAACATAAATATACTTCCACAATAAATCGGTCACAGTCAAGTCCAATAAATAAGGAACTATCAACACAGAACTATTCATAGGAAAATGAAAACATCTTATGAATCCAATAAACGTTAATATAACAGTCAACATGAATGATGCATTTACTCTGTTCAAGGTTTGGCAGACCATCGGTCTTTTGGGGGCCCGGCATACCCCCCTTAACATGAATGCATATAAAATACCCATTTAACTCACTGCGTAAAAATGCCATCATTGCCATGTGTCCGTTCACGGACTCGACCCGTAGGTCCCATTAATCGACCCATAGGTCCTGTCAATCAAATAACATCGGATGGATAATGTAACTGAGAACAAAACCTGACATTGATCATAAATCAAGATTCTATTATGATTCCACAAGAAAGTATAAGGTGTGGAGTATCATAACATAAGCATACAATGATAGACATCAGTACAATGAATCAAATCATAAGATATCAGTTAATAGGTATCCACCTGATGGGACAATATCAATGGTGAAACAATAATAGTGGGTACGTACATGAGTACAAAATTTGGCAGTAAATGAAATAATGTGGCTTGGAAAACCATGTATAAGAGATAGGAGTTCACTTATCTTAAATTTGTATGATCTACTTTACTATTCCATATCTTTCTCTTTTCCCTTTGTCTTGCCTATACATCAATAAACACGTCTTAGTTTTAATGTCGTTTATCAATTTGTACATCTCACTACTCTAAGTATCTCTTTTACTAATTTAGGCTTTCATGGTTTTTAATTTGGACTTATATACCAAATGGCAACATGGTCATTTACGTGTCTCTATTCTTCGGGTTCTGTTTTCAAAATTCGGACTCCATCGTTGAGTCCAGAGCGTTTGAAATAATAAAGATTCACTATTCATTTATTTTAATCAGAGTTCGCTTGGCTTAGGGGCATTTTGGTCTTTTGGCACTTTTACGGGTATTTTATTAATTTGCTAAAATTCCAGACATGCAGTCATTTTATTCAATACATATCTTGAAATGCTCAATAATTGAATCCTGTCTAAACCTCACAAATCCTCATATAAATTACTCAATAAGGGATGCAAAAAGAGTACGAAAGATAACGATACCTTCAAACTGATTAAATTTGATGCTATTCTCAAGCACTCCAACTGAGTATTCTGATAGCCACCCAGACCCTGTAATGCGGCCTAGGAACCATAACTACCAATCACACACGGCTTATGCTATTGATACCATAATTCCCACTGAATCCCATTGATGGGTTCACCTAATTGACGTTGACTTGCAAGATGGGAACAACCAAAGCAGCCCCCAGAATTCTTGCAATCACCACAACATTAACAATCTAATTCCCTCGCTGATTCATCCCACCCAAAACCACCACCATCTTAGTGAAGCTAGAATGACTTGACTTCAACGACATCCTTGGCTACAAAATTCAAGTTGCACTCTCAGTTCTCAACTTGAAACCCATAACTCCTATCTTGTTGTAAACTCATATCATATACCCTTGAATTGGTATCTTTTAATTTCCTTGAGTGACCACCCTTGCTAAATTGACGATCACCTGAGTGTACTAACAGAGACTCCTCTCTTTGATCTCTATCAAAACCCACAGGTCCTGAATCAACCCATTCAAATTGGCCAGCAATTTGAATCCAATAGTCAACGCAACCCACAAACCCCAATCCGAACAACAATATGACCATGGCACAAGACCTCGATACTTCCCAACACAATCCTTGTGAGTGCAGCACTACAATCAGGGCATCGATAACAGTCATTTTTTGCTGTCTCATGAAACAATCAGAGCACAATTCGTCGGATTGAACATATTTTGGGCGTTTCTTATAGCTGAGTATGATGCGCAACACACTATCTAGGATTTAGAGTTTGTCTTTTGGGTTAGTGTTGCTGATTTGGAGTCCACAACTGTGGAAATCTGACAAACTAGGCAATATTTAGTTTTCTTTCGAAAATGATTTGATGATGAATCTGATGAGAGAGCCGAGTCGGATGATGCGGCAAACGTGCCCCATCTCGGCTTCGATTTGGCAGAGAGTCATTTCTGAGAAGGAAAACCAGTAGGAACAGAAGAAGAAGGTGCTTTGTTGGCGCCTTCCTTTCCTTCGTCTATTCCCATGACAACAACAATTTTGCCCTCATTTCCTTCCATGAAACGGATCAATCTAGAGAGAGAAAGTGGGGGCTTGTTGAACTTGCTGCAACGTTGGTACCTGTTTGAGAGAAGCAAAGTCGGAGAGGTTATAGGGTGGTTGTGACAATGAGGACAGTGGATCTGGTTTGGTTTAGAGAGAAAAATGAGAGAGTGGTAAGATCGGTAATATTGAGGGTGGCGTTACAATTGGGAGTCAGTCACATCTCTTTTTTTCCTTTTTTTTTTTTATCTTTTATGTTCTCGCATTCCCTTAACAACCTTATCTCTTTTTTTCTTTTTCTTTTTTTAAAAAAATCTCCCATATCCTTAAATCATGCCCCCTCTCTTATCACCATTTATACATGTCTATCCTATCCCCAGTGATTAAATATATACATAAATTACCTATACTATTTACCATATATATATATATCATGCGTCCATATATTTACATATATATATATATTTATACACCTTCCTATATACACGTATATACTTATTTCCATATATATATATTTATTTATTTTTATTTTCTTATTTTATTTTCTTTTAAATTTTATTTTTATTTCGGTATTCGTTCTTTGCTTGCTCGGGCATCGCCCGAGCATTATTCGTACTTTTGAACTATTGAGATTCCAAACCGTCCATTGCATTCAATATTATAACAGAAAGCCCTAACGACTCGGTTTACATGGTTCGCTCGGTTACAACTTGGGTTGGGGTATTACATTTTGTATCAGATTATGACTCAGTGTGAAGATGACGTAGGTTTCCTCTATTAGAATTATGGAATTTTGTGCGACTCTATGGGGAAAAGTGACTTAACTCTATTGGGGAAGCACTTAATTGCAAAGATGACTTGGGGGTTATGACTTGCTAGGGAGAGGAGACAGAGTTGGTTCTTTGGAACTTGACGATTATGAGTTGTTGAGGAGATAATTGTGATTGACTCCAATGGGGGAACCTGTGGTTGAGGTTAGGTCATGATAAGAGGACAAAAAGTGTACTCAACTTTGAAAGGAAACACACTTATCTTGTTAAGAATAAAGTAGTGGACTCAACTATGATAGGAGTTGGGGAAATGCTTGCCTTGGGAGAAACAAAATATGCAAGAAACGAGCTTGGCTTAAGTAGAACTTAACTTGGATAGGAGAACATGAATGTATCTTACAATGATAGGCATGAAGATTTTTTCTCGATGAAGTACTCTTATCTCAAATAGGGGAGTACGAAACTTACTCAACTTAGATAGGAGTCAAAAAAAAAAAAGGATACCCACGAAGAGCACTTAACTCAGATAGGAAGGAAGGGAATATACTTAACTTAGATAGGAGTGAAATGTTCTTAGAATGTTGTGAAATCATGATCGTGTCATTTTTGAAAAATTATTTTTCTGTTTGAAGAAAAATCTAACTTTTAGCTTAGACTCTACTAGCCCCTAGATCATTGGCAATCATTTTGGCTATTTGGGTGTAAAAAAATATGTTTAGGTTCAGGGGGCGAGACTGCCCATCTTTGAGGTACCGTTCCACTACTTATTGACAATGATTTAACAAATATTTGTTTAAGTTACGAATTGAGGGTATAAAGGCCTAGAAGACTTGCCTAGTGAAAGACTTATTCTTAAGTTTAGAGATAAAATATATTGTCCTTCCAAATGATTTAAGAGATTGCTTGAAAATATCGAAGAATTATTTTTAGCATGATTCAACTTATCTATTCAGAAAATTAGAATCATTGATTTTCACAAGAAAATTGTTTGCTTAACTGAGCATTAGAGATGAAGCCATTGAATGAAAGAGATATTAGGTAAGCAAAAGTTATGGGAAACTTACTCAAGATGTGAGTGAATTTATCAAGGTAATGAAAAATGTGAAATAAAAGCATTTTAAATGAAAGAATGTTCTCATATTGACATAAAGAAGCCCATTGATTTCATAGTCTAAAAAAGTGAAGGTAGCAAATAAGGCATAAGGGAGCCCCTTGTGAAACGAGGGTTGGTTACTTCAAAAAAATAGGTAGATATGAGAAAGTAATTTGGTGTAACAGGTAGGGATGAGGCCTCTTGATGAGTTACTCCAAAAAAATGAGTAAGGAATGAAGAAGAAATGTGTTGTAAATAGGGAAGAAAAAAGTCTCTTGTCTGAAACTGTTTGTTTATGATCCATCCATTTTTGTAAGACCCTATGAAAGAGTACTAAGTTGAAATGTGATGATTTCCTTAAGCAAGCAAGACCTTAAGCTTTTTCCACCTAATATTTTGACAACAATTTATATATACAAGCAATGTACATTCCACCCTCACTCGATGGTCACAAGTGTATGAAAATTGCACATACATCCATTGTTTCCAACATATACATGTAATGCACATTAAACAAAATATACCCTATTGTCATTTGGGTTTAAACCCTTACATTACAAAATGGCCCATGGCCTATAGTCCACTATTTTTCCAAATTTAGCACAAGTTATTTAGGCTTATGCCCATACATACAAAAATGAAGCCCTTAGGCCAAATAGACTTCAAAATAGACTTTCTCTCTCTGTGATCCAATGACTTCATCAAGTCTCAAGTATCGGGAGCCTCATCTATAATATGATATCCCATAAAGGGTCAGCCCAACTACTGGTAATACATAGTGCTAATGCAAGGATAAAGTTAAGGCGTGGCATGTGCAAATGTACATTTATAAGCTACATGCCTTCCTATTCCTCAGTGCAATGCAATAGCAATATACATGACACACACATGCAACTTTATGCCCAACATATGTCTCACTTCATGGTCTTTCCCCGTCAGCCCGCGAGTACTGTCGTATGTCTCGCTTCACAGTTTGCCCCCATTAGCATGCGAGTACTGTCATTGGCTAGATTTTGGGTTTTTCACACCCTCATAATGCATAGCACCAAAGTGCTCAACCCACGCCATGTTTTCAAAGATTCAAGTATGCCAAGATGCCTTGATTTTTCTCAATGCAATTCCAATGGAACATTTCATCAAACACATTGAGCATACTTTAAATAATGCATTATACTTAAAGCAACAATAACTTTTGAATCATAAAACTTTGTCTACATGAACCTATCATGTAATCCAGTCAATTACACATATAAACATATTACATTTCACAACTTTACCAAATTCTCAAAGATTACAAAATACATAAAGTACCAACACCTTGAATAAATCATAATTTTCCAACTACAAGATTTTGTCTACATGAACAGAAGTTAGAATACAATGAATTATATATATAGTTATGGTTCATGCTTATCACTTTACCAAATTACCAAAGAATACATAAGTACATAAAGTACCAACCCTAGGTTTTCAAAGCAACTATAAGCTAGGTAGTTCTCTAACAACAAATAAGCATGTAAGTCATACAATCAACTTATAAAAACACTCCTAAACTTAAATCTATTCTTTACTTAGGAAAATATCATACCTAAAAGGGTTTTTCTCAACCCTAGGGAGTTTTCTTTGTTGTGCAGCTGAACCAATCAGTGAGAATGTAGTCCTTGACGTGGGAAACAACTTCTTAGAATGAAGTCTTATGAAATTCCAAGCCTAAAGATGAGTTTTGGAAAGTGGAAAGTTGGAGAACCTAGGTTTTCTTCACCTTTCTCTCCATGCATGACTTTCTGCTTCTTTCTTAGACCAATTCTGTATTTTTTTACACTAAGGGGTCCTATTTATACTAAAAGGGCTAAGAGGTAAAAAGACCATTTTGCCCTTTATGAGTTCAAGACCCCGTTACACTACAACCTGTCCCGAAACGCCTCAATTCGACATTCTACTTTAACCAAAGTTCTTAAAATTATTTTAAATGAAAATTTTCAAAAAAACTTATTTTCGCCGGCTGGCGGTTAGGCCGGGCCCACCCAGGATGCCCTTTATGGTCTATTTTTCAAACTGTCTTCAATTAGGCACAAATTCTCATAAGAGGTGTATTTTAACATTCTAAGAATATTTCTTTTCTATGGTATACTCAAATTATGCTTCTAAACATGACTTATGTCCAAATGATGCATGTATAATGCCCTACTAGTAAACAGTGCATGTATAGTGCCCTACCGGCAAAAATAAAAAATTCATCCTGATTTTTCAGATCTCTACAACTTGTGTGCACCTTCTTGATATATGTCTGGAGCAAACCCCCTTGTGGGCATCTTCTTGATATTTATGCGATCGAACTTAGCCCTTTATAGGCATCTTCTTGATATATGTTTGGACCTAGCCCCTTGTGGGCATCTTCTTGATATTCATGTGACCAAATCTAAAGTGACTTCTTAGGTTGCCTACATATCTCCACTTTAGAGAATCAAGTCTGACGTAGTTCATTGGATGCTTGTTGAAACCTTTCGAACAGACAAGGCTTGATTGTATCTTTTGACTATTTTCTTACTTCCTTGTTTGTAAAGTGTCTCTTTTGATGGGGCAAGGATTTTCTTTTCTTTGCTTTTTGTTTTTCCTTTGATGGATTTTTTTCTTTTCCTTACTTAGAAATGGTTTCCTTTATATGGGGGGCAAAGACTTTTCTTCTCTTTTCTTTGGATTCTTTTTCCATAGTTTTTTTTCCTTGTCACTTCCTTGCTTGGAAGTATTATCCTTTTTGGCTTTTGACTCTTCACTAATGGCTTTGTGAGAGTGCACACATAGTAGGTTTTTTCTTCCCCAAGGTCAAGTAGATAGGCTTAAAGATAGAAAGGCTAATCAATCAGTATTAAAGAGTTTGCAAGTGGATATTTTGATATGAGTGATAGGATAAATTTGGTTTGCCAAGTGATGGCCTTCTATATTTGGTATTTCTTACTTTTAGGAAACAACCACATTATTGAGATTCAAGATGTTGATGTCTGTTTAGGGTCATCCTTTTTATCCTATTTTGGGATGGTATATGAATTAGACAAGACTCTCTTGAGATAAATGGATGAAGTGGAGAACGAGAAGAAAGTGAAGATGATGAATGAAGTTTGATGATGCTTAGATTCAGAGTTTCAATCTTATTATGAATTTGATGACATTTAATCATGTCAAACATTTTATTGAAAAGATGAATATTTAAAGAACATGTGTGAAATCTCTTCTATTGAACATAAGGAAAGACCAAGAGAAACTATCTATGAAGACTAAAGGATTGGTCTTTGACTTGGCAAGTTTAATTTCTCCACTCTTGACCGTAGGTAGATTGGCCCTTTAGTAAGGAAGGCTAATGATCTCACCATCGATTAGGTCTTGAAGGGCATGCCTTAACATGGTGCATTGATCAGTGGAATGGCCTGCATATTGATGGTAGGTGCAACGCTTATTCATATCATAATTCTTGGGTATTGGGTTTGGAGTAAGCTGATGATCTAAAGGTTAGAGATGCCCTTCTTCGCAAAGCTTTTGAAAAATTTTGCTCAATGATGTAGGTAGTTCAGAGAATGATCTTGATGGCCACCTCAGAGATGAATTTGGCTATAGTGAGGAAAGTGAACTGATAGGCCAATAAGATGGTTGTTAAAAAGCTAGAGCATTGATTACAAATACTGAGTTATTTTGTGAAGACTTCTTCAATGTTCCTTCATTGATGGCATCCTCAATTTGGGTTCCAGCCCCTATAATAGCTCTAAAAGTCTCAAAGTAGTGGGCAAGTAAAGGCCTACGGTAGATTGGGAGAAGGCTTCTCTTGATGATTTGGACTTGTTCAACTTTAGTGGGCCTATTAGTCATTTGGGTTGCCTTAGCTCTCCATCTAGTAATGAAAGTTGAAAGAGTCTCCTCGGGCTTTTGCTTTGTTGTCTCAAGGTCTCCGAGTGTGATGTCTAACTCATTGTTGTATTTGTACAACTTGACAAAGGCATTGCAAAGTTGTTCCCAATTTGGGGATATGGATTTTTCCAAGTCCAAGAGCCAATATAGAGCTGTTCTAGTGAGGTTTGGTGGAACATCTAGGCTATTATTTCAATTATAGCCCCTAATGGTTGCATGGCTCTCATATAAAGCTTAAGATGTGTTTTCGGGCAAGTGGTCCCATTGTACTTGTCCAAGTTGGGCATCTTGAATTTTTTAAGGAGGCGAACCTCGAGGTAGAGAAAACTTGTGGATGTCAATCATTTTATCGCCTTGATTTGATTTGTAAATGAGTGTTTCCATCTTTTCAAGCCTTTTAAGAAGGGCTTGATCTTGAGGTTTTACTTTTTCTGCGGGTGCATATTGCTTAGTCCAATCAAATGGATCATGGATCATTACGCTCTGAATAGGCAGATTCTATTGAGGGAATTCCTGACCTAGTATTAGAGGGATTGACGGCACATTGTTGGTTTAACCGAAGCTAGGGGTGGTAGCAACCTCCATTGAACAAGCTCTTGGAAAGTTCGGGCAAATCTTTGTGACTCGTCCCTTTGGTCGTAGATGTCTTTCCTTATTTCAGCTAGTATCTGGTGCAATTGTTCTTGATCCATGGCCACAGGAGCTCTGTGCAGTAATTGATTTGCCTTTGATGTCATGGTTCTTGAGTTGAGCTAATGAAAAGGAAAACCAAAGGAAAACCAAATCTTTGATTGCTAACTGAATGTGGAGAAGTTTGAATCCAAGCCAGAAGTCTAAAAACTTTTTTAATTCAAAAAACTTTGAATGAGATGATTGTAAAAGAAGATAATTCCTTAGTAAGAAAAGGAAGCATCAAAGATCATGAATTTTTGAATTTTACATTTTTTTGTTTTTTGAATTTTGGAAATTTTCTTTTTGAAAAGGAAAAAGAAACTAGAGGCTTCATGCCTAGGTAGCCCCTAAGTCCTAAGAAGATGAAAAGCTTAGGCTAAGAATTCCTAACTACAAAGATGGAAGATTACTCCGATGTCATGAATGGATTTGACCATAATGGATTAAGTAGAGATGATGCCTAGAACTTGAATATGAACTAATGAGGAGTAGATTCCTAAAAAATTGTTAAGAGAGAAAACTCATGAAGAGGAATTGAATCCTATAGGAGTAGAAAAAATTACTTCTAGACTTTTGAGGGAACAATTCCCAAAGAATTGGGAAAAGATTTGACTTCAAAACCTCACTTAAATCGGACATCAAGAAGTAGGACATTCAAAAGGATTTTCGAATTATAATGAGATTAGGCCCAAAAGGTCTTCTTTGAAAGTTATTTTGTTGGTCAACACATTAATGATTCATTAGTGGTTTGGAAAGGCCGAAGAAAAGACCACTTTGTAAGCCCAATAGTGAGAAAAAAGAATTTTTTTTAAAAAAAAGTTCGAAACTTTGAAAAAATTTGCAAAATTACAGAGCAGGGCAGCATATTCACCGTGTGCCGATCGACACACAAAGAGTGTGTTGTCCAAACTTTTTTTGAGCTCTTTTAGGTCATAGTTTTCGCGATGGCCAATGAGTGTCTTATGTAAAAACTAGGTTTTTCACTGAAACTGAAGGTCTAAGGTGAACTATATGCTTGACATTAAGCTGGGTAATCACAGGATTTAGGCACTTATCGGCAGGATGTGTTATATACCTCCTATGGTTATTTAGGAAATGAATCATGGTCAAGTGGTACGACGACAATTCATTTGATATACCTCACATGGTACCATCAGAGGCTTTGTGAAACTAGTAAGAGTTCAAGGAGTGGAGGGCTTTTAGCGGCATTCCCAATAGTAATAAACGAACTAGGGTGTGGGATAATGGTTGTCCAGGGGGGTAAAAGGGTATGTAGTACAGATGCACATGTTATGATGTGAAGTGTGTGCTTGGTATCCCAAGTAAATTCATTAGCACATGAATTAAATATATCCAGTCATCTAATCAAGTCATAAATAAACAAGATAATGCAATAATTAAATACACAATCACAACGAAGCCTTGTAGATGAACACAATACTGAGTTTAGCTCTTTTAGTACTCAGTTGAGTCACCATTATGAACGCAGGTGCCGAAAAAATCTAGACATGACTTTTAAAGTCCACTCCCTCAAAGTGGAAGAGGAACATGCCCTCTTTTCAGATTAGGGTGTATATGAATACACAAAAGAATCGCCAATTTGTTTTAGGCTAAATAACAAGCAAACCTAATACAATCCCATGAAGAATACACATAAAAAGAATAGTAAAGAAAACCTAAAATTACATTGCTTTGATCCTATATACATTCTAAACCCCTTAACATGGGTTAAAATAAAGTAAAGCAAAACTGATCTACAATGAACCAAAGAAATTTGAATCCGATATCTAAGGTACAAGATGGAAAAGGGTTAGGCACCCATCCTGCCCAATCCGAATGGACTGGCCTCAAGTCTTCATCCAAAAGGCTTAATATTTCATAACAAAAATAAGATAGAGAGTGAGTAGAAAGAGATAATGACAATAATGACATGAACGAAAAAAATACATCCAACAAATAAGTAACCCAAGCTCAAAAATAAGTGGAGAGAGAGATTGACATAAATGAAATAATAAAAAAGACATAAAATAAATAGCTTAAAGGAAAAGAGTAGAATCGGGCCCATGAGGTGTCTTGCGTATCCATTTAGATAATGGAATCAAAGCCAACATAGTTCTCTAATCCAATTTATTCTATTAAGAGTGATAGGATAAATTAAATTACGAAAAGAGAGAATATTAGGCTTTTAGGGAGCGTACATCATTGGCTATGTTGAATCAAACAAGGTTTGAGCTTAAACTCCTTGGATTGGATCATTAATGGTGTAGAACTTCATTTTCAATGAATTAGAACTATTATTTGTGTAAAACAAGGCTTCAAGAAATATGGAAAAGAGAGAAGAGTTATTGCTGCAACATTTAGCTTCTTAATTATTCTATCCTCCCCCTAGAATTATGGTGGCTGAGGGGTCTTATTTATAGAAAACAAATTAAGGAGGTTTGATCCAAGGGTTCACAATAAATCCTATGGATGAATGGCCAAGATTAAGTGTTTAATGAGCAAATCATTAGATATAGATATTATTTTATGCACAAATCTAGGATAAATCTCTTGGAATAAGGAAGGAAGAGAATTTGGCAAGTATTAGGTGGATAAACTTATATTTACTATACCGCCCCTAATTTAGTAGAGAATTTAGGGACAAGAAAATTACAAAAATGCCATTAAGGCATAAAAAAATCAAAGTTGTCCCTAAGGACCAAAATAACCCTATATGGGTAAAATGACATGGAAATTAAATGTATGCCCATGAATGACCAAAATAACCTATAAGGGATAGGAATATTCTATAATTGTCAAAATACTTTCCAAATGGCAAAATAACATTAATATTTCAGAGGTACCCTTAAAAGGTGAGAAGCCTCTAGTATCTACCAAAATGCCCATAGTTGGCATTATAACTAGAACACCTCAAGGGTCCTAAAGTGTCAAATGATCAAAATGCCCTTAGTGGGCATAATGATCAAAATGTTGAAAATACCTTTGTGGGCATAATGATGAAAATGTCATCTATTGGAGAAATAACAAAAATGCCCTCTATGAATGAAATGACCAAAATATCTTTTATGGACAAAATGAGAAATTACTAAAATACACTTAGATAGAACATTGTAGCAACTTACAAAAAATGACAAAACTGACTTTATTCAATCAAAGGTCTAAAAATGAAGTGTCCATAGTAGGCAAACACAAGAACATATAAGAATCAACGTACTGTCCAATCAACAGAAAAAGCAACACGTGGTAGAAGGGAAACACATTTTGCCTAAAAATGAGATGCCTCTCATGCTATAAATATGTGACAAATATTTCTAGCAAGGAGAAAAGGATAAAGAGAGAAAGAAAAAAGAAATTATTATAAATCCAAGTATTTAATAAGCTTGAACTCTATTAAAGAAGCTACCATTAAGATAATAGGGAGAGTTAAGTAATTACCTGATCATGCAAGACTGATTCGAGTTATCAAATTCTCGTTCAGAATCCCATTTCACTGGTCAACCCATACCTACTTTTAAAAACCATGTCATCGTACAGTGTCTTTCAGTACATTTATTATTATTCATCTTTTACCAGACCTTATTCTTTCAGCACGCATCCCCTTTCGTCTCACGGAAAGAGACAATCTTGTTTATGAAATTTCTTCACCCATATATGTTATGGAAATCATAAGCAAATATATTTTTTATACAAAATTCCATATACTAAGAAAATTCCAATTTAAGAAAAGTTCAAGAAATAAAAGAAAACGATAATAAAAGGCAGATCACGTGCAGCTAAAGCTAGCATTGCCACAAAGAGTAATTAAAAAATAAAAATTGGTTATTGATTGGTTCACCAGCCCTGTGAAAAGTCAGTACCTAACTCTCGCTTCTATGTCTTTCTCAATGCAAGTAATTGTTATTCTCTCTCTCTCTCTCTCTCTCTCTCTCTCTCTATATATATATATATATAGATTCTTTTTGTCTGTTCTCATTGGAGGATGACGGTCTCTAGCTAGGAGGCACATGGGACGAAATTCCTTCGATCCATAGTTAATTGTAAAATTCTTCCCGATGTTTTCTTCTACTTTGCAAAATGATGTGAATTTAGGGATCGCAACGGCGGGTTTAGGGTAAGGGTTTCTTTCTTTAAACTGTATTAGGAAAAAAAAGTTTTTTTTTTTCAAACTTGATTAAATTTTGTAATAGGTAAAATTAGATTTTTATTTATTTTCATATTTTTATTTTATTAAATTAATTATAATTAACACATTTTAAACAAATGATACATATGTTAAAATAAGAAATATACATATTAATAAAAAAATTTTAAATGACATTATTTTTTTTTAAACATATAATTCTATCAAATTTATATAAATTGTTACTGGGTGACTAAAATGTATAATTATAAATATTGATTATGTAGTATAAAATTCTTTTGTTATTTTATTTTATATAATCAGGACGGGTGTATAAAACTTTATCAAATTTATATAAACTGTTAATGAATGATAAAAAGTATAATTATAAATATTGGTTATGGTGCTTTCTTTCCAAATTTACCCCAAATCTTAAGAGGGGAAAATAGTTTCTCCAAATCTATTTTATTAAGTATGAAATTAACGATTTCTAACTTGAAAAGAATTTATAATTATTTAATTGAAGGAGTTGCAATTGGAGAATCACTTGCAGCTTGAGAAGATTTCAGCTAACAATCCCTGTAACATTTTAAAAAGGGGAAATTTCATTCGATGTCATCAACCGCTTTTTCTTTCCCTTTCGATGTTCTCATGATTTAGGAAACACATTTCAATTTATCTCTACATAATTTATGTTATTCATCAAATTTTATGTTTTTTTATTATAAGTATCTTATTTGTTAAAATAAACTCTACTATTGAGCCCGTAACGTCGAAAAAAATCAGTTTAGGCTTTCACGGACTTCAATTCGGATATTTGTACTAAAAATGATAAAATAGTCATTTTATATTTTTACGTGTCTTTATTTTTCGGAACCTATTTTCATAAATCGGACTTCACTGTTGAGTCCGAAATTTTTTGAAAAAAAATTATAATTATTTAATTGGAGGAGTTGCAATTGGAACATCACTTGCGACTTGATAAAATTTTAGCTAACAATTCTTGTAACTTTTTAAAAACGGAAAATTTCATTCGATGTTATTAATTAATATTTTGGAATACAATTTTTTCTTTTCCTACAGTGGCAAGCCTAACCTCCTTTTCAGTTGAAAAATAATAAAATTATCCCTCTTATATATATATATATATATATATATATATTAACACTTTTTAATTTTGGCCAATTTTTTCGGTCGGATTAAATTATCATCTCTAGGTGTGACGGGTGTTTGGTGATAGAAGTTGCAGCATTTATGTCTTAGATATATGAAGAATAATTCTCTATTTCTCTGCTCAAATAAAATGTTTTGAGTCTTCAAAACATGTGCGTGTGAGAACGTGCTAATTGAGCCCAGAAAATGAGAGAAAAAAAAAAAAAACAGAAAAAAGAAAAAAAAAAAAAAGGAGCGGCCAAAACCTTAAGTTAATACATAAATATCCATCACAATTTGTATTCATGAGAAATTATGATAGTGACATCTTCTGACAGGAGTAATTTTCTTTTATTTGATTTGTAACTAGTTAATTATTTTCCATTTAGCAGAAAATCAAATTAACGGATGGATTCTAGATAATTTGTAATTAGAAATTGTCACGTGACATCGAGGCCAGCTTGATATCACTTAGTAGTTAGTACACACACACACACACACACACACACACATATATATATATATATATAAAAGTAGCAGCCTCTCCAAGTTGACACGCATCTGCGTTTGGAGGACTCCGAAATTGTAATAAGAAGACAAATTCATAACAAAGACCATATATACTTTGGCCTTCAAGAGAAATGTCCAAAATAATCGAAGTTATGTCAAAGACTTTAATGGTAATTTAAAAGATATGTATTAGGGAACACACGTCAAGATTCAATATTCGTTGTTAGAAGAAGAAAAAAACACAACAAAAGATTCATTCAATACGATTAAATAAACAAGAAGTACCCAAAATTTATAAACCATGAAACATTTCAAACTAAGAAACCTTGAAAGAAAAAAATAAAACACTTAAAACAGAATTGCTATCAAGTCTAATTTAGAAGATATATACATTGGTCAATGGTTTAATTTCCCTATATAGCTAGGAAAAGTCAGTGCCTAAAACTCTCTTATGGCTTTAATGTCCCTCTCAAAATCAGAACATGTAATTGTTATTATTGGAATTGTGATTGGAGGATGAAGGCCTAGTGGGCGCATGGGACGAAATACCCTCCATGACAAACCCATGATCCGAGACCCCCATGTTGCCAATTCTCTCATGATGATGAGTGTTGCCTAGAGAAAACATGTACTGTGGCTGCTGTTGATGGGTCCGAGGCGGCTGCTGTTGATGAGGGGGTTGTTGTTGTTGAAACTGTATATGATACCCAGTTGGAGAAGGAGAAGGAACCATGAGATGATGATGATGAGCGGCTGCGGTTGGGTTCACGATCTGCTGTCGACCCAGCAGCCCAAAGTTGAAGCTTGTAGCACCAGGTGGCTGAGAAACGGATCCAAAGGGTGCGATTGGACTGCCCGTGAATTGTTGCACCATGGCTCCGAAGTTTGTAGTGTCGGTGTTCAGCAGGGTGGTCGGGGTTCGCCGGGAAGCCCTGGTCCTCCTTCGTACGGGTTTCGTAACGCGCCCTTCTGGGTTCAAGTGAGTAGCTCCACGAGGACTTGGCGTGGTAGGAGAAGTGACAGTGGTTGTGAGCACAGTGGCATCGGAGACTCGGTCTGCGAACATGGAAGTTCGGCCGCCGGAAGGGGCCACAGCTTGTCCAGAAAGATTGTGTTGGTAGAACTGAGACCAGTCAGTACTAGTGGGACTACTACTACTAGACATGCTATATATATATATATGATAAGATCTTGAGAAGTGATCAGAATCAGATCAAAGTTAGAAGTCTGGTGTGTCTCTTTGATCTTGTTCAACACGAGTATTTGCTAAGAAGGAGAGAGTAAAAGCATAGGATGATGGTATTTATGGTCAGAATGAGATGAGACATCAATCGATCTCTGGTCAAAGTAAATGACTGAATTGGATCCTGACCCTTCATTTTTTGACAAGACAAAGGTGGGTCTGTGGCGGAAAATGTTTGGCATGTTGTGGCTAAGAGGTTCTGGAAGTCTTTCTTTTTAATCAAGGACTACAAGGAGGCTGCCTCTAGCTGGTTTCGTCGAAACAACAGGGGACGCCTTGGTGATGGTGGTGATGACGTCATAATATACGACTTTCAGCTTTCGAGTGAGTTAGGGGGTGGTTGGTGACTCAGATATAACATATGGGACGACTTGTTTTGGCGCCGGAGATTCGAGACTTTTGGGCAAAGCTATGATGAGTGCATATCTATCTATAATCCATGAGCTCAATCCGTCGGTCACTCCTTTCCCATTTTGTCCATGATCATTTTCACTAAGAAATTACTGTGACTATTTATTAAAATTAACCAAAATTTTAATATTTTAATATGTGTATCAACTACACTTTCTCACTTATATAATTGTGAGTATTTAGTAAAATTAAAAATCAAAATAAAAAAATTAAGGTCTTTAGAGGCGCACAGTATTAGCGGTGCTCATGGAAACGCAACTAATTGTCACTGTTCGCGATGCACATAATTGGCATCACAAAAGGCCTAAAAAATCAATTTCTCGCATATAATTTGTAATACCCCGACCAGGGGTACGGCACAAATATCGAGGTAAGTCGATACAATAATAAAACTCGAACTGTTTAAAGTTATGTTGCATAATTAAATGGATATGTATATATGAATATGTATGCATGATAATGTATTAAAGTGATCTCATGAATACATACATATATATAATTTGGGTACGGCTATATAAATATATATATGGTAAATTGAATAATATGTGTAAATATATATATATATATATATATATATATATATATATATATATAAGAAAATTGGGTGAGGTGTCTTGGGTGTTCGGGTATGCTGCCACCGCAGCTACAGGTGGCAAGGGCCACCGACTGAGGGTCGGTTAAGGGAATAAAGAAGGTATTTGAAGAGAAAGAAAATAGAATCGCAAGAATTGGAAGGAGAGAAAAGAACCAGACGTAGAGATAGAGAGAGAACTGAAACTGAAGGTATAGGAGTTGGCTGAGAACAGGTAAACTACTGCGCCTTCACTCTCTAATTTTATTTCATATGATAATAGAGTTGTTTACTGAAATAGCAGGACTTGAAACAAAGAAGGAAAAACAAGAAAAATAAAACTGGGTTTCGGTTAGAAAAATTGATTAAACATAGGTGAACCTAAATGGAAAATTGAACCATAATATGCATAGGAAATTACCCCAGGATCTCAAAACACTTTGAATTAGATTAAATGGTCAAGAAATGGCCATTTTATGGCCGGTTATTCCCTCACCGGTGCAACGCCGGAAACTGGGAATGGGTGCATGAAACCGATGAGGTTGGAGGTTAAAAACAGTCCTAAAATATTCCTTGCAATCTTAGATTTCATTGGGAAGAAAAACAGTGAATTTTGGACGTAAAACCATGAAGATCCGTGAGGAATTGCATTGTTCCGGCGACCGTGGTCGGAAAACCAACCGGAGAAGACGACCGGATAGTCGGGGGCTTCTTCGGGTCATAACGGGACCGGGTTTGGGTCGGACCGGGTCGGGACCCGACCGAAAATGATTAGGGGCAGTGATGCTATGTCGTTTTGAATGTAAAATTAAAATCAATTGGGCTGTTTGGTTGCAGAGACAATAAATAGAGATGGGGTTTAGGGGTTAACCGAACCATGGATAGGGATAGGGAATTGGGTTATTGTATTCCGGTTCTTGAATGAAACTGAACCGTTTGGTTCAGGAGAAAGGCTGACCGGTTTAGGGTTTTGGGGTCTGAACCAACTGGTTCAGACCGCAGCTTATGGAATTTATGAACCGGCCCCAAATGGTTTGAATAATTACACTAAGGCCCAAAAAGAAAAATTAATTAAATGTTAATTTTACAAAAATACCCCTGACTCAAAAGTGGGTCAAACGAGGTCCAAATAAGGTAAATGATTAGTCAATTTCTATTATCTCGGATGCTCTGAGTCCAATGGTGAGGTCCGTTTCACGAGACGGAGTCCCGAAAAGTTACGACTTGTAAAAATGACCAAAATACCCCTGTTTCATAAGTGAGTCAAATGGACTCCGATTAAATTAAAGAACTAGTGAATCTTTATTATTCCGAACCCTATGGACTCAATGGTGAAGTCTAAATTGGCATTAGAGATACTTAAGATGACGAGACGTAAGATTGATGAATAAACATTTATTCTGAAACACGTTTATTGATATATAGGGAACTTGAAGGGGAAGGGCCTACTCACGAATTTCTAAGCTAAGATTTCATTAGAGGTAAGTAGATACCCTTTCTCTTCCATGTGGTGTTATCAAGCCAAGTTCATTCTTTTACTGCCAAACTTGTACTCCTGAGCGTATCTGATGTTATTGTCTCCACAATGTGATATTGTTCTATCTGGTGGACATTGATTATTGTTGTACTATTGTTATCATGTTGAACCGTGCTTTGAAATGCCTATTGTTATGTTTCCATTGAATTGATGATATTCCATTTTTATATACTCCTATGGAATCATTTATGATCATGAAATGTTTATGTATACTGGATTTGTGCTCAGTCACAATATCCATCCGATGCTTTTAAATACACTGAAGACCTTCGAGTCGAGTCCGTGAACGGACATGTGGCCATACACTGGAATGCACTGAAGGGGGTAAACCGGGCCCCCAAGGACAGAGGGCGTGCTAAGCCCTGACATAGAATAAAAGCATCTCTTACACGATTGCTCAACTATAATTGTTGAATTACATTATTCTTGTGATTATCTTGTATTGCGAGATATTCCTTTATTGATTTATTGTGATCAATTATATTGGCAGTACTTTCTTGTTATTGTATTATCGTCGAGAATTTCAGGACATTATTATGCCATTCCTACTGATTACACATTGTGATTCCACTGTTCATTTGCCATCATGACAATTGTTCCCATTGGCTATCATAGCATCTTATTTTTTTATGATTGGCTATCATATTCTTATTCTTGGATTCATATTCTTTTATGATCCTCGATACCAGTGTCGGAGATCTGTATTTACTTGCTGGGCTCTTGTAGCTCATTCCACCCTACTTACCCCTTTTCAGGTAATGACACCGCAAGACCCCAATAGGAGTCTGGAAGCATAGGGGGATATTTTGAAGAATTGTATCAGACTATGTTTTAATTCTCCCATGTATTCACCACCCACGGGTGCTGGTTATGTTTAGTTTTGACTTGGTACTGTAAAACCATATGATGTATGTTAAGACTTCCGCTGACTATTGTAGTGATAAACTTCCGTTGTTATTGTTTTAAGAATTTGGTACTTTGCATATTAGTACTATGATACAGGAATGAAAAAAGTAGGGACGGCCTTAGGGTCGGCCCCGCGACACGAAATCCGCATAGGGTGGGTTTCGGGTCGTGACAGCTTGGTATCAGAGCTATAGGTTCGATTGTGAGTCATGGGAGATAGGACTAGAATTAGAATGGTTAGATAAAACTGACGTTTATGTTCTAGAGGCATTGATTGTTATCTTACACATTGACTGATCCTCTCATTGGTTATTCTTACAGACATGGTAAACACAAGGCAAGGTCCGTTGCCTATGGATCGTCTGGAACAGTTGGAGAGGTTGATGCAGGGCGTCATTGAGTCGTTGCCACGGATGCAGGCCGGTATTGATCAGCCGGTACAACTGGAACAACAGGAGCAGCCTATCAATATAGGCGGCAACATAGGTGGTCGTCAGGGGAACGAGCGAGACCCTGCATACTTATATGAACGTTTTCAGAAAATGAAACCTCCGATATTTGATGGTACGGGTGGGGCCACCAAAGCTGAAGAGTGGATGTTAGAAATAAACAGGATTTATGACATCCTGATGTGTACTGACATTCAGAAAGTGGCCTATGCCACCTATATGCTCAAGGGAATGGCCCATAAGTGGTGGATAAATGAGAAGACCAGAGAACCAGGGATGAACTGGCAGAGGTTTACCGAGATCTTCTACAAGAAGTACTTTTCCCAAGAAGTACAAAACTGAAAAGTTGCTGAGTTCATGACATTGCATCAGGGGAATATGACGGTGGAGCAGTACGAGGCCACACTTACTGAATTGGCCAGGTTTGCCCCAGAGGCTATCAATAATGAGAATCGAAAAGCTCGCAAGTTTGAGGAGGGATTGAGGTGGTCCATCAAGGATAGACTGGTGCCCCATCGTCTGGCTACCTACGATGATGTAGTAGAGACAGCTCGAATCATAGAGAGGAGTGGCGAGGAATTCGCCAAGAGAAGGGGGAATCAGAAACAGGGAGGTAATCAGAATAAGAGGCAAGGGCCTTCTTCTTCCGGACTGGGACCCACATTTACCAGACCTGGAGCTGTGTCACAAGCAACAGGGTCCGGTCAGAAGAAACAGGGCAACACTAAAGAGGGTGCAATCAAATGCCCTCGTTGCGAGAAGGTCCATAAAGGCCAGTGCCTCAAGGATAGCAATATTTGTTACTACTGTGGCCAGGAAGGACATTTTGCGAGGGATTGCCCCAAGAAGGGTCAGGCCACGACAGGTGCTACTTCGGTTAAAGCGCCGGGACCTGGAGCAGCAGCACCTAGATCTCAGATCCAGAGGAGTGGACAAGGAAGCGTCCAGCAGCAAGCAGGACGGGTTTTCTCCATCGTGCCAGGAGACATGCAGGCTACAACCTCTGTAGTCGCAGGTACTCTTTTAGTCTGCTCACAGCCTGCTCGTGTTTTATTTGACACTGGATCTACACATTCATTTATATCCCCTACATATGCTGCTAGATTGAACATAGTGACAGAACCCTTAGGATATTTACTGAATGTTTCTATACCATCGGGGAAATCTTTGTTGGGAGATACCATGTATAAGAATTGTGCAATACAGATTGGGGATATACAATTGCTAGCTGACCTGATACCATTGGGAATTTGTGGGTTTGATGTTATCCTTGGAATGGACTGGCTGGCCGCCAACTACGCCACGATAGACTGTGAGGCCAAGCGAGTTCTCATACAAAATCCTCGATTTCCGATCGTTGATTTTAAAGGGACAGGGGTGGCTTCACCACCCTACTTTGTTTCCTCTATCCAGGCTAGGCGTCTGCTTCGCAAGGGATGCCACGGGTTCTTATGTAGTGTCCAAAATGTTGACTCACAGCAGCCTGAACTAGGGAAGATTCCTATTGCCAGGGAATTTCCCGAGGTATTTCTGGATGATCTTCCGGGGATGCCCATAGATAGGGAGATAGAGTTTTGCATTGATATATTGCCAGGCACTACACCAATATCCAAAACCCCATATAGGATGGCACCAGCAGAATTAAAAGAGCTGAAGCTCCAGTTACAGGAATTATTGGACAAAGGTTTTATACGACCTAGTTCATCACCATGGGGTGCACCTGTATTGTTTGTAAAGAAAAAGGATGGAACCATGAGGTTATGTATTGACTATCGTGAACTGAATAAGGTTACCGTCAAGAACAGGTATCCACTGCCTAGAATAGATGATCTGTTCGATCAGTTGAAGGGGGCTCAAGTATTCTCGAAGATTGACCTGAGATCCGGTTATCACCAGCTGAAGGTCAAGCCCGCTGATATTCAGAAGACGGCATTTAGAACACGGTATGGACATTATGAGTTTCTTGTTATGCCATTTGGGGTGACTAATGCCCCAGCTGCATTTATGGATATGATGAACCGTGTATTCAAGCCGTACTTGGATGACTTCATGATTGTGTTCATAGATGATATCTTGGTTTATTCTAAGAACCAGGAAGAACACGAGGTACATCTGAGGAAAGTTCTACAGAAGCTAGAGGAGCAGAAATTGTACGCTAAATTGAAGAAGTGTGAGTTCTGGCTCCCTAGTATAGCATTTCTGGGACACGTGATTAGTAAGGAAGGAATCTCTGTCGATTCGAAAAAGATTGAAGCAATCATGAATTGGCCTCAACCCACTAGCGTCACAGAAGTGCGAAGTTTCATGGGGTTAGCAGGCTACTATAGGAGATTTGTGAAAGACTTCTCCAAGATAGCTACGCCAATTACCCAACTGACTAGGAAGGGTGTTCCTTTTGATTGGACCGAGGAGCAAGAGAGGAGTTTTCAAGAATTGAAGGAACGTCTAGTTACAGCTCCTATATTAACAGTGCCGGATGGAACTGACGGGTTTGTGATTTATAGTGATGCCTCATTCAAAGGCTTGGGGTGTGTGTTGATGCAGAACGGAAAGGTGATAGCGTATGCTTCACGACAGTTGAGACCCCACGAGGGGAACTATCTGACACACGATCTCGAGCTGGCAGCTATTGTCTTTGCTTTGAAGATGTGGAGGCATTACTTGTATGGAACCACGTGTGAGATCTTTACTGACCATAAGAGCCTTAAGTATCTGTTTACACAGAAAGAGCTCAATATGAGACAGCGCCTTTGGTTGGAACTATTAAAGGACTATGAGGTCAGCATACAATACCACCCGGGGAAAGCAAATGTGGTAGCTGATGCTCTGAGTAGGAAGTCATCAGGAAGTATGGCTTGCTTGTTAACAATACAGACAGAGATACTGAAGGACTTGGAAAGTATGGAAATAGAGGTAATTTTGCCCATCTCTGAGGCAAGATGTGCCAACGTCACAATCAGTCTATCGATTGTGGACAAGATCAAAGAGCAGCAAACTCATGAAGAGAAGTTGACTAAGCTTCGTCAAGAAGCCGAGACAGGCATTGACTCCAAGTTTACTGTACGAGAGGGAATGTTGTGCTACCAGGGTAGGATCTGCGTACCCGACGTGCCCGAGCTCAAGAAAGAGATCCTGGATGAGGCACACAGTTCAAGATTCGCTTTGCATCAAGGGAGCACCAAAATGTATCACAATGTTAAAGGTACTTATTGGTGGTCTGGGATGAAGCGGGATATAGCCAAGTACATATTACAATGTGTCGAGTGCCAGCGGGTCAAGGTAGAGCACCAGAAGCCGGGAGGACTTTTGCAGTCGCTACCTATTCCTGAGTGGAAATGGGAACACATTACAATGGACTTTGTGTCAGGGTTACCAAAGACAGTAAGAGGGAATGATTCGATATGGGTGATCGTGGATAGGTTGACTAAAACAGCGCATTTCCTGGCAACTAAAACGACACAAAGCCTACAGCGACTAGCCGAGTTATACATCCGAGAGATTGTTAGACTTCATGGAATTCCAGTCTCAATTGTATCTGATAGAGATCCACGGTTTGTGTCAAGATTCTGGAGAGGTCTACAGAGTGCTATGGGTACAGAGCTGAGTTTTAGCACTGCATACCATCCTGAAACTGATGGACAGTCAGAAAGAACAATACAAACTTTAGAAGACTTGTTACGTTTCTGTGTCATAGATTTCAAAGGAAGTTGGGAAGATCAGTTGCCCTTGGTAGAATTCACATACAATAATAGCTATCAAGTTAGTATTGGTATGGCACCATATGAGGCGTTATACGGCAGGAAGTGTCGATCACCGCTGTGCTGGACAGAGGTGGGTGAAAGGAAACTCTATGGGCCAGAAATAGTAGAACAGACTACCGAAAAAATACAACTGATCAAGCAACGTTTACTAGCAACTCAAAGTCGACAGAAAAGCTATGCGAATGTCCACCGACGAGAGTTGCAGTTCACAGTGGGCGATTACTTGTTTGTGAAAGTATCGCCCATGAAGGGAGTGGTGAGGTTTGGCAAACGAGGGAAGCTAAGGCCAAGGTATATTGGACCATTCAGGATCATGGGGAGAATTGGGCCTGTAGCCTACCAACTTGTCTTACCTTCGGAGTTGGCACATGTACATGACGTATTCCATGTTTCAATGTTAAGGAAATGTGTACAGAGTGAAGACCAGGTAATTAAACATGAGCCTCTAGATGTTCAGGAGGATCTGAGCTATATAGAACACCCAGTGCAGATTTTGGATCATCGAGATCAGGTTCTACGGAACAAGACTATTCCATTAGTCAAGGTCCTGTGGAGGAACCATCAGATAGAAGAAGCTACCTGGGAGCGGGAAGATGACATACGCGCCAAATATCCGCAATTATTTTCATAGTCGTGTATGCTAAGTTTGGGGACAAACTTATTTTTAAGGGGGTAAGGATGTAATACCCCGACCCGGGGTACGGCACAAATATCGAGGTAAGTCGATACAATAATAAAACCCGAACTGTTTTAAGTTATGTTGCATAATTAAATGGATATGTATATATGAATATGTATGCATGATAATGTATTAAAGTGATCTCATGAATACATACATATATATAATTTGGGTACGGCTATATAAATATATATATGGTAAATTGAATAATATGTGTAAATATATATATATTTATAAGAAAATTGGGTGAGGTGTCTTGGGTGTTCGGGTATGCTGCCACCGCAGCTACAGGTGGCAAGGGCCACCGACTGAGGGTCGGTTAAGGGAATAAAGAAGGTATTTGAAGAGAGAGAAAATAGAATCGCAAGAATTGAAAGGAGAGAAAAGAACTAGACGTAGAGATAGAGAGAGAACTGAAACTGAAGGTATAGGAGTTGGCTGAGAACAGGTAAACTACTGCGCCTTCACTCTCTAATTTTATTTCATATGATAATAGAGTTGTTTACTGAAATAGCAGGACTTGAAACAAAGAAGGAAAAACAAGAAAAATAAAACTGGGTTTCGGTTAGAAAAATTGATTAAACATAGGTGAACCTAAATGGAAAATTGAACCATAATATGCATAGGAAATTACCCCAGGATCTCAAAACACTTTGAATTAGATTAAATGGTCAAGAAATGGCCATTTTATGGCCGGTTATTCCCTCACCGGTGCAACGCCGGAAACTGGGAATGGGTGCATGAAACCGATGAGGTTGGAGGTTAAAAACAGTCCTAAAATATTCCTTGCAATCTTAGATTTCATTGGGAAGAAAAACAGTGAATTTTGGACGTAAAACCATGAAGATCCGTGAGGAATTGCATTGTTCCGGTGACCGTGGTCGGAAAACCAACCGGAGAAGACGACCGGATAGTCGGGGGCTTCTTCGGGTCATAACGGGACCGGGTTTGGGTCGGACCGGGTCGGGACCCGACCGAAAATGATTAGGGGCAGTGATGCTATGTCGTTTTGAATGTAAAATTAAAATCAATTGGGCTGTTTGGTTGCAGAGACAATAAATAGAGATGGGGTTTAGGGGTTAACCGAACCATGGATAGGGATAGGGAATTGGGTTATTATATTCCGGTTCTTGAATGAAACTGAACCGTTTGGTTCAGGAGAAAGGCTGACCGGTTTAGGGTTTTGGGGTCTGAACCAACTGGTTCAGACCGCAGCTTATGGAATTTATGAACCGGCCCCAAATGGTTTGAATAATTACACTAAGGCCCAAAAAGAAAAATTAATTAAATGTTAATTTTACAAAAATACCCCTGACTCAAAAGTGGGTCAAACGAGGTCCAAATAAGGTAAATGATTAGTCAATTTTTATTATCTCGGATGCTCTGAGTCCAATGGTGAGGTCCGTTTCACGAGACGGAGTCCCAAAAAGTTACGACTTGTAAAAATGACCAAAATACCCTTGTTTCATAAGTGAGTCAAA
This sequence comes from Nyssa sinensis, assembly GCA_008638375.1. Classification (NCBI taxonomy): domain Eukaryota; kingdom Viridiplantae; phylum Streptophyta; class Magnoliopsida; order Cornales; family Nyssaceae; genus Nyssa; species Nyssa sinensis. Next base: position 32,624,562 of record CM018047.1, on the reverse strand, counting down.
TGGACTCCGATTAAATTAAAGAACTAGTGAATCTTTATTATTCCGAACCCTATGGACTCAATGGTGAAGTCTAAATTGGCATTAGAGATACTTAAGATGACGAGACGTAAGATTGATGAATAAACATTTATTCTGAAACACGTTTATTGATATATAGGGAACTTGAAGGGGAAGGGCCCACTCACGAATTTCTAAGCTAAGATTTCATTAGAGGTAAGTAGATACCCTTTCTCTTCCATGTGGTGTTATCAAGCCAAGTTCATTCTTTTACTGCCAAACTTGTACTCCTGAGCGTATCTGATGTTATTGTCTCCACAATGTGATATTGTTCTATCTGGTGGACATTGATTATTGTTGTACTATTGTTATCATGTTGAACCGTGCTTTGAAATGCCTATTGTTATGTTTCCATTGAATTGATGATATTCCATTTTTATATACTCCTATGGAATCATTTATGATCATGAAATGTTTATGTATACTGGATTTGTGCTCAGTCACAATATCCATCCGATGCTTTTAAATACACTGAAGACCTTCGGGTCGAGTCCGTGAACGGACATGTGGCCATACACTGGAATGCACTGAAGGGGGTAACCCGGGCCCCCAAGGACAGAGGGCGTGCTAAGCCCTGACATAGAATAAAAGCATCTCTTACACGATTGCTCAACTATAATTGTTGAATTACATTATTCTTGTGATTATCTTGTATTGCGAGATATTCCTTTATTGATTTATTGTGATCAATTATATTGGCAGTACTTTCTTGTTATTGTATTATCGTCGAGAATTTCAGGACATTATTATGCCATTCCTACTGATTACACATTGTGATTCCACTGTTCATTTGCCATCATGACAATTGTTCCCATTGGCTATCATAGCATCTTATTTTTTTATGATTGGCTATCATATTCTTATTCTTGGATTCATATTCTTTTATGATCCTCGATACCAGTGTCGGAGATCTGTATTTACTTGCTGGGCTCTTGTAGCTCATTCCACCCTACTTACCCCTTTTCAGGTAATGACACCGCAAGACCCCAATAGGAGTCTGGAAGCATAGGGGGATATTTTGAAGAATTGTATCAGACTATGTTTTAATTCTCCCATGTATTCACCACCCACGGGTGCTGGTTATGTTTAGTTTTGACTTGGTACTGTAAAACCATATGATGTATGTTAAGACTTCCGCTGACTATTGTAGTGATAAACTTCCGTTGTTATTGTTTTAAGAATTTGGTACTTTGCATATTAGTACTATGATACAGGAATGAAAAAAGTAGGGACGGCCTTAGGGTCGGCCCCGCGACACGAAATCCGCATAGGGTGGGTTTCGGGTCGTGACATAATTAAAGGGGGGAAGGTACATTGACTTATTAGCAACGCACCTGTGAGCCTTGCTAATATTGGAAACTTATTAGCGATGCGCATATGAACGTCGCTAATAAGTTTACTTAATTATACAACATCGTTTTGAGCATTGAGTACATATTAGCGACTGACACTTGTGCGCCGCTAATTAGTCTTTATATTTTCCCTCCAAACCAGTAGCCCCTTTCATTCTCACGCGATTCTCTCTCTCTCTCTCTCTCTCTCTCTCTCTCTCTTTCTCTTTCTATCTCTGTCTCTGTCTCTGTAAACCCTTTTATCTCTCTCTCATTTCTTCCATCGACAAAGCCCCACCACCGCCGACGAAGCTCCCCCTCCCATCTCTCATTTCTACCGCCACATTTTCGTGACCTATGAGGTTAGGGTTTCATAAAAATTCTTATCCATTTTTGTTTTAGATTTATATAACTTTCTTAAGTACTTCCATGCCAACACCATAGAATGTGTCATCTTATTACTTTTTGTATTTTAAATTTAAGAAATATAAAATTTTCTTCCAACCTATTTGAGTATCATGTAGGAAAATTAAGATACAGGGATATCTAATATTGTTCTTAACTCTTGCACATATGCATTTCTACAGATACTTGTATATTGAATTTATTATAATGATTTAATAGTGTTTAAAGAAAGTTTCCATAAATAATGTCCAGTTGAAACACTTTGACATGATGGCTTCCTGTTTTCATAGATCCTTAGTATGGGTTACTCTATGATGTTTAAATTTACTACTAGAACTGATAAATAACTGTTATTTAGGTGTCATTAGAAAGAGGAAATATAAAGATAGAGAAGGTCATAAAATTTTCTATTATCACTTTGTTGTATAAATTGAGAATATAGATAACTCTTTTTCTTAATCATATATTGGTGATGAAATGAATGCTTTAGCAAACTTTTAGAATTCATGGTTTCGGAACTTGGGCTGTGACAATCTGTCAACTGTCTAGGGATTAAAAGTGAGAAGCTAAGCATTTTCTTTAATGCTACATCTTGTCCTTGACGTATAATGCCAAATTTGCCACATATTACCATGCGCATGTACTGCAATTACATAGGCTATTACATATGACTCCAACATCCATGGTCGACTAACTCTGTTAGATTTGTTTTAAATCTCATTTTCTCTAGACCTTTGGTATGGCTTCGATGTGACTACAAGCCTAAAGAAGCTTAGTCAGAAAATTATATCTTGTTCTATAATGTGGGTTATAGTCAAGTCTAAGGGTAAATATAGCTATTCTATTGTTTTGATTTATATGAGGTGGACAATGATGTGGCTTTTATTACTAGTTCCCTAAATTGAATCTACAACCATCAAATTTTAATATTATTCTCATATATTTTTTGGCGAAACTACAGTATGTACAAATTTTTTTATTCCCCCGTTGAGTGCAAATTCTTTTTAAGGTTATTTTAGGGTCAATAAAATTCTCATTTGGACATCAACATTACCGATTTACCACATTGCCTAATAAAGAAAAGAGAAAAGGATGGTTGGTAGAAAAAAAGTCATCTCCCAACTCTCCCTTCTACCTGTCTTTCTTTATTTACTCAAAAGCAAATGAGTAATCCACGATTAAGATTAGTTGAAGGAATCTAGTCAATTAGTAAAAGGATGGATACATTAAATGTGTAGTCTTTGTAAATAAACAATTATGTAACCTAATATGTAATTGCATTCATGTAACTCTAGCCTCGTTTGAGGGTCATTTTCAGCACTCGTGAATCTTGTCGCTTAATTAAGAGTGATAGGACTTGCGTGTACGAAAATTGATTCCTGAATTATCTATAGTAGGACAGTTTGGGAATGCATAAATCTATATTATAGATAGTCGTGAATGCTTGATCCTGGTCAATGAAAATTTTGGCACGATCTCTTGTTATTTTTTGGGTGCATATTTAGGCGTGGTAACGTCTATCTTGTGTATTTGGAGAACCGTGGGGAGATGCTGTTGAAATTTTTTCAGAGTGAAATCGAGCATTTGAGTTTCTAGCTGTTGATTGCAATGTGGATTGTGCATTCTTGAATGGGATATGACCACCTTACTCGTTAAAGAGAAGTTAGGATTCATGTTTCATATTTATAATGAGTAATGTGTTTGACTTATGTTAGGTAGAAGAAAATGGATGAAAGTTAGATTGACTTTGTAACACTCCAGACCTAATTAACAAATAATTAGTGTCAACTAAAAAGACGTTAATAACATTAACGCATAATCTTACCGTGTTACGTATTAAGAAACGACGCTTCCTAAAATTACCAAAAATAACACAGGATACGATAAAAGGCAAAAGTCCAAAGACTAGTACTAATGAGATAAAATAATGTAGCTAGTAACCGAAAGTTTATAAAAGAAAAATTAACTAAAGAAGACTTAGTGCAAGGTGATTTAAAATGAAAGACAAGAAGAATAAATAGCAAAATTCTCCTACAAGGTCTTGAATCCAAGACCAAGAAATTAAAGAAGAACTTATACCAAAAAGTATAACCACTAGGCTATTAGCACTTTTGTGCTGTAATACCCACATGATATATATACAACCCATAAAATGTGTAGAAAACTTAGAAAAAAAAAGACACATGGCAACACCTCATTGCACCCCCATTTCAACCAATTAGGTTGCATGTAAAATGTGCTCATGTGTATATGTATAGGGTCAACTCAAACATACGGGTTTCAGAGTGTGTCAATTTAGACCTTGTGTGTATGACTATAGAGAGAGAGAGAGAGAAGAAGAAGATGAAGAAGAAGAAGAAGAAGAAGAAGAATAAAAAGAAGAAGAAAGAGAAGAAGAAGGAAGAGACCAAGCCATATGCATGCACATCTGAGGTCAAATGAAGGTTTAGAATCGAAGCAAGGAGAAGGGAAGCACCGCTGTAGAAGGTAAAATTCACAAAACCTATTTTCTCTCTCTAAGAATGTCTTTGTGTTAAACTTGTTGTTTAATAAAGTTAAGAAGTGTAAATGGCTCATGTGTATTGTATTGTGATTTATGAGTTAGAATAAGACCTAGAAGAGCCCTAATGCAGTAAGAATCACAAGACAGCCAATGATGAAAGCTTAAACGAGGTCAAGTTTTTGGCCTAAACCAAATTGTATTTTGTGATCAAGGATTAAAACTAGACCTGAAAATAAACTTAAAGAAATAAAAATCAGGTTGTTTGGCTCAAAGATGAGCATTTACTAGGTAGTTACCGATCAGAGGATAATCGGCCAATCTATCAAAACGATGTTTAAGATCGGATTTGAGGCCATATAATTGTAGGAAATTGAACATGGAACACAAAGGCTTAGAAATCACCAATTTGGTGAAGAAATGACTGAGAAATGAGTGACTTAAACAATCACCAAAAAATTGGGCAAAGGCCATTCTGGCCACCACAGAAAGATTCGAAGGGCCAAAATGCTACCAAGAGACTCTAACACATGTGTAAGAGAGTTTAGGAGCAAAAAAATGATCCAAACAGTGGAAGAAAATGGATTTTAAAATCTTAAAATTTTTCAAAAATCGGCGACCGGCATCGGAGATGATGATCGGCGTGTCGCCGGTAAAACGAAGAAGAAAGATTGTTTATGGCTCGAGTCGGTTTCGGGTTCGGGTCAGAATCTGCCCTGGCCAAGTAACTGGTAAATCAAACTATGTTGTTTTGAGTTTAGATTTAAATGAATTAAGTGAATTTGGGGTGTTTGGCAACAGGGACAAGAACCCCTGATTTTATAAACCTGTTCGGACTTGGGATATCCTATCCCTGGATTGACCTTTTGTCTTGTTTGGCAAACAAAAAATCAAAAAAAAAAAAGAGGGGAGTCGTAGCTCCTTAAGTTCAAATGCCCAACCTCTGTACACATGAGAAACCTAAACACTACACGTATGCCACTGTGCCACCATGGCACTTGTGTAATAAAATGAATAATATATATATATATATATATTATTAAATAAAATAATTAATTTGATTTAATTATGATAAAATGTTCTATCACCCGAATAAAATAAAAAGATAATGTATTTTGACTTTATTTGACATTCGAGACCCAATGGTGAGATCTATTTTATGGGACGGAATCCCAAAAATTAAGACACATAAAATATTATAATTACCATTTTACCCTTAATGATACCCAAAACCAAATGGAAGTTCGAAAGGGTCTAATTTAACTTTCTCCATCATACCGGACCCAATGGTGAGGTCCACATTGTCAAATTTGGTAGTAAAAAATATGACATGTGAATGCGTAAAATTACGAAATGCCCCTGAGCTTAATATAAGCTATAAAGATGCAAAGTAAGATCCAAAAAAACTTAAACTAATTATCTTCGACACACCGAACCTAATGGCGATGTCCTTTCAAGAAAAATAAGACCCGGTAACAAATCAAAAATTGATGAATATGTCCTTACGACTGAATGAAGCTACCTAAAAAGTATAGATGAAATTAAAAGACATATATTAATATTTTAAAGACCGCCGGGACCCAAAAATGATGTTCACATAGGCAAACGATGAACTAAATGAAATGAGATGTAAAAGATAAAATTACTAAAATACCTTTAAAGGGAGAATAAGTTTTAGAAGGGGACCGAGAGAGTGTATGAGATCTACCTTAGGGTTTAGAGGGCCATCGAATCCGGAAATGGAACCGGTCAAGGCTAATAACATTGAAGAAATAATGACCAAATAAGACCATATGTTTATTCAAGTATTGAGTTCAATTTAATTTGTGAACTAGGATTATCAACAAGGGAATAAGGATAGGATAAGTGCCAAGACAAGTAAAGTACGCAAGTGAAGGAAAGAATGTGGACTCTAGACCACAGGTGAGTAATTCTGGACTTTAAAGTGAAGGTTTTAACTCCATGATTCTTGGAGTGTTTTAAATTCAATTCTTGTATTTACATGACTTGTGTTTTAAATATGCTACTTGCTTCCATTTTCATATACTATCATGAACTACAAATGTGCTTGTTTTAAATATCAACTATTTATAATTTCTTACTCCAGCATGTCTATTTTAACTTCAAAGTTATGTTAAATGCCTCTCTAAAAGTAAATATTTTTCATTCTAGCCATGTTTTAAATATTCCTGAACGTTATGATTAAGTGTTCTGAAAGTTATGTTTTAAATGTTCTTGAATGTTATGTTTCTAGTATTCTAAAATCTCTGTTAAAGTACTTCTAAAAGTTCTGTTTAAATGTTCTTGCAAATCATCTATTTGAAAAGAAATGTTTTAAATGCTTCTTGTTTGCAAACTAGTAATGCAAGATAATTGTGCATAAGCACCACAAGCTATTAAGTCCCTATGGGACTCAAAATCCTAAAAATACCCGGTAGAAGGTTTATCCCCCAAGTATGAGATATCTTCACTGATCTGTTAAGCTTGGAGTTTTGTTCGAAATGGATTCTACTAAAATAAAAGTGAAAAGATGTTACGTTCAAAAATGGTAAAATGTGTATCCCCCATTATTCTAAATGTGATTTATATGTTATGATTCATGATCAAAGGATTTACGTTTTCAATTATAATAAAAACTAAATCATCGTCTTTTGTATTGTGAAATAACTGCTTTACTTGAATGCCTTAAACGCTTTGTGTTGATGTTTTGAAGATTCTTGTATTTCATATTTGATGAACTAAATGCCTAGTATGAATGCCTTGAAATGCTTCATGCTATCTATTTGAAGATTCCTATATTTTGTATCGTGAAATAAATGCCTAGCCTAAATGCCTTGAATGCTTCATGCTATTTATTTGAAGATTCCTATATTCTATATTTGAAATATACGAGCAATTGGTAGTAGTTATTTTTATAAAATCGGTTATACTTAACCCACTACTAGTTGAAAACCCATGACAAGGTACCGAAATTACTCACTGGAATTACTCACGAGTTTAGTGAAGCTCACATGGATTTATCTATGATATGTACAGGTGATATGAAGGTAGGGTATGGGACCCACAACCACAATGAGGTACAAGTTTAGAAGTTTAGAAGTACGTGAGGTATGAGATTCACAATTAAAATGATATGAAGTTCAAAAGTTTAGAAGTGCGTGAGGTATGGGACTTACGGGTAAAGTGATATGAAGTTCAAAAGTTTAGAAATGCGTGAGGTATAGGATTCACAAGTGAAGTGATATGAAGTTTAGATGTTCAGAAGTGTGTGAGGTATAGGGCTGACAGGTAAAGTAATGTGAAGTTTAGATGTAAGCATAGGGTATGGGACCCACAGTGATTGTAATGTATATTTAAGTTTTATAAAAAAAATCATCTAGGCAACCTAGATATTGTAAAGATTAGTGTGACATGTGTAATTACTTTCGTTGCCATATTTTAACTTAATGTGATGTATAAATGGAAAAGATGTAGTTTAAGAAAGAAATTCCATGATCACGGTCTCCTAATCCGCATAGGCCAGGTTCCAGGTTGTGACAGCTTGGTATCAGAGCAAAAGTTAAGAATTTTTGGATTGGGGAATGGGTGAAGTTTTGAGGATATTGGAAGACATAAGTATACGTGAAGGATAAGACTTGAGGATTATAAGTAGTTCAAGGATCTAAGCTAGAACTACAAGTCAAATAGTCATTGAGAAGACTAGAAACATGATGAAGTTAAGAAATAGAAGTTCGACATTGAGACGAAACTAGAACATTGAATAGAGATTGCTAAGGACTTAATTTATGGAGTTATTTTTTGATGATTGATGATCTGATGGAGACATGTAGTGACACAGGATGCGCTCAATTTTTGAATGTAGATTGTGAAAATGAATAATTGTGATTGAAGGAGGAATAAAAAAGGGAAAATAAGGATTACAGTAGTTACTAGTGTGGTATTAGAACCTTTGTTACTAGTAAGGACCGACTGCCTTATCATGTGACTAGGGGAACTAAGAAACATGCAGTGCTACCCCATCCAACCATATCGAGGAAATTTTTGGATAGTTGGGAGACATGAATCAAGTATGTGACATGCGAAGTTAGAAATTGTACGTTAGTGACTTGAAAGTAAGGAGTGGAACAAGTAAACACTGTTAAGTTATATGAGTGATCGAGTTTTGAAGACAAAACTCATTTAAGAAGGGGTGAATACAACACCCCTAACCTAATTAATAAATAATTAGTGTCAACTAAAACGACGTTAATAATATTAACGCATAATCTTATTGTGTTAAGTATTAAGAGATGATCCTAAAATTGCCAAAAATAACACAAGTTACGATAAAAAAGCAAAAGTCCAAAGACTAGTACTAGTGACATAAAATAAAGTAGCTAGTAATCAAAAATTTATAAAAGAAGCATTAACTAAAGAAGACTAAGTGCAAGGTGATTTAAAATGAAAGAAAATAAGAATAAAGAGCAAAATGCTCCTACAAGGTCTTGAACCCAAGACCAAAAAACTAAAGAAGAACCTATACCAAAAAGTATAACCACTAGGCTATCAGCACTTTTGTGCTGTAATACCCATATGATATATATATATATATATATATATACAACCCATAAAATGTGTAAAAAATTCAGAAAAAGAAGACACGTGGCAACACTCCATTGCACCACCATTTCAACCAATTGGGTTGCATGCAAAATCTGCTCATGTGTATATGTATAGGGTCAACTCAAACAGACCTTGCATGAGGGTTTCAAAGTGTGTCAATTTAAACCTTGTGTGTCTAGCTAGAGAGAAAAAGATAGAGAGAGAAGAAGAAGAAGAAGAAGAAGAAGAAAGATAAGAAGAAGGAAGGGACCAAGCCATATGCATGCATATATGTCGTCAAATGAAGGTTTAGAATCGAAGCAAGGAGAGGCAAAGCACTGTTGTAGGAAGTAAAATTCACAAAACCTATTTTCTATCTCTAAGAATATCTTTCTGTCAAACTTATTGTTTAATAAAGTTAAGAAGTGTAAATGGATCTATGTGTATTGTATTATGATTTAAGAATGAAAATAAAACCTTTAAGAGCCCTAAAGCAGTAAGAATCATGAGACCGCCATTGATGAAAGCTTGAACGGGTTCAAGTTTTTAGCCTAAACCAAACTGCAATTTGTGATTGGGGATTAAGACTAGACCTGAAAATAAACTTAAGGAAACAAAAATTAGGTTGTTTGGCTCAAAGATGAGCATTTACTAGGTAGTTGCAGGTCGGAGGATAATTGGCTAATCTATCAAAACGATGGTTAAGATAGGATTTGAGGCCATATAATTATAGGAAATTGAACAAGGAACACAAAAGCTCAAAAATCACCAAATTTGGTGAAGAAATGACTGAGAAATGAGTTATTGAAATAGTCACCAAAAAGTCGGGCAAGGGTCATTTTGGCCACCATAGAGAGATTCGAAGGGCTAAAATGTTACCAAAAGAACATAAAACATATGTAAGAGAGTTTAAGAGCAAAAAAAGATCCAAATAGTGGAAGAAAATGGATTTTAAAATCTTAAAATTTTTAGAATCTGGCAACTGACGCCAGAGAGCGTGACTGATGCGTTGCCAGAAAAACGAAGAAGAAAGACTGTTCATGGGTCGGGTCGGTTTCGGGTTCGGGTCGAAACTCACCCAGGCCCAGCAACGAGTAAATAAAACTACGTCGTTTTGAGTTTAGATTTAAATGAATTAAGTGAATTTGGGGTGTTTGGCAATAGAGATAAGAACCCCTGATTTTATAAACTTGTTCAGACTTGGGATATCCTATCCCTGGATTGACCTCTTGTTCGCTGTTTGGCAAACCAAAAATCAGAAAAAAGAGGCGAGCCATAGCTCCCCAAGTTCGAAAGCCCAATCTTTATACACGTGAGAAACCTAAACACCACGCGTGTGCCACTGTGCCACCATGGCACTTGTGTAATAAAATGAATAATATATATATATATATATACATTATTAAATAAAACAATTAAATTAAATTAATTATGATAAAATGTTCCATTGTCTAAATAAAATAAAAAGATAGTGTAACACTTTGACCCAATTAAGTAATGCAATTAACGATAATGACGATTATCATAAGTTAATTTTCTTAATAACTTTGGGCAACACTAGTTATGACTAGTGACCCATAAATCCGAAAGTAAAGGTATAAATAATGAAAATAATTAATTCTAAATTAGAAACAACCGATTTGAGGAGGCAATTTAATGCCAAGGGTCATGACTTGATAAGAAGTTATGAGTAGTGTTAACCGAGAATTAACACATGAGGAAATGTGAAAAATTAGTGCACGAAGTGCACTTGAGCAAGATTAGTATAACGTACGAATAGAGCGTGTTTAATCGGGATTATTCCAATAATTATAATGGACTATTAGAATAACTAAAATACATCAAGATGAGACAATGGAGACGATGAAAATTTGATAAGACCTCGATTTATGAAATCAACACATGAGGAAAATAAATAAGTAATGCAAGTACATGAGGAAGAGACAAAGTTAATGCAACAAGAAAAAAGGGATTAAGGGTAAAATGCTCAACAAAGGATAAAAAGGAAAAAAAAGGAAGAAAGTAAGGCCAAAAATGTTGGCCCAAAGTCTTGAACCCAAGACCAAAGAAAGGGAGAAAACTTATAACCAAAAAATATAGCCAACTTGGCTGCAGCACTTTTGTGCTATATATCACATAAGATATATAACCCTTATTAAACCCCATGTCTGCATGCTCAAAAGCTGAGGTGTCAACACCTCATTGGGCCACCCTTTCTTCTAATTGGAGCATATGCACAAATCTGATATATATATATATATATGTGTGTATGTGCATGTGTATGTGTGTGACATGTGTATATATATGTATAATATGTGTGTGTTTTATATGGTGTGTGCATGTAATGCAAAACAAACCAAAATGTGTGTGCATATGTGTACGGGTAGAAAGAGAGAGAGAGAATTATAGAAAGAGAAAGTAAAGAAAAGAAGTAGTAGAAGAGAGGGAAGCATTGTGACATGCATGCCACTTTTGGAACCCCAAAAGGAAGCAAGATCAAAAGAAATAAGGAAGAAAAATGACTGGAAGAAAAGAGAGACCGAAGAGGGAGAAAACTAGAGATAGAAAATGAAGATTTGTGGGAAAGGACAAAATTGGACCAAGGTAAGGCCAACCTAACTCCGTCGTTTAATATATATATATATATATATATATTCATTTTGGGTAGTTTAGGCATAGAAAGTAGGCCCAAAAGGGCCAGAAACCCTTGCATGCAGAACAATCCACCATTAATGAGCTTGAAACAAGCTTCAAAAAAATACTTGAAATAAAACGAGCCTTGAGTATCAAGACTTGATAACAACAAAAAAGTGGTGAGAAATGCAAGAAAAGTTAAAAAAAAATTGGTTAAGAAACCAATGAGAACATTGAGTTACAATTTAGAGAGAGAGAACTCAACATACGAGTTTTGGTTGGTTTCTTTCCATTTTATGAACGGGAAGATGTTTCCCGAAGTTCCAAAAATCCATAGAAATAAAAATGGGGCAAAACCAGTACCTGTAGCTCCATGACATAGAAAAAAAAAAAGGGTGGCAGAAAAACGTGGCTCGCCGGAGGGGCCACTCTAATGGCCTGTTTTGACGGCCTAAAGTGTATAAAATCAAAATTTATTTTTTGAAATAGAACCCTAGCTAAAAATAGGTTAGAACCATATTGGATTGGCAACGGTCGAAAAATGATTGGTGACGGTTGCCGGCGCTGGAGAAGGCAACCAGAACCCTCGCCAGAGACTTGGGGATGAAGATTGTTCACGGGTCGGGTCCTGACCCACTATTTAAATTGGATTTGGGTTAAATTAAAGTGTCGCCATTTTACTAAAGGATTAAAATAAAAAAGTATGGCTGACATCATGCTGACATCAGCATGATGCAACGAACCGGTTGGTTCTTTACTGTTTGTGAGCGGTTCACTTGGAACCCAACTAAACCAATTGGTTTTATTTAAAAAGTTTCTAAAATTATAATTGGGCCCCCAGAACCTTCTATTAATTATAAAATAACCCCAACAGTTTTGATTAATTACGGATTGACCCAAAAATTATTTAAATATTAATTTTAAATCCTTTTAATTATAAGAAAAATTATGAAAATGCCAAGCCAAAAATAGGCCAAACGAAGGCTAATTAAAATTAAAGAATAGTGTAACCCAATATTTTTGGCTTTCTAAACTCAACTACAGAGTCTGATTTGTGAAATTAAATCTTGAAAAATATGAACAGGCAAACTCGAATAATTTTAAATATGTCCTAATGATTAATTAAATGACCAATCGAATTCCAATGACTATGAAAATACATACTTTAACATTTTGGGACATTCTGAACCCAATGGCAAGATCCGTTTTTGTGAAACGAAGTCCCGAAAATATAGAAGCATGAAATGTCAAAATTACCATTTTACCCTTAGTAATCCAAAAGCCAGTTAAATGTCAAAGGTGACGTATTCAAACTTTATTTGATATTCTAGACTCAACGATAGTCCATTTTAGCAAACAAAGTATTGAAAAATGTGACACACGAAAGTGTAAAATTACAAAAATGGCCCTAGGCTTAATGTAACTCATATAAATGCAAATTAAGATCCGAAAAAAACCTAAATTAATTATATTCAATATTTCAGACTTGATGGTGACTTCAATTTGAGGAAAATAAGATTCGGTAACAAATCAAAAAATGATAAATATGTCCTCAAGACTTAATGAAGTTACTAGAATTATAAAAATAAAATTAATAAGTCCACATAAATGTTATAAGGACTGAATAGACTCAAAATGGAGTCTGAATATGTAAATTGTGTAAGAAAAAATATGGGACATTAAAAAGTATAAATTACCAATTTACCCTTGAAGGGTTAAATAAGCTTTAAAGCATCAAGGAACCCTAAATTAGAAATTTGAAGACCTGTAATTAAATAAACTAAGTTCAAAAGATTTTAAAACATTGAATAACAATGTTTGGAATTAGAATGAATACTAATTCATTATACGATGTATTTTTTATCCATAATTATAGGATCACCCAAACGATGGAAACTAGAAAGAAAGTTATGGGATAGCTATTGTGGTACCTGCATGGGAATACAATGCTAAGAACCCAATGTAAGTAAACCCAAACTCTAATATGTGGTATTCCTTAGCCATGTCATAATTATGTTTTCTTAATGCTGCCAATTTGTACTCTTCATACACACCTGACAGTTATCTGATTCCACGATTTGATACTTGTACTTCCTTATGGATATGTTGAGATTTCATTTGCCAATATCTTGATCTAATTGCTTACACATTTCTATAACCCTTGATTTGGATATTGGAAATCTGCTATGTTTCTCACTGTTGAGAATTTGATATTCCACGTATATGTATATTTCTTATGAAATTCCTCTGATTATGATATTATTATGAGTGTCGGGAGTTATGTCTATCATAACACCCATCCTGATTCTTTAGATGCTTGATTTGCACCTACAGGTCGGTGATTAGGAATGATATCCAACATTTAGTCTATGGAGGACATGATATTTGATAAGAGCTCTTGGTGCTATTCAGGAACCTAGATGAGGGGTAAACCTGAATGAGTGCTCTTTGGGGGTAGTCAGGCCCTATTTGTTGATAACATCTATTAGACTCATTTGTTAGTATCACATATCTTGTATTTTGATCATAATCTGATGATGCACTCTTTGATTATGGATATGCTTTTCAAGCCTATCATTAGATTCAGTTTGGTATCTTGTGATTTTTGGTAACAGATTATTGTATATGCTAAATCCCTATTGTGGACTTGCTAAATTGCTTACATCGCCTTTTTCAAGCTACTTTGGGATATGCCTTTTAGACCCACGGGTCATCTTTGGTGATCTATTTCCCTTTGTTTTTGGATATTGTTCTATATCCTTTCACTTGCCATTTGGTTACATTCTATTACCTAAACTAACCTTGTCCCATGACAGAGCGATGAAATTTACTTACTGAGCTAAGTTAACTAACTTCATATTTATAACAATTTTTCAAGTAACACCATATGAGAGGAAATGCAATGATGCGACTAGTGGTGCTAATGATGAGTTTGTGGGCAATGTGGATGATGTATAACTCCAAGTCGTAATATGAATAGTTATTTTGTAAGATTAATGTTAATATCAGTTATTGTAACATGGTGACACTAGAGATGATGTTAGACTTAATGGTGATTTATAATGATAGAAATTATACTTGGAGATATTCTTATTGATGATTGTTAGAGTTCTATTTGTTATCAGATGAGTTGCATATGTGTACCTACCCTATTTAATAAAAGAAAAAAAAAACTTTATCACTCTTGCGTAATTCATTTCATTTTGTATAGCCTGTCCAAGTGATAGTGTCGATCGTTGCCTTTAATTCGCGTAAGGTGGGTTTCGGGTCACAAAAAATAGTGTATTCTGACATTTTAGACCCAATGGTGAGGTCCGTTTTACGAGATGGAATCCCAAAAATTAAGACACGTAAAATGTAATAATAACCATTTTACCATTAATGATGCCTGAAGGTAAATGGAAGTCCGAGAGGCTCTAATTTAACTTTATCCAATGTTCCGGAGCTAACGGTGAGGTCTATATTGTCAAATTTGGTACTGAAAAATATGACACGTGAAAGCGTAAAATTATGAAAACGCTCTTAGGCTTAATATAAGCTATAGAGATATAAAGTAAGATCCAAAAAAGCTTAAAGTGATTATCTTTAACACACCAGACCTAACAGTGACGCCCTTTCAAGAAAAATAAGACCCGGTAACAAATTAAAAAATGACAAATACGTCCTTATGACTTAATGAAGCTACCTAAAGAGTATAGATGAAATTAAAAGATATATATTAATGTTTTAAAGACCGCCTGGACTTAAAAATGATGTCTGCATAGGCAAACGATGAACCTAATGAAACGAGACGTGAAAGACAAAATTACTAAAATACCGTTAAAAGGAGAATAAGTTTCAGAAAGGAATCCAAAGGAGAGTATGGGATTTACCTTAGTGTTTAGAGGGACACCGAATCTAAAAATAAAATTGGTCAAAGCTAATAACCTTGAAGAGATAGTGACAAAATAAGACCATATGTTTATTTAAGTATTGAGTTCAATTTAATTTGTGAACTAGGATTACAGGTAAGGGAATAAGGATAAAACAAGTGCCAAGATAAGTAAAGTAAACAAGTGAAGGAAAGATTGTGGACTCTGGACCACAAGTGAGTAGTCCTAAACTTTGAAGTGAAGATTTTAACTCCATGATTCCTGAAGTGTTGTAAATTTAATTTCTGTATTTACATAACTCGTGTTTTAAATATGCTACTTGTTTCTATTTTCAAATACTATCATGAACTGCAAATGTACTTGTTTTAAATACCAAATGTTTATAAGTTCTTACTCTAGCATGTCTATTTTAACTTCAAAGTTGTGTTAAATGCCTTTCTAAACATAAATATTTTTCATTCTAGCCATGTTTTAAATATTCTTGAATAATGTGATCAAATGTTCTGAAAGTTATATTTTAAATGCTCCTGAACATTATGTTTCAAGAATTCTGAAAGCTCTGTTAAAATATTTTTGAAAGTTTTATTTAAATGCTCTAGAAAACCATTTATTTGAAATGAAATGTTTTACATGCTTCTTGTTTATGAACTGGTAATGCAAGATAGTTGTGCATAAGGACCATGAGTTATTGAGACCATATGGGACTCAAAATCCTAAAAATGCCTTGTAGAAGGTTTATCCTCAAGTATGAGATATCTTCACTAATCTGTTAAGGTTGGAGTTCGGTTCGAAATGGATTCTACTAAAACAAAAGTGAAAAGATGTTATGTTCAGAAATGGTAAAAGGTTTATCCCCCAATATTCTAAACGTGATTTATATGTTTTGATTTCATGATCAAAGGATTTACGCTTTTAGTTATAATAAAAACTAAATCTTTGTATTTTGTATTGTGAAATAACTGCTTCACTCGAATGCCTTGAACACTTCGTGTGATATGTTTTGAAGATTTCTGTATTCCGTATTTGATGAACTAAATGCCTAGCCTAAATTCCTTGAATGCTTCATGCTATCTATTTGAAGATTCTTGTATTTTGTATCATGAAATAAATGCCTAGCCTGAATGCCATGAATGCTTTATGCTATCTATTTGAAGATTCATGTATTCTGTATTTGAAGTATTCGAGCAATTGGTAGTGGTTATTTTTTATAAAATATGTTATACTTAACCCACTACTAGTTAAAAACCCATGATAAGGTACTGGAATTACTCATGAGCTCGGTGAAGTTCACATAGATTTATCCATGACATGTACAGGTGATATGAAAGTGGGGTACAGGACCCACAACCATAGTGATGTACAAGTTTAGAAGTTCAAAAGTGCATGAGGTATGGGGCTCATAGGTAAAGTGATATGGAGTTCAGAAGTTTAGAAGTATGTGAGGTATGGGGCTCACGGGTGAAGCGATATAAAGTTTAGATGTTCAGAAGTGCATGAGGTATGGTACTCACGGGTAAAGTAATGTAAAGTTTAGATGGAAGCACGGGGTATGAGACCCACAATGATTGTAATTGTTTCGCTATAATATTTGAACTTATGTGATGTATAAATGGAAGAGATTTGGTTTAAGAAAGAAATTCTACATTCACGGTCCCCTAATTCGCATAGGCTAGGTTTTGAGTCATGACAGACTTAAAGGGCAAGCATTTGCCTGGGTACGTGAAAGGGATTAAGGATTTTATTGACTTTGCTCGTGCATCTACCGATAGGAGTAATAGGATAAGATGTGCATGTAGGAGGTGCAATAAAAGGGATTATATGCACATAGATAAGGCAAGACCATACCTACTCGAGTATGGCATGGACAAGACATATAGGTGTTGGGAATTTCATGGGGGACAACATGAAGTATGAGTAGATAGTGAGGATGAAGACGATGATGAGGATGATGACTTGGGTCAAAATATTGGATTTTGTTACGATGGACTGCCAGAAATACTTGCAGACATGCAGCAGGGTACGACTGCAAGCCGTAGTCTTGGTCCTAAGAGTGATACTAAAGAATTAAAAATATTTTTGGAACCCTTATTTTGGGAAGGAAGACAGTCGTTATATCCAAGTTGTGAGAAGTATTCAACACTTGATTTTCTTGTCAAGCTCCTTCATATTAAGACCATCAATCGATGGACAAAAAAATCTTTTAATATGGCCATTGAATTGATTAAATAAGCATTACGTGTAGGGGAAACCCTTCTAAACTCGCTTTATGAGGTGAAAAGACAGTTGAGGGACTTGGGCCTTAGATATATCCCTATCTATGCTTGCAAGAACTATTGCATGTTATTTTAGAAGAAGACTAAAGGTTGTGTTAAGAGTACGTGTGCCATAAATCTAGGTACAAGGAGAATGAAGGAATGGGCACAAAAATT
The DNA here is from genome assembly GCA_008638375.1 of Nyssa sinensis. Lineage (NCBI taxonomy): Eukaryota > Viridiplantae > Streptophyta > Magnoliopsida > Cornales > Nyssaceae > Nyssa > Nyssa sinensis. Next base: position 32,606,753 of record CM018047.1, on the reverse strand, counting down.
CTACACAAGGTGCTAAGATAGTTTTTGTTAAAACCAAGGCTAAAGAGGTTGTACATGTCACGAAAGACAGTTGAAGAGATGTTATGGCATAGTGAGAAGCGTGTTGGTGAGGCAAGTGTATACAGGCATTCGACGAACTCTTAAGCTTGGGGTGAATTTGATAGAAATTATAATTGGTTTTCCAATGAGTCATGTAGTTTACAACTTGGCTTGACTAGTAACAGATTCAATCCATTCAGTGACATGAGTAATATGTATAATATGTGGCCAGTGTTGCTTGTGCCGTATAACTTGCCACCATGGAAATGTATGAAAAAATCGTTTATCTTCACGTTGATGCTTATTCCTGGGCCAAAGTCTCCTAGAAATGAATTAATGTTTATTTGTGACCGTTAATAAATGAGTTGAAGGAATTATGGAAGCTTGGAGTGGAGGCGTACAATGTATCTATAAATGATAGATTCTGATTGCATGCGGTATTGTTGTGGAACATGAATGACTTTCCCGCATATGCTAACTTCTCTGGGTAAAGCACAAAAGGGTATCTAACATGTACGGTATGCAACAAGTATGCATCTTCATAATATTTGTCCAATGAAAAAAAGATATGCTACATTTGCCATCGTCATTTTCTACTGTCGTCACATGTAATGCGAACTCGTTAGAAACATCTATTTGATGGCAAACCTAACCGCAGGTCAACACCGCATGAGTTGTTTAGGGAAGACTTGTTGGTGCAATTGGCTGATATCTAACTAGTGAGGTTTGGGAAGATACTGGGTGCTAAGAAGAGGAAGCGTACAATCATATAGTATAATTGGACAAAGAAAAGCATATTTTTTGATTTTCTGTATTGGGAGACGTTGAAGTTGAGGCACAATTTGGATATTATGCACATTGAGAAGAATATATGTGATAATATGCTTGAAACTTTAATGAACATTGAAGGAAAGATGAAGGATACTGTTAAAGCTCGAATGGACTTGCAAGAGTTAGGCATAAGGAAGGAGTTACACTTAGTACGTAGCCGAAATAAATTTGTCATGTATGCTGCATGCTATACGTTATCATCCGACAAGCGAATGAAAATTTGTGAGTGGTTTAAATCAGTGAAGTTCCTAGATGGATATGAATTGAATATATCTTGGTGTGTGAATGTTAAAGATGGGAAAATATCTAGCTTAAAGAGTCATGATTGTCACGTACTTTTACAATGACTTTTTCTAGTTGTAATATGTGAATATCTTCTTGAGAGCATATCAATGACATTGATTGAGTTGTGATGCTTTTTCAGATAATTAAGTGCCAAGATGTTGAAGTTGTAAGCACTAGAAAAGCTCAAAAGGGACGTTAATGTAATCCTTTCCAAGTTGGAAATGATCTTTCTTCCATTGTTCTTTGATGTAAATGGTTCACTTGGTTGTGCATTTGCCACTTGAGGCTAGAATTGGTGGACCGGTCCAATATCGACGGATGTATCCAATTGAAAGGTACATAACTTAATATTTAGTATGTCTTATATGTCTATAGATTTAATTAAATCTGTTGAATTATTATTGCCACAGATTTTTGTACACATTAAAGCAATACGTGTAACAAAACATGATTACAAAGATCAATTGTTGATTGCTGAATGTCTAACATTTTATGCCATGCATCTTGAAGATATTGAGACGATGTTTAATCGTGAAAAATAGAATTTTGATAGATGTCCACCGCAACCACGATCTAGCCTGGTGGTGTTCAATCAGAATATATGAACATTAGGTGCTTCGTCGTATGAATGGTGTCCTCCTAAAGACTTGGCAAAAGCACGTTATACTATACTTAATAATTGTGATGAGACATTTCCATATTTTAAGTAAGTTTACTATACACCTTCACAATACTATCTTATTAGTGGAATCTAAGTTACAAAAAATATATCTTATTTTATGTAGTGAGCGTACTACTGAGCTTTAAAGAGAAAATGTTGCAAATGTAGAGCAAATATAACAAAAATTATTTCCTAACTAGTTTAAAGATTGTGTAAGTACAATATATCTTATTTTGATGTTAATTACTTAATTGGCATGTATTTATTTATTTTTATACTTTAAATCCTAATAGATAAAGCTGTTGCATAACCAAGGATCGTCTGATGTATACGATCAACTATATGCCTTGACATGTAGCCTGGATGAAAGGATATTTCAAAACACTAGTTGCATTGTTGATGGCGTTCACTTTCACAGGAAACAACGTGGGGTGCACCGCCGAACACAAAATAATGGTGTCATGGTTGAGCACGGTTATGAAGTAGGACAAAGCCTAGACTACTATGCTATCGTAGAAGATATCATAGAGATACGTTACCTACGTAACTAGGAGTAGTTGTTCAAATGTAATTGGTAGGATGTCAGTAATAGAAAGATTGGAATGCAGGCTGACAAACACGTCATAAGTCTTAATATGCTCCGGACGACAATTAAAGATGATCCTTATGTATTGGCTGCACAAGCCAAGCAAACATTCTACTTAAAAAAAACAATAATAAGAGGTGAATGGCATGTTGTATAGAAAATACAACCTAGAAATATGTATGATGCAGTCAAACTTCCAGATAGGGAGGAAGTTTTAAACCAGAATGAGGAAGCACTACAAGAAGAGTTTTAATTGGCCTATAATGGTATTGCCTAGCACGATCAAGTGCATGTGACACCCATGTTCCAACTGAATAGCACTAACGTAGAACCCAATCATGTCGTAGCTGCTGCCTTCCAAAATACCGTGCATTTAGATATGAAGACCGTAACATTCATCAATGATGATGATGATGATGATGATGATGAAAGTGAATTTGATGATGACACATTATTGGAGTATTGTTATGATAATGAAGAAATTGCTGGAGCAGATGATGATATAGACTTTAACAAATAATTATTGTAGGTATTACATGTGTAATTTTGGATTTTAATTTATTAAGTTAATTTTTGACGTGTTTTCAACTATTTTTCTACTTGTAGATATGGCAAGTCCCAATGCACGCTACCGACTACCCACCACCCTAGGGTTAGCCCCATCGACCCTTGTTCTTATGATAGGTACTACCCTTTCCTCATCAGGTTCGACTACACCAACTTACTGCTGATCTTGCTCTTGCTCCTACTCCTATTGATGCTAATGCTATTGCTACTACTACTAGTATGTTATTATTTTTTAATTCATATTTATATATTTTCGGTACAAATTGTTTCTACGATAGTTCTTCAAATAGCTTCGATCTCCATGCCCAGACGTGGGCATGGTAGGTCAAAGAACACCATATTACAGTGATAGGGGGATGCGTCTCGAGCTCTCGTGTCACGACCTGAAACCCATCCTACGCGGATTAGGGGTTGGGACCGACACTGCCACTAGGACAAGCTGTACAGAATCAAATGAATCGCATATAATGATAAATAAAATTTTCTTTTCTTTATATAAATAAATCACAAATTATTGAATCATTTAATGCGGAAGCTGCACGAAATGCAATTCATTTGATCATAAACCGAACTCCAACCACCGTCAATCAAATATCTTCAAGTATCATTTTATTCACCATGACTCATTAATCACATTTAACACCTCTATCAATGATACAATATGAAAAATACTTATTATCTGATCAGCCTTACAGAGTATGCATTCAAATCGTAACTTGGAGTTCACGTCATCAATATTTTTCATAGGCTTGCCACTAGATCTACTAGTCACTCCATTCACCCCATTTTGTTCCTTCGTTTATAGAGCTACCTAATATATATATATATATATATATATATATATATATATATATATATGGAGTGAGCTAACTTAGCTCAATAAGTAAATTCTCTTGCTTTGCCATGGGTCAGGGTCAGTACAAAAAGAGTGTAATCAAAGACAAAGCAAAAGACATGGTCATACAATAGCCAGTCACCAAGAATATGAGACAACAAAAATGGCCCGAGGGTCCATCAGGCACGTCCCATGATAATATGATACAAGTGTACGACAAACTCAATAATGGGGACTTGGCCTGTACAATAGTTAGCTGCCACAATTCATAAGGTATCACGATAGCCAAATCAAATTAAATGATAGGCCTATAAGGCATTATCAGAAATCAAAGCATATCATCAATCAAGCATATCAATAAACAGGAATATTTCATTAGATAATTAGAAGCAGGCATAGCCAGCATATAAAAAATCAGAGAGTGCAATATTAGAATATCAATAAATGATATGAATACTAACATAATAGATATTGAAACAGATAGGGCCCGGCATACCCTCAGAAGCGCTTATCCTGGTTTACCCACCATTTAGTTCCTGAATAGCACTAGAGCTCTTTACATACATCATGTCCACTATAGACATTGACCTGTAGGTCTAGAAGTATCTATGAATCAGATGGACGTTATGATAGTTCACAACCTCAAGCACTCATATTAATAAAACCACAATCATCAGAATTCCATAGGCGATGTACATATTTATGGAATAGTAAATCCTCAACAATGAGAGGCATAATAATTTTTCAATATCCATGCAAGTGTAGAAATGAACAATTTATCATGTGGGATGTTAGCAATCAATTTTACAACAAGTTCACAAGGCAGAATGGCATCAAATTAGGGAATTAATAAGTGTTAAGCATGTATAGGAGTACAAAATTGGCATCATAAAGAAAATGACATTGTGACACGGCTAGAAATTATCACATGTTAGAGTTTGGGTTTTTACTTAAATTGGGTTCTTGGCATTGCATTCCCATGCGGTTACCATAATAGTTATCCATAGCTTTCTTCCCATTTTCCATCGTTTGGGTGATCCTATAAACATGGATTAAAAATACATGGCATAATGAATCAGTATTCATTCTAGTCTCAAACTTAGTTATTCAATGTTTCAAGTTCTTTTGAACTTAGTCTATTCAATTAAGGGTTTTCAATTTCCCCATTTACGGCTCCCTGATGCCTTATAACCTTTTTGGCCCTTCAAAGGCATTATGCTAATTTATCTTTTTTTTAATATTCCATATTTCTCCGTATATGATTCACGTATTCAGACTCCAATTTGAGTCTATTTTGTCCTTATAGTATTTATGATGACTTATTAATTTCATGGTTACATTTCTAGTAACTTTATTTTATCTTAAGGACGTATTCATCATTTTTTAGTTTGTTATCGGGTCTTATTCTCTTCAAAGGAACATTATCATCAAGTCTAGAATATCAAATACAATTAATTTAGGCTTTTCCGGATCTTAATTTGCTCATTGGTGACTTACATTAAGCCTAAGGGCATTTTCATAATTTTTCACTTTCACATTTCACGCTTTTTAGTACTTTGTTTGCTAAAATGGAATCTACCATTGAGTCTGGATCCAAAATAGTCAAGATGTACTACCTTTTATATTCAATTTTCCCCGAGTATTATTAGGGGTAAAATGGTAATTTTATGTTTCACGTGTCTAGATTTTTGGGACTTCGTTTCACAAAATGGATCCCTCCATTGGGTCCAGAATGTCCCAAAATGTTAAAGTATGTATTTTCATAGTCATCGGAGTCCAGTTGATTACATAACTGATCATTAGGATGCATTTGAAATTATTCAAGTTTGTCTGTTCGTATTTTTTGGGATTGAATTTCATATTTCAGACTCCGCCGTTGAGTCTAGAATGCCCAAAAATATTGGGTTGCACTATTCTTTTATTTTAATTGGCCTATTTTTGCCTAAGGGCATTTCGGTAATTTCTCAATTAATTTAAAAGGTTTAAAATAAATATAAAATTAATTTCCTGGGCCCCTCCGCAATTAACAGAAACATTTGGGGGTTAAAACATAATTTCAAGAAACTATTAACCTAAACCGTACAGTCTAAAGGATCAGAGACTGAACCGGTTTGCCTTGGTCAAGAACCAACCGGTTCATCCAGTTTGGTGCGTCATGATGACGTCTTGATGATGTCAACCCTAACGTGTTATATTTTTAATTCATTTAACCAAAATGATGCAGTTTTGATAAACCCTTTTTAATTTGGTTGGGGCCCGACCTGATATCGACCCCGAGACCCGACCAGTTATGATGCTTCTTCCCCACGCTTTTTCGGCCACTACTCCGACGTCTTCTTCGGTGCCAGTCGCCGGACTTGCATATTTCTTTCTAATTTTTCTTAGCATTTTGACATCTGTTTTTGAGGATTTTTATACCAAATCGATTCTAAGGACCTTAAGGATTTGTTTGGGCTTGTTTTAGATCTCAGAAATTGCAGTTTTCGACACCCATTTATGTTTTTTGGCCATGTACCAATTCTAATTTTTCAGCCATAAAATGGTCATTTCTTGACCATTGGTCTTGATTCAAACTATTTTGGACTCTTGGTATAATTTCCTACCTTGTTCCATTTACAAAATCAAGTTTAGTTTAACTTGAATTTCACTAAGTTTGGGCCGTGAGTTATAGGGTCATTTTCTTGGATTTTTAGTGCATTTTGTGCGGTTTGGTTGGTATCAAAAGGTTTCTGTATGTGCTAGGAGTGGTTTGGCATTTTTTTGATCGTTTGATTCGAGCTCAAAAGCTCAGTGGGACTTCCTTGGGTGTCCTCGGTTCTAGGTGTAGTTCATAGCTATTTCAAGGTGATTTTCTGTTTAGTTTGTTGCTTTGGACTCCTTAAGTCATGGGGTATCTAGATCCATTCATGCATGCAAGCTTAACTTTGTTTGCATGGATTTGCCATTGTTGGCAAATCTTTAACTTGGTTGAACAATGCTCAATCATAAGCTATTGAGTCTGCTTTTATGGTTTACTTTCATCATTTTTTGTGTATTTTACATAATAGAACTCAGAAACATGTTTTGTACAAGTTTGTTTCTGGGAAAGTGTTTCAAGCTTGTCAATGGTGGTTTAGACTTAAACCAGTAATTTGGAACACATGCATGCTCATATCTACCATCTACTGAGTTTGTAATTTATACAGAAACAGAAATAAAACACAAGATCAGATCCTAAGCTTGTGATTCTTCCTTCTTTTTCTCCTTCTTCCTCTTTCTATTCTTCTCATTCAATCTTTCATTTTCTCTCTCTACTTTCTCTCTCTAGCAGAGCACATGCACACACCTCACCTTTCTGATTTCACGCAATCCACAAATATAGATGTATTCATATATATTTCTGATTTATGATGAGGTGTTGCATGCAACCTCATTGGTTGCTTTGGGAGGTGGGGTGAGTTTTCATGTGTATATATGTATATCTTGTGTAATGTAAGACACAAAATGTGGGCAGCCCAAGTGGATTTCTTTTTAGGTTCAAGTTCTTTCATCATTTTTGGTCAAGGGTTCAAGTCCCTTGGCCAACACTTTACCTCATTTTTCTCTTTTTTCCCCCTTATGCCTTGTTTGGCAATTTGGGCACCATTCATCAGATTTTTAAGTTGTGCCTTAATTGCTTTAAAAAAATCCTTCGTATTCCATCTTTACTTTTTAAATATCATATATTTAATTTTATGCCGTAAACTTTTATTTTTAATACATTACATATTTCGCATTTATATTAAAAATACTCCATATTCATTGGCGACTAAATTTCGTTAATTTTTCGCTTCACTCTAACTTGCCAAATTTTTGTCATGTAGAAATTCTTAATATTTATGGCCTAGTTAACATAATTTAGAATGAATAAGCCATTAGATATTAAATCCCCAAAAGAAACATCATTACAATGATTATCTTCACTTAATTGGGTCAGGGTATTCCAGCTCGCCTTCGCATCGAGATTCTAGAGGGATTGACTAGGCTCGTTGGTGGGTGGGCGTAGGAGTTTGCCATCAAGATCGACATCATTTGTTGACTTCGTACGCCACTTCATGTTAGTGGCTAGCATGATGTCATCGAGGAGCAGCGACGGGAGCTCCACGATCACATTTTAGTATGTCTTTTATTATTTCATTCCATTTATTATTTACATATGTAATGAATCTCTACTCTAATCTTAATGAGAAATGATTTTGTAAGAGAAATTTGATATTGACCTACATCTACCGCAAGTGTGAAAGGTGGTGAAAATCTACCTTGGGGTTCGCTTCAATGACTACCACCACAAGTTACAAGTGCATCATTATAAGAAAAAGGTAGATACAGGCAGAGACCCCCATATAAAGCTTTACAAACGAGTGTCGCAGAAGGCCTGGGTTCTCCTTGGTGACCGGTGGGACACTAACGAATTCAAGGTAGTCAAATTGCATAATCAATAGTTTTAGAAAAATTTATTACATATATATTAACATTGTTGAATTTAATATATAGGTGGTTAATGCAAGAAATGTAGAGAGTATGAGCAAAAAGATTGTGAATCACTATGGTGGTTCATGTTCATTTGTACGCCACATACACGATATGGTAATTATAAGTGTTTTTATTTTTTTATATTAGAAATAAGACATTCTAAATCTAACTTAATAGTGTTATTATTATTGCAGTGTGACCTAGACACCGGTGCATTGCACATCTCCATTGATCTCTGGCACAGGACGCACTTTAACCTAGAGAAGGGTTGAGTGGACTTAGAGTTGCAACGGTTATTTGTAAAGTTTTACCATATACATACCACTATTACTAAATTTAAATTTTTTAAAATTTCTAAAACATATAACATAACATTTATCATTTTGTAAGAAGAGATGCTCTAGAGGCGTGCGTAGTCGACCCCTGAGGGAGAGACCTCGATGACTGATGACTAGTTATGTGAGGCCATTTTAGGCAGAAGACATGGATGGGTCTGCAGCCTAGGGGCAGGTGTTTGGCCAACACTGACATCATCTTCTATGGACAAGGACATGAGAGTCTGGGCGAACACACAGAGGGTTGAGGCATCAAAGCGCCGCAACACAGAGTTAGAATAGAGCATGTCTCATCTTGAGGAGATTGTGTTGACACTACTATGGAATCAAGGAGGACCTTCTAAATCTTGGTAAGTTTAAAATTTGTATCATTTTTTAGAACTACAAAATAATGCATATTTCTACTACAATTAATGTGTAAAAAAAAGAGGACTTTAGTGTCGAAAATGGCCCGTTTTAGGCCTTTGACAGCCCAAAATGACCAAAAATTGTCAAACCAGTTAACATACCTCTAAAATAGTAAAATACAAGTGCTCAAACTTACATAACACAATTTGGATGCCCGGATTGTAACTTAAGCAAAAAAGGGACTTAAATGCCCAAAACGGTCCATTTTGGGCCTTTGACAACCCAAAATGCCCGAAAATCGTCAAACCACCACCAAACCAATTCATACACCTCTAAACTATAAAAATAGAAGTGCTAAAACACAATTTGGATTCACAGTTTGCAACTTATGCAAAAAAAGGAACTTAAGTACCCAAAATGACCCATTTTGGGCCTTCGATGGTCCAAAATGGCCGTAAACCATCAAACTAGAACCAAAACAGCTCACACACCTCTAAAATAGTAAAATACACATGCTCAAATTTACAGAACATAATTCGGACGCCCGGTTTGCAACTTATGCAAAAAAGGGAACTTAAGTGCCCAAACGGCCCATTTTGGGCCTTCGACCACCCAAAATGCCCAAAAACCAATAGAACAGCTCACATACCTCTAAATTAGTAAACTACGCATGCTAAAACTTGTTGAACACAATTTGGACATCCGGTTTGCAACCTATGCAAGAAAAGGGACTTAAATGCCTAAAACGACACATTTTGGGCCTTCGACTGCCCAAAATGCCCGAAACCCTCAAATGACCACCAAACTAGCTCACACACCTCAAAAATAGTAAGCTACACATGTTCAAACTAATGTAACACTATTCGGATACCCAGTTTGCAACTTATGAAAAAAGAAGAGGGACTTAATTGCCCAAAATGACCCATTTTGGGCTTTTGACCACCCAAAATGCCCGAAAATTGTCAAACCACCACCAAACCAGCTCACACACCTCACCACTGGTAAAATAGATGTGCTAAAACTTATGGAACATAATTCTGATGCCCGATTTGTAATTTATGCAAAACAAAAGTGATTTAAGTGCCCAAAACGGCTCATTTTGGGCCTTTGACAGCCCAAAATGCCCAAAATGGTCAAACCACCACCAAACTAGCTCATACACCTCACGAATATTAAAATAAACATGTTTAAACTCACAAAACATAATTTAAATGCCTAGTTTGCAACTTATGCCAAACAAAAGTGACTTAAGTCCCCAAAACGAATCTTTTCGGCCTTTTGACCGCCCAAAATGCACGAAAATGGTCAAACCACCACCAAACTAGCTCACAAACCTTATGAGTAATAAAATACAAATGCTCAAACTTATAGAATGCAATTCGAATTCCCAGTTTTTAACTTATGCAAAAAAAGGTGACGTAAGTCTAAAAAATAGCCCCTTTTGGCCCTTTGACTGCCCAAAATGCCCAAAAAGGGTCAAACCAACACCAAACCAGATTCAATGCCTCACGAATAATAAAATACACATGCTCAAACTCATGGCATACAGTTCAGATGCTCAGTTTGCAACTTACGTAAAACAATGGACTTAAGTGCCCAGAATGACCCATTTTGGGCCTCAACAGCCCAAAATTCCCGAAAATTGTCAAACCACCATTAAATTAGCTCACACACCTCTAAACCAGTAAAATAAATATGTTCAAACTTATGGAACATAATTCAAATTTCCAGTTTGCAACTTATGGAACAAAAAAAGGAAATAACTGCCTAAAATGGCCCATTTTGGGCCTTTGACCACCCAAAATGCCCAAAAATGGTCAAAACTACCACCAAACTAGCTCACACACCTCATGAATAGTAAAACAAATTTAAGTGGCCAAAATTGGCCATTTTGAGCCTTTGACCTCCTAAAATGTTTGAAAACGGTCAAACCACCACCAAACCAGCTCACTTACCTCACGACTAATAAAATACACCTATTCAATTTTATGGAACACAATTCGATCCGGTTTGCAACTTATGGGACCCCTTTTAGACTTTTGACCGCTCAAAATTCCCAAACACCATCAAGCCACCACCAAACTAGCTCAAACACCTTTAAAATAATAAAATACATGTGCTTAAACTTACGAAACACAATTTGGATGCCGGGTTTGTAACTTATGCAAAAAAATGAGACTTAAGTGCCAAAAATGGCCCGTTTTGGGCCTTTAACCATACCAAATGTCTGAAAATGATCAAACCACTGCCAAAACAGCTCACACACCTCAGAAATAGTAAAATGGAATTGGTCAAACTTATGGAATACAATTTTGACACCCGGTTTGTAACTTATGCAAACAAATGGACTTAAGTGCTCAAAAAGGCCCATTTTGGGCCTTTGTTCACCCAAAATGCCTAGAAATGGTCAAACCACTACCAAACCAATTCACACACCTCATGACTAGTAAAATAAAAATTCTCAAACTTACAGAATACAATTCGGACACCCGTTTTGCAACTTATGCAAAAAAAAGACTTAAGTACCCAAAATTGACCGCCCAAAATGCCTGAAATCCATCAAACCACCACCAAACTAGCTCATACACCTATACACTAGTAAAGCTACACGTGTTTAGACTTATGTAACACAATTCAGGTGCTCGGCTTGCATCTTATGGAAAAAAGGGACTTAAGTGCCCAAAATGATCCATTTTAGGCCTTTGAGCACCAAAAGTGCCCGCAAACGGTCAAACCACCACCAAACTAGCTCACACACCTCATGACTTGTAAATTAAAAGTGATCAAACTTATGGAAAACAATTTCTATGCCTAGTTTGCAATTTATACAAAAAATGGACTTAAGTGCTCAAAATGGCCCCATTTTGGGCCATTGACCGCCCAAAATGCTAGAAAACGGTCAAATTACCACCAAACCAGCTCACACACCCCATGTCTAGTAAAATACACATGTTCAAACTTACGAGCCCAATTTGGATGTCCACTTTGCAACTTCTGTAAAAGCAATATGTAATTTAATAATTTTTCTTAATATTTTTTTTACTCACATCTAATTGTGAATTTCTTTTTTCAGGTTATTGGACTATTATGTCAGCGTGGAGGTGCACCAGGCTGAAGCTGACAACTTCTTTCATATTTTTTTTTTTTTTGACATTATGTGTATATTTGAAACACTTTTTAATTTACTACTTATTTGTACTCGAAATTATTTTGTAATTAAATTTTGTTATATTTATGGCAAGAATTTCATTTCTCTATTGTTTGGAATGCGATTGTATTATATTATTGTTGACACATGTTTCATCAGGTGAAATAAAAATTAATCGAATGTAACATTTACAAGTGCAAAAAATGTAAAAGCATTATTAGCAATGCACAGTGTTCGCGCTAATAGTCTATTATTAGCTGCGCACACTGTACGCCACTAATACTCCATTATTAGCAGCGCATGCTTTGTGTGTCACTAATAGTCCACTATTAGCGATGCATCCTATTTCCATTTGGTTTTCCAGTGACATTTATTACCAGCTAATAATGTATTATTAGCGGCCTTTCGTTGTGCCTGTCGCTAATAGTATTTATGACACTACTTTTAGCGGCATTCCTAGTGGCGCACAGATGAATGCCACTAAAACGTTTTAGTGGTGTTTCTAGGAGTATTAGTGGCACTTGTGAACATCGCTAATACTCTTGTTTCTTGTAGTGATACGTAAATTAGTATATGATAATAGACAATATAATATAATAATAAGATAAATTTGGTCTAATTTTTCGTTGACTTTGATATTTTTGGAATATGGAGTCCTTTATTTTTTTTTATTGTTTAGAGTTTTATTCACCTTATACTTTTACTTTTAATATAATTGCATTGTATACATACACAATGTTGGGTTCGTAATCATAGTGGAAGCAATTTCAAAAATCTATTTGGATCTTTTTTCTTTTTTTTTTACGTGAATCATACAATCTTGAAAAGAGGGTTAAAATTACCTTATTCTTGATAATCTTGATTGTTGAAAAAGATTTCTTGAAGAGATTGTTGCAATCTTCCTTCTCTAACTCCTCTAGGTCTTTTTTTTTTCCTTAGGTAAACTGTATTGCAGGAGAATGGGCTGCCTCTTATTTTTGTCTACCACAAAAACTTAACTTGTGATAAATGGCTCCCCACATATCATTTATATAGGGCATCACCTAAGAAGGGCAAGAGAAGGGATCTAATGGCTCCTACTAAGTTAGCTTCCAATTAATCAATTAAATCTTAATTATCTCATAATTAATTTTAATTGACCAATTAATTTCAATTAAGTCCAATATATAATTGAAATTGCACTCCAACTTAGTAGAATAAAGTAAACCTATATACACTATACTTTTACAGTTGGCCCCTCTACATGGATATTAATAATCAGGATTATACTGTTAAATTAATTTCCTAATTATTTTAAGAACCTAATTCAATAATTATCAATCACTGGCAATTTGTCATCCTTTCAATAAATAATTTACTGAAAAGACCGGATCCAAATTTTAGTGATTAACCCATTGAATTAGCACAAAGGTGATATCCATCTCTCTAATATATAGAGTGTAGATTCCATCTTGAGAATATATGTTCCCAAAGTCTAAATAATGGCTTCCCACGATACCGAGGTGTTGATCTAAAAGACCTCACTCATTGGTAACTTAAAGTCATCACTATTTAGAACTTCAATTCACTATCCCCTCAGGGTTAAGTGCTTACTGCAAATAGTGAATAAGAAACTTATTAAAGGTGACAGTTCCAAATAATGCATTTCTTATAGTGATCCGGTTCAGTGTACTCCCATTACTCCAATACAAATAACCTAGAGTCCACTACTCTATTGGTTGAGATAAACCACCTTATCACATAAAGGTTAACTGTATTACAACTTTACAGATAAGATGTCCAGTCTTTTCAATAGCCTCGAACAATTCTAGAATTGCTTATATAAGCATTTCATATCTCCTGTGTATAAATCTCAATTTATGCACATGAACCACTCTTAATGACAATTCAAGGACTAATCATCTCATGATATAAAGCAACATCTAAACATATGGTAATATGAAACTCAATAATAAATCAAATCTATTAAATAATAATAAAATGTTTTGAATATGTGCGCACACATCTTAGCAAACTCCCACTTACACTCACATCTATTCCCGATAACATCTTTCCACCCTTGTGGTTTCTTGGCTTCTTGGATTGAGCTACAGCTCCACTATTGTTACAATAAAGAACCATAGACAACTGACATTATGGTACCACTCTTAGTTCCGAAAGGAACTTCTTGAGCCAAACTCCTTCCTTAGCTACTTCAGAGGCAGCTACATACATATTCCACTTCAGTCGTTGAGTCAGCAATACACTGTTGCTTGACACTTCTCCAATTGATAGCTCCACCACCAAGAGTAAACACATATCCTGAGGTTGAATTTCTAGAGTCCTGATCTGATATAAAGTCAAAGTCTTTGTAGCCAACTGGAACTAGATCACCACCCCCGTATCTCAACATATAATCTCTAGTCCTTCTCAAGTACTTGAGTATATGTTTCACAGCAGTCCAATGATTTGGTCCTCGATTAGATTGATATCTGCTGACCATGCCCACTGCAAAACACATATCTAGTCTAGTGCAAAGTATAACATACATAAGGCTTCCTACAGTTGAAGCGTAAGAAACCGCCTTTATGTGTTTTTCTTCTTCAAGTGTCTTAGGACACTGATTATTGGACAGAGGTACTCCATGCCTAAAAGGCAATGAGCCTTTCTTGGAGTTATGCATTGCAAACTTGATAAGAATTTTGTTTATATATGCAGCTTGAGATAAACTTATCGTCCTGTTCTTCTGATCTCCTAAAAGCTTAATCCCGAGGATGTAACTGGCTTCTCCCAAGTCCTTTATATCAAACTGATTTGCTAGCCAAACCTTTATCGTAGATCACACCCCTACATGATTCCGAATGAGTAGTATATCACCCATATACAGAACTAGGAACACCACCATGCTTCCTTTACTCTTCTTATACACACAAGGTTCATCTGGGTTTTGAATAAAACCAAATGAGTTGATTGCCTGAGCAAATTGGATGTTTCAACTTCGGGAAGCTTGCTTAAGTCCATAAATGGACTTATGCAGCTTGTATACTGTATGCTCTTAGCCCTTAGCTATGAAACCATCTAGTTGCATCATATAGATGTCTTCCTCAAGACAGCCATTCAAGAATGCTGTCTTGACATCCATTTGTCAAATCTCATAATCAAAATGAGCTGCAATGGATAATAGAATCCAAATAGACTTAAGCATAGCAACTGGTGAAAAAGTTTCCTTATAATTGATACCTTCTTTTTGAGTAAACCCTTTCGCCACCACTCTAGCTTTAAAAGTCTCAACTGATCCATTGGGTCCTCTCTTTCTCTTATAGATCCACTTACAACCAATTGATTTAATATTGGCAAGTGGTTTTACAAATTCCTAGACCTGATTAGAATATATAAATTCCATCTCAGCTTTCATAGCATTTTGCCAAAGTCCCGAATCTTTATCAGAGATTGCCTCATCGTAGCTACTCAGATCTAAAACATGTTCATCCAAGACAGACTCTCCTAAGAACATGTACTTATCAGGTGGCCTGACAGTCCTCCCACTACGACGTGGCTCTAGTGTAATAAAAGATGTTGGAATAGAGGCATCTAGTCCATGATTATCATTTGCTTGAGGAATAAAAGAAACATCTGATGTTTCTTCTAAGGTGATCTTACTCTTGGGCTTCTGACCCATAATATAATCATCCTTCAAAAAGTCTGCATTCGTGCTAACGAATACCTTCTTCTCACTGTGATTATAAATAGCCAGGCTTTTGTCCCCTTAGGATAGCCAATGAAATAGCTCAATTCTGATCTTGGTTCCAACTTGCCAGTCTTTCCTTTTAGCACATAGGCTGGACACCCCCAGATCTGGTAGTGGTTTAGACTTGGCTTGCGTACAGTCCAAAGCTCTACTGGAATCTTGGGAGCAAATTTAGTTAGAACTGAGTTCAGAATATATACAGCTATCTCCAACGCATATTTCCAAAGGAATATAGGTAAATCAGAATAACTCATCATTGACCTTACTATATCTAAAAGTGTCATGTTTCTCCTTTCTACTACACTATTTTGTTGAGGCATGCCAGGTGCAGACAACTGGGATAAAATTCTATTATGTAACAAATGCTGACTAAAGTCACTAGAGATTTATTCCCTACCTCGATCAGATCGAAGTGATTTTATGCTCTTATCTAATTGCTTTTCCACTTCTTCCTGAAACTCTTTGAACTTTTCAAAGGCTTCTAACTTATGATGCAAAAGATAGACATAACCATATCTAGAGTAATCATCGGTAAAAATGATAAAATATTCATAGCCCCCTAGCCCTAATATTTAAGGGTCCACACACATCGTATGGATTAACTCCAATACTTTTTTGGCCTTGTTTCCCTTTGAAGCAAAGGGTCTTCTGGCATCTTTCCCTCCAAACTGAATATATAAACTAGCAGTGGTTCAACAACCAAGGAAGATAAAGTGCCCTCCTTTACCAGTCTATTAAACCTATCCAAGTTAATATGACCTAGCCTTAAGTGCCAAAGATAAGTTGAATTAGTAGAAGAAACTTTTTTTTTAAGTGGTAAAGTTTGTGATGGTTCATTCTATTCGGTGTCATGTATCTCATACATCTTATGAGTAATCAAATAAAGACCATTAACTATTGTACCAGAGCTATAAAAAAGCCACTATGTTTAATAACAACATTTGAATTAAGGTAAACTGAATAACCTTGTTTTATTAAACTTGAAATTGATAATAAGTTCCTTCTAATACCATGCACATATAAGCCATCATAAAGTACTATTGTCTTATTTGAAGAAAAACATAAACTAACTACTCCTACTAACATTGCAACAACTTTTTCTTCTGTTCCCAAGTGCAAGATAATCTCTCCACACTTAGCCTTCTGGTCTCCCAAAACCCCTGCAATGAATTGCAGATGTGATTAGTTGCACCAGAGTCTACACACCAGGAATCTGAAGTCCCCGTTATATAGCTTACTTCAATGACTAGTTATTTGATATTACCTATGTTCTTTTTCTTGGCGAGATAATCTGGACAATTTCACTTCAATGCCCCTTGACCCTATAGTGGAAACACTTTCTTTTGGGCTTAGTGGTTGCCACTTTTTTCCCTTTGCCAACACCCCATTTAGGACCCATATTTCCCTTGGAGTTTTTGGGGTTCTATTTCTTCTTTCACTTACCCTTGCCTTTGGGCTTGAGCTTAAAAGAAGAACCCTCAACCACATGAACACTAGGATGGCTTTTGATAATACCCTCCGTTGCTTGTAAAGAACTCAGAAGCTTAGCCAAAGTCAAATTCATTTTGTTCATGTTACAAATGAGCTTAAATTGATTAAAAGAGTTAGACAGCGACTCAAGGATAATATCAACCTGGGATTCACCATTAATGTCAGCCCCTAAAACTTCCAACACATTTAAAAAGTCAATCATTTTTAAAACACGGTCTCTTATTAGAGTTCCTTTTGCCATCTTAGTGTTCATGAGTGCTCTCATGGTAGTCTGCCTAGCAAAATGCCCCATCTCCTATAAGTTAAGGATCATATCCCTAGCTATTTGAAAACTCTGATGTTGATGTTGTAAAACACTTGACATCAAAACTACGATATAGCAACGAGCCATCTTATCAGCCTTAACCCACCTAGAATAGCGGTCAATATCATCTTGGGGAGCATCAGCCCCTAGAAGGTTTGGGCTATCCACAGTAATCACATATTTATACCCCTCTGCAATAAGGACAATGTCCAAATTTCGTTTCCAGTCCATATAGTTAGGTGTAGTCAATTTATTTTCTTTAGGATAATAGCAAGTGGATTAAATGAAGACATCTGAGAATCATATATATAAGTACATACATTAGCATGAATGTAAATAAAAAGCAAAATAACTTTTGCTCTCATGAATGCATAGTGGTATCCTTAAGCCACTATCAATGAATGCATTGGAACCTAACCTTATAAACAACACACTCCGTAGGGATGACAATGTCATTCATATGATTAAGAAGACCATTATATTCTATATGATTTCACTATCTACACATCTCATGTCAAATGAAACATATTTTTCAATATCATTTGGTCTTCAGAGGATAATGATAGACTCCATGGGGAGAATATTATTCCTTTTTGATCAAGTGTATACCATCATCTCAAATAAAAAGACTACCGTTGCAAGTAGTGTTCCCGTGGGGAGATCACCCTCACCCCGTTTCTTTCTATTCTATCCTAAGAGGTCTATACTTGTAACCAACTAAATAGTCACCCTCCATGAGGAGGCCACTTGAAGATGGCTCAGGGCACCTATTTTTGTCTTATTATGGGCCAATGATGGAAGACTGTAGGAGCTTTCTTAAAGCATCCTTCTCCCACTTGTTTTAATAAATTGAGGATCTTTATTATACAACACATGCATGATTATATTAACCTCTTCATGGATCAAAATTAATCATGTGATTTTATAAAAATAAACATGTAAGCATAAAATTAAAATTATCTCTCATGGCCAACTAAAATTCTAGACAACAGGTTATGTACTTCCATTGGTCTTCTTGATGGCTCCCATCGTCTAGCTTTTTCTTCAGAAATAAAATAAATACATGAAAAATCTAAACCCACATACGTTAGCTTACATTTAATCTAAAATTAAAAATTAATAGGATAGGAAAACCAATGGAGCTTGCCCATTCGCGGGAAAAATTTTCAAGTCCATTACCCTTTACAATTGCCTCAAAACCAATTAAATTAAATGCATCACCTAATAGCCAGCCATGAGAGAGACAATGTCATCTATCACATGCATGAATCATTAAAATATGATGAATAAAGCATTGAAATATGTGGTTAATCATATTCATCACCCATGTAGATTTTAGAGCAAACTAAGATTTAATTCATGTATCCAAGACCCCGTATAGGTCAAGTCTCACTTAACTTATAATTTTTAATCCAACGTATTTGGGTATCAAATACCCATTGGTATCATATACCCATAATTTAAAAAGATAGATATAGAAAATAAAATTTAAATTCATAAAATATTTGAGTATCTCATACCCAAACAATTTAATAAATTTGGGTATCTAATATCCAATTAAAATAATAATCTATATTACTGTCAAGATTGTCTATCCATTGGTATCATATACCCATAATATAAATAATTGATATACACAATAAAATTGAGCCATTGGGTGTCATATACTTAAATAGTTAAAAATAATAATTTTTAGTAAAATATATAATATCAAATATTATATATTTATATATATAATATTTGTTATGTGCCAACTATGGATATCAAATACCCATTATATAAAAGAATGAATATAAAATAAAATAAAATTTGAGCTCATAAAATATTTGAGCTTTTACCCAAACAATTTAATAAATTTGAATATCTAATATCCAATTAAAATACTTCTTGGAGTATTGGGTCTGACCCATCTCTCACTTTATGCGAACCGAGCAATTGCGCTCATCACTTAGAACACTTTAAAAGATAAAAGGCTTATTTGACCAATGACAAAAGGCATTACAGCCCATTCAAACCACAAAAGTGATATCTTCTAGCAAAGAGAAGAACCAAAAAAAAAAAAAAAAAAATTTATTTTATGTTTAGCTATAAGAGATGCAGACCGAAAACAGGTAGACTACGTGGTGATTAGGAATCCGTTCTCCTAGCGCAGCAACCCCCTCTATCATCGTATGAGGGGATGAGCGGTACCTATTTATTTATTTATTTTTATATTCAACAACATGGAGCAACCATTAATTTGAGTTAAAAAAAAAAAAAAAATTCTACCTCCCATTCACGCATGATGGGTATAATACCCATGGGAGCCGCAAGCTTAATAGCCACGAATTTTTTTTTTTTTTTGGTTTCAAAATCTCAACCACGATGGAGCTTTTTGATCACTCTATCCCTATGGGTATCTCATACCCATAAGATATATTCAGGTTTTTAAACAAAGATCAAATTTTTATATTAATAGATTGTACCACAAAATCCCATTCTAAAATAACCATTTATTTTAATTAGGATCCATGACTAGGTTTAGAACAAGTAAATATAACCTTCAAAATTGACGGATTCATGTAAAGTTGCTCTGATACCAATTGTTGGGTTTGTAACCACAGCGAAAGCGATTTCAAAAATCTATTTGGATCTTTTTCTTTATGTGAATCATACAATCTTGAAAAGAGGGTTAGAATTACCTTGTTCTTGATAATCTTGATTGTTAAAGAAGAATTCTTGAAGTGATTGATACAATCTTCCTTCTCTAACTTTTCTAGGTCTTCTTCTCTGTTTCCTTTAAGCAAATCGTATCGTAGGAGAGTGGGCTGCCTCTTATTTTTGTCTAACACAAAAACTTAACTTGTGATAAACGGCTCCCTACATATCATATATATAGGACATCACCTAAGAAGGGCAAGAGAAGGGATCTAGTGGCTCCCACTAAGTTAGCTTCCAATTAATCAATTAAATCTTAATTATCTCATAATTAATTTTAATTAACCAATTACTTTCAATTAACTCCACTATATAATTGAAATTGCATTCCAACTTAGTAGAATAAAGTAAACTCATATACACTATACTTTTACAGTTGGCCCCTCTACATGAATATTAATAATCAGGATTATACTGTTAAATTAATTCCCTAATTATTTTAAGAACCTAATTCAATAATTATTAATCACTTGCAATTGGTCATCATTTCAATAAACAATTTACTAAAAAGACTGGATCCGGACTTCAGTGATTAACCTATTGAATTAGCACAAAGGTGATATCCATCTCTCTAATATATAGCATGCAGATTCCATCTTGAGAATATGTGTTCCCACAGTCTAAATAATGACTTCCCAAGATATCGACAAAACCTCACTCATTAGTAACTCAAAGTCATTACTATTCAGAACTTGAGTTCACTATCCTCTCAGGATTAAGAGCTTATTGCGAAAAGTGAATAAGAAACTTATTAAAGGTGACAGTTCCAAATAATGTGTTTCTTATAGTGATCCAGTTAAATGTATTCCCAATACACCAAAACAATAACCTAGAGTTCACTACTCTGATGATTGAGATAAACTACCTTATCACATAAGGGTTAATTGTATTACAGCTTTACAGATAAGATGTCCAGTCTTATCAATAGCCATGAACAATTCTTGAATTGCCTATATATTTAGTTCATATCTCCTGTGTATAAATCTCATTTATACACATGACCCACTCTTAATGACAATTCAAGGACTAATCATCTCATGATATAAAGCAACATCCAAACATATGGTAATATAAAACTCAATAATACATCAAATCTATTAAATAATAATAAAATGTCTTGGATATGAGGGCACACATCCTAACACAGAAAATTTGAGGCCTTTATTATAGGTGAGGCCTAACTCAATCGCTTTACTCATTTTATGCTGGAGCCACCACTAGATGCAACTTTATTGGAAAAATGTCACATTATTCGATCAGGAGCTATTTTGAGCCCCATGGGGATCGTAACACCCCTACCTAATGAATTGAGTGAATTTTATGTAGTATATTAAAAGCTATATCAATGAAAGAATCATTTCAAAATTCTTTAAGCAATATGAAGATGTCATGACATGAACAAAGGTTAGCAATTAACCTAACCTAAAAGTAGGCCATTACTCTAGTTAGGCTGTAATACCCCGACCTAATTACTAGAAGATTAAGTCACTAATTAAATATTAGAGACTTAATAAGTAAAATGACAGTTAAAAGAATAATTAAATCAAGAAAATAAAGGCTACAAAAATAATAAGATTACGACTTGCCTACTAGTGGAATCGACATATGAAGAAAATAAATAAAACTAGTAAATTAGTAAAAATAAAATTTAAGCACAAAAGCTTAACTAAAGGCAAATAAAAAGAAGAGACGAAAAGTGGGCTAAAGTGTTTGCCTAAGGAGTTGAACCTAAGACCTAGACCGAAAGAGACTTACACAAAGCCTAAACCCATTAGGCTATCAGCACACATGTGCTATGATAGCCAAAGAATAATTATATAAGGTAGAATTCTGTGGGAAAATTCTGAAGCAATGAGTGTTAACACCCCATTGCACCTATCCCTCCACCAGTAGAAATTCATGAAAACCTTACATGATGCATAGAATGTATCACTAAAGCTATATAGTTAGCAAGTTAGACTTGCGTGAGGGAATTGAGAGTGTAAATTCAAACCAGACTTTCAGTTAGTGAGAGAGAGAAAGAGAATGAAGAAGGAAGGAAGAATGAAAGGAAGAGTGAAGTTTACATGAAAGACCTGAACCAGGCTCTTAGAAGGCTTAGGAAGATCAGAGTTAAACCAAGGGAGGGAAAGCTCCCTGTTGAAGGTAAAATCATAAACTGAATTTTCTCTAATTAAGAAAAAGTTTACTGTTACAAGTTGTTTAATGAAATGGGAAGGCATGCATGGACGCTATTGGCATTATGCCATAGTCTGCAAGTGGAAATTTAGACCAAAAAAGGTCTAGAACACCGAGACCCATGAAAAATCCGCCATTAATGGCAACCCAAGCTCAGGCCTGAACCAATTGGAACCAATCCAAGTTGAGTTGGTAGGGACTTGAACTAGATCCTCTAAGGATCTCAAATCAACAAAGATGGGATCAAATGAGTGAAAGACGAGAGAAATTTCAATTGACTGGTTTCAGGTTGAAAACCCAACCTTTGAAATAAAGCCCTAACCTCGATTTTTAGAACGGGAATTAAGTCCCCATGTTAAGAGGATCACAACAAACTAGAAGCCATTGAATTTAGTGGAAAAATAAGCTAAAACTAAGCTTGTTACAGTCATGAGTATTGAAGTCCAACAGAGCTATTTAGCTCACTTCGACCTCCAAAATCAACCAGAAAACCTAAGTTAGGACATTTGAAGTTGATTAGCCTTGAAATTAGAGAAAAAGTTTGGTTGAAACCTCATGAAATAAAGATTGAAAAATCTTAGAAATTAGGGCTACAATTGCCACTTCGATGGGGAAAATGAACAGTGCTAGGTCACTTTCGGGTTTGGGTCAGGACCCACCTAGGTGCAGTAACAGGTAAATGAAACTACAACCTTTTGAGCCTTGCTTTAAAATGAATTAAGTGGAATTGGACTGTTTGGCAATGCGGATAGGGCCTGATTTAATAACCAGCCAGGGCTTGGATGTCATATCCCTGGTTTAACCTCTTATCCACTATTTGGGAAGCTAAAAGTTAGAAAACAATATGGGGAGTCGCAGCTCCCCAAGACTCAAACCCCCAAACTCTGCGCATGTGAGAGACTTATGGGCCACATGTGTGCCACTATGCCACCATGGCACTTGTGAAATAAGATTAATAATATGTATATATTATTCAATAAAATAATTAAATTAAATTAATTTAATTTAATTATAATAAATGCTTTGCACTTGAATAAAATAAAAAAAATAGTGTATTCTGACTTTTTTTGACATTTTGGACCCAACGGTGAGGTCCATTTTACAAAATGGAGTTCCAAAAATTAGGACACGTAAAATGTGATAATTACCAATTTACCCTTAATGATGCCCGAAGTCAAATGGAAGTCTAAGAGGGTCTATTTTGACTTTCTTCGACGTTCTAGACCCAACGATGAGGTCCAAATTGCCAAATTAAGTACTGAAAAATAAGTCACATGAAAATGCAAGTTTACCAAACTACCCTAAAACATCAAACTTGACTATGAATAGCCCGATTTAGAAGAAATAAGGCCTATTCTAGGAAATTAGGAAATCACCGAATCTACGAATAAGTTAAGAGCACCAACTAAAAAGTGGTTTAAGTTAAATGTGAATTTCATAGACTTTCCCTGAATTGTTCTTAGGAACTACATGGGAAGGGAAAAAGCCCACCGGTAGCACCAACCCCAGTAATCAAGGTGAGTAATCCTGGACTTTGAAGTAGAGGTCTTAACTCCATGACTCCGAAGTGTTTTAAATTCAATTCCTGTATTTTCATGACTCGTGTTTCAAATACGTTACATGTTCCTTTTTGAAATACTATCATGAACTAAAAATGTACTTGTTTTAAATGACAACTACTTATATAGTTTCTATTTCAGTATGTCTATTTTTACATCAAAATTGTGTTAAAATATCTCTTCGAAAGTGAATATTTTATCCCAGCCATGTTTAAGTATGCTTGGAAACAATGTTCAAATACTCATGAAAGTTATATTTGACTACTCCATAGGCCTTGTTAAAGTATGTTTGAAAGTTATTTTTAAATGTTTTTGAATAATATCTATTTGAAAAACTAGGTTTTAAAATGCCTCTATTTGCAAACTGGTAATGCAAGATAATTGTGCATAGGCACCACGAGCTTGCGAGACCTTATGGGACTCGCATACGAGAAAATGCCCAAAAGCAGGTTTATCCCCCAGGCATAAAGATCTCACATGAGAATTGGTTTATAGGTAAAAATATAGATCCACAGGTTAAAACATACGATGCCGGATCAATACAAACTCACTTACAAAGTGTAAAGACATGACAATGTAGGATGGTAGAAGGTTTATCCATCATCACTTTCAATATGATTCATATACTCATATTTCATCATTTGAAATTCGTGTTTCTAATTTTAATGAAACTTGAATCCATTGGTTCCGTATTTGATAAATTAAATGCTACTTGAATGCCTAGAATGCTTCATGTTTTATACTCCAATAAAATATGGAATAAATGTTTTGCTTGACTGCTTTGAATGTTTTATGCTATATATTTTAAGATCTTTGTATTCTGTATTTGAAATGTATGAGCAATTTGTAGAGGTCATTTTTATAAGCTCTCTTATACTTAACCCACTACCAGTTGAAAACCCATGACAAGGTGTTAGAATTACTCACGAGCTTTTCATAAAGCTCATATAGATTTGTTACCTATGCCTTTTTCAAGTAATGTGAATGAATAAGAACCTTACCCG
Organism: Nyssa sinensis; assembly: GCA_008638375.1. NCBI lineage: Eukaryota > Viridiplantae > Streptophyta > Magnoliopsida > Cornales > Nyssaceae > Nyssa > Nyssa sinensis. The sequence goes on along the minus strand of CM018047.1, from coordinate 32,581,667 downwards.
TATTAAGGAAAGACGTCGGGAGCTCCACCCTTTTGATTAGCATTTTGGTTGTAAATAAAATAGCTGAAGAAAGGTTTAGTAAACAGGAGTTTGGAAATGTTAGGACTAGTAGATTTTCAATGGCTTTCTGTAGCATTCTATTTGGATAAATTATGTAATTAAGTCCCGTGGGACAATGATCATTTACTTCACTATAACTGTGGGTGCCATACCCCACACTTACTTCTAATATTTAAACTTTAACACTTTACTAAGGGTTCCATACCCCGCCTTTACATTAGAACTTACACTTAACTTTATGGCAAGTCTGTCCCATACCCCACCTTCATATCATAACATACACTTAACTTTATTGCTATGGGTCTATCTCATACCTGGCCTTTACATCAAAACATATGCTTCATTCTATTGCAGGTCCTATACCCCACCTTCACATCAGAACATGTACTTCACTCTATTATGGGTCCCATACCCTACCTTCACATCAGAACATATACTTCACTCTATTACGGGTCCCATACCCCATCTTCACATAAGAACTTATGGTTTCATTGGGTTTTTCTTTAATAGGTCATTTGCTAATCTTAATTTTTTTAGGTAGCCTAGGATATACATAAACCTATAGCTCTATTACCAATTCTATTGGTATCACTTGATTCCTATTAAACCAAACTAATGCTCTAATACCAAGCTTGTCACATCCCTGTAACCCACCTTGTGTGGATCAGGGGCAATGACCCGCCCTTCGGCCTAGGGGCAGGCGGGCGTACGGAAGTGGCAGTGCAAACTTGATCTTTAATACATAAAAGGGGTTTTACAGAAGCATGAAAACTTTTTCCACAAGTCCGCCCGAAATAGCCACTCACATAGTACATATACACAGAGCTTCTTCTAAACTTGCTAAATTTTTAAAACTTAAACACATTACAGGGTTAGAAGATAAGCGTGGGATATAGAACCCATAATTAGAATCAGAAAATGATTATTAAAAACCTTATTTGGTAAGGTAAATAAATATGACCTTATGTGAAATAGCATATAAAGATGAACTAACTAAACATGTTTTTCTTTCATAGCAGTGACAATGGCGAACACTTGAAGGAATATAGGGAACCTTGATGAGCGCCTAGACAGGGTCGAACAGATCCTAGAAACAATGGCACGAACCATAAACAATGTCCAAGCCCAAAGTGTGGCTCAACCATAAGCACATATTCCTTGGGCACCTTAAGGCCAAGGACAACCTGTTGATGTAAAGAATACAACAATGCACAAGATTTTTGAGAATTTTACATGCCCTAGGTTTAATAGGCTTACAACAACAATCGATGCCGAAGCGTGGGTCTTAGAAATGAAATGCATCTTCATAGTTTTGGCCAACATGGAGGACCAAAAGGTTTCCTTTGCGGCCTTTACCTTTAAGGATGTGGCATATCGTTGGTGGCTCTTAGAGAAGGAAAGAGAACCTCCGATGACATGGGCACGATTCTTGGAAATGTTTTACGACAAGTATTTTCCACAATCAGCCATTAATTAGAAGATAGTAGAGTTTGCAACCCTTACCCAAGGGAACATGACTGTAGAGGAGTATGAGGCCAAATTTATAGAGCTAGTTCGCTTCTCACCTCACACAATCTCTACTAAGGACCTGAAAGCTAGGAAATTTGAAAATGGTTTAAAGGACAACATTAAGTATAAAATTGCACCTTTCGAGCTTTCGACCTACAACGGAGTTGTGAACCGTGAAAAAATATTTGAGAGGGCCGGAAATACACTAGCCTAGACGAAGGATAAGAGAAAAATTGAATCCACTTCTCAAGCAGCAAACAAGACTAAAACCGGGGCCAAGAATGCAATCTTTGTAAATGAGAAGGGTAGCACTAGCCAAAAAACTTTAAATGCCCCACTATGTCCTATCTATCAGAAGCATCACTACGTACCTTGCCAACGTCTCAAAATATGGGAAAGTTGGTCACCTTATTAAAGACTGCCCAGCATTGGCTCAAAATGTCAGCTGTGCCACTATAGTAGCTTCTTTAGCTACACCAAAACCTCAAACCCCGAAATCTAAGAAGCCAAGAGGAAAAAAGGAACCTTTGAAGTATGGACGAGTCTTTAATCTCTTTTCTGAGGTTGTACAGACCCCTATTTAACTTGACTTTCAAGACCACTATAATTCGTAGAAACAATCGAACATCTTAGATATGACTAAGGGTAAACAAGTAAGACATAATTACGACAATGACTATTAACATATCAATATAAGTCACGAGTAAGACACATAATGTCCTAGATACTAATGATGAGAAAAGGGGTAGATTTTTTTCACCGACTAAAGACCCCTCAGTTTTGAGAACAAAACTCTTTTAAGGAGGGAAAAATGTAATACCCCGACCTAATTACTAGATGATTAAGTCACTAATTAAATGTTAGAGACTTAATAAGTAAAATGATAGTTAAAAGAACAATTAAATCAAGAAAATAAAGGCTACAAAAATAATAAGATTACGACTTGCCTACTAGTGGAACCGACACATGAAGAAAATAAATAAAACTAGCACATTAGTAAAAATAAAATTTAAGCACAAAAGCTTAACTAAAGGCAAATAAAAATGACCACTACAAATTGCTCGTACACTTCAAATACAAAATACAGAGATCTTCAAATATATAGCATGAAGCATTCAAGGCATTCAAGCAAAACATTTATTCCATAATTCATTGGAGCATAAAACACGAAGCATTCAAAGTATTCGAGTAGCATTTAATTTATCAAATACGGAATCAATGGATTCAGGTTTCATTAAAATTGGAAACACGAATCTTCAAATCATGAAATATGAGTATATGAATCATATTGAGAGTGATGGGGGATAAACCTTCTACCATCCTACAATGTCATGTCTTTTCACTTTATAAGTGAGTCCGTATCGATCCGGCCTCGTATGTTTTAACCCCGTGGATCTATGTTTTTATCTATAGACCAATTCTCTTAGGAGATCTCCATGCCTGGGGGACAAACCTACTACCGGGAATTTTCTCGTATGCAAGTCCCATAGGGTCTCACGAGCTCGTGGTGCTTATGCACAATTATCTTGCATTACTAGTTCACAAATAGAGGCATTTTAAAACCTAGTTTGTCAAATAGATGCTTTTCAAGAACATTTAAATATAAATTTCAAACGTACTTTAACAAAGCCTTTAGAGTACTCAAATGTAACTTTCATAAGTATGTGAACATTATTTTCAAGCGTACTTAAACATGGCTGGGATGAAATATTCACTTTCGAAGAGATATTTTAATACAACTTTGACGTAAAAATAAACATGCTGAAATAGGAACTTTATAAGCAGTTGTCATTTAAAACAAACACATTTGTAGTTCATGATAGTAATTGAAAAATGAAAACGTAGCATATTTGAAACACCTGTCATGACAATACAGGAATTGAATTTAAAACACTTCAGAGTCATGGAGTTGAAACCTCCACTTCAAAGTCCAGGATTACTCCCCTTAGTTGCCGGGGTTGGTGCTATTGGTGGGTTTTTCCCTTTCCTTTGTAGTTCCTAAGAACAGTTTAGGGAAAGTCTATTAATTCACATTTAACTTAAACCACTTCCTAGTTGGTGTTCTTAACTTAGTCTAAGACCTGATGATTTCATAATTTTCTAGAATAGGCCTTCTTTCTTTTAAACTAGGCTATTCATAGTCAAGTCTGACTTTTTAGGGCTTTTTTGGTAAACTTGTATTATCATGTGTCTTATTTTTTAATACTTAATTTGGCATTATGGACCTCACCGTTGGGTTCGGAACATTAAAAAAAGTCAAAATAGATCCTCTCGGACTTCCATTTGACTTCGGGCATCATTAAGGGTAAAATAGTAATTATTACATTTTACATGTCCTAATTTTTGAAACTCCATTTTGTAAAATGGACCTCACCATTAGGTCCAAAATGTCAAAAAAAGTCAGAATACACTCTTTTTTATTTTATTAAGTGCGGAGCATTTATTATAATTAATTTAATTTAATAATATATACATATATTATTAATTTTATTTCACAAGTGGCACGGTGGCACGGTGGCACAGTGGCACACGCGTGACCCATAAGTCTCTCACGTGCGCAAAGGTTAGGGGTTCGAATCGCAGCTCCTTATATTTTTTTTTCTGACTTTTAGTATCTCAAACAGCAGATAAGAGGCTAAAACAGGGATAGGATATCCCAAGCCTTGGCCGGTTATTAAATCAGGCCCTATCCGCGTTGCCAAACAACCCAATTCCACTTATCTCATTTTAAACCAAGGCTCAAAATGTCATAGTGCTGATAGCCTAGTAGGTTTATGCTTTGTGTAAGTTTCTTTGTGTCTAGGTCTTGGGTTCAATTCCTTTGACCAACACTTTAGCCCACTACCAGTTGAAAACCTATGATAAAGTACTGGAATTACTCACGAGCTTTTCATAAAGTTCACATGGATCTGTTACCCATGCCTTGTTCAGGTAATGTAGATGAATGGGAGCCTTACCCCGTATTAAGGAATGGCATTGGGAGCTCCACACTTTTGATTAGCATTTTGGTTATAAGTAAAATAGCTGAAGACAAGTTCAACAAGCTGGAGTTTGGAAATGTCAGGACTAGTAGATTTTTAATGCTTTTTTGTAGCATTCTATTTGAAAAAATTATGTAATTAAGTCCCATGGGGCAATGATCATGTAATATGTTTAAGTTTTAAAAATTTAGCAAATTTAGATGAAGCACTGTATATTTAGAAAGATCTGTGTATATGTACTATGTGAGTGACTGTTTCGGACGGACGTGTGAAAAATGTTTTAACGCTTCTGCAAAACACCTTTTATTTATTAAAGATCAAGTCCACAACGCTAGTTCTCTACCCCCGCCGGCCCCCGGGCCAAAGGGCGGGTCGCGTGCCCTTGATTTGCACAGGGTGGGTTGCGGGGATGTGACATAGGCCATAACCCAATGTAGGGTTAAAATTCAACCTAACCACAGGTAGACCTAGCCTTGCCTAGGTTAATAGGGTTAAGTGATCAAGTATATCACTAAGCTAAAATAGGAAAAAATTATACATTAAATATCATGAATTATTTAATAAAATAATTATAAAAAATTAAGATAAAATGTTAAAAACTATAATTAAAATAAAAAGAATATAAAAAGAATATATAAAATTATTTTACCCATCATGTGACTTACACATGATGAGAAAAGGTACAATACACACATGGGTGTGTATCTAGGTGCATATGTATGTATATGTATATATATATATATATAGGCAAAATACACATGTATGGATGTGTATATAGGTGCATATATGATTGTATATATATGTATACATGGAAAATTGTTAGAAAATTAAAAAAAAATTATATTATGAAATGCATGCAAGTTGCTACAAACTTCGTGTGCTCACCCACTATGATAGCGTGTAGCAGTCTTGCAATAGCCCACCATAGCCCATAAGGCAAGCCGCCATTTTTTACTTTAAGTTTATTGAATGGTGAAGGAAAAATTTTCCAACTATACAAACTCAGGTCTCACACACAAACTGAGTAAGAAAGGGAGAAAAGTTCGTGCAGAAAAGGGCTCGATTGACGCTAAGAACTGAAAGAGGAAGAAGAGAGAGAAAGGCAGCAAATTTTGGAAATCAAACTATCAGAGGTTAGAATCGATTCACCTTTTATTTATTTCAGCTCTTGTGTAAATTACAAGCATGATAAGACCCTTTAATGTGTCTGTATGAGTCTGAAATGATGAGTTCAACCTCAAACTACCATTATTAAAAGCTTGAAAGTTACCTAGAAACCAACTTAAACAAAAGCCTATTTAAGACTTAGAATCTTAAACTAGACCCTTAATGGATTTATAAGCAAGTGAAAGCAAGTTAAAAGAGCCAAAGATGGCTGAGAAAGGTGGAGTTGTAGGTCTTGGTTCCAAAATCTAACCTCATAAATCGAATACTAAACTTGATTTCAAGAACATGGATCAAAATAACTTTGTAAAAGGAACCTAAAAAGCTTTGAACCATCTATTTTGGTCCAGAAATGACCATTATATAGCCATTTACAATTAGGAGAGTAGGTGATCGAACATGGAGAGTTAGTCATGTTTAATTAATAAAACCAATGCCAAAGTAATCCTTGGACATGTAAGAATTGAATGGTGAAGAAAGAATTCAAAAACCATGGCTAAATGTGCACGAAATAGAGAAAAAAATTAGGGTTTCAGAGCTATAGTCACTAGTCTAGTTGAGGATGATAACCCACTGAGTCAACTCGTGATTGACTCAGCCGATTTGACCGAGCGAAAGTGAGTTAATTTAGGGAATGGGTTGATTTAGCGACGTGTCAATGCGTGGTTTGGCTAGTGCATAAGTAGGATGAAACCGTGTTAGCTTAAATGGCAGAGGGTTCTATTGTTTTGAACTTCAACCGATTTCAAACCCTAGCCCCAAAACGTAGCTGTTTCATGTCAAAATGAACTTTAAGCGACATAATTTTGTATTAGGGTTTGTAAAACCCTTGGATGACTATTTGGCTACAAACTTAGTAGACCTAGAAACCAAGAATAGGATATCCAGTTAGGGATAAGCCAAATTGGAAATGTTTAGTTATAAAGTTACGCACCAAATTGAAATTAACACTTTCCTAAACACGGATAAACTATTAATTTTAGGAGTAGGGACTGTTTGGTAACCCAATTAACCCAACTCAAAGTTAACCCAAACAAGGTTATCCACTGTTTGGCTCTATTAGGGGTAGAAATGAAAATTAAAAAATTAGAATTTGACCCCAAATGTTTCTATAAATGCAACTAAGGCCCATACCAAATGAAAATTAATTCAAAAGTACCCTTCTCAAATAATAAAATATAATTTTAAGAAATAAACTTTTTGAAATTATATTTTGACCCCAAATAGTTTATATTAATTAGACCTGGAAAAATGGACGGGTTGGGCGAGTTGAAAATGGGTCGGACCCAAATGTAACCCGAAGCTAAACGGGTCTATTATAGGTCGGGTCAGACCAGGTCAACCTTTTTTTATTTTTGCTCTTGTTATGTATTTAAATACTTGCTCAAGTTTTATGCAACTTTATTCAACTTGTTTCCATTGCCTGCACTTTCATTTAATATATTCAACTTTTAACTTATTATTTATTAAAATGCAAAGCCCACCAGCAGTTTTAGGTGGTGCTAATTTCTCAAACAGAAAACAAGCCAACCAATTAATTAATCTTTATATCATAAAGAAAATCAAACACTAAATAATGCCTATTTCTCAAAAGGCAAAAGTAACAGGGAATTCTCATTGGAAAGAAGCCCAAAGGTCCAAAATTATATGATCACAAGATCTGATGTTAGAGTATGCCACTGTAGTTCAATTGCTAATTCTGCCACCCCAATGTCTGCAGTATGCATCACATATAAAATTAATTGTTAGTTTTACCAAATTATGTGAAAAATGAAACTCAAAGTCTGATTGTCAAATACCAATAGCAGCCAACAATAGCCAACAAAAAAAGCTTCCTTAAGCAACCAACATTAACCATGGTATGTTGTTAAAACACACAAACTCTCAAAATTACCGTGAACAACTAAAATCATCTCATTCTGTTTTGCACAACAAAAGTAGGTGATGTAAAATGGAAAATAAATAGAAGGAAAAATAATTATGTAATATACATAACCTATGATTCTTTGAGATAATCTAACATTACCCAAAAACATTTCAATAACCCACTATTACCACAATTCACCAAGTTATCATAGAAGCAGAATTACTATAGCAGACACTCATAACAAAAGAGAAGTGAAAGCAACTAAATTAAGAGATGAAATTTACCATATTATAGAATGTGAATCATTTGAACTATTTTTTAGGGTTGTAATTATGCTTTCAAAATTCTCGGTAAGTTTTTCATCTTCCTCATCTTCATTTGAAATTGTATTTAAGAAATACCAAGTAGAGTAAATTAAATAAATATTTATGTACATATATACAATATAAAAATACCAAGCAATTACTTACACTTAATATTACCTTTCTCGTACAACCAATCTCGTGTGCGTATGATTGAACTGCGATATTTATTAATAATTTGACTCCCAATGCTAAAGGTTGACTCTGATGCAATAGTTGTGATAAGAATACTTAAAATGTCATGGGCCATCAAAGCAAGTTCTGGATATCACAATTTGTTAGCCTTCCAATAACTAAGGATATCTAGATCTTGTTTTTGATCAAACTTTTGCTCTTCCAAGATCAAATCCAACTGTGACTTGTTTCTAGTCAATCCATACTATTTAACTCTCATATAAATCAAATTCTTATTAAAATTAAACATTTAGTAATTATAAATAATAGAAGTAAGAAATATAATGTAGAAATAAAGAACTGGGCAATTTGACTTACATCCATCTCATCACCTATATTATCACCTCCTCTAGCACAAGTTGCTAATGATTGATTCGATATAGAAACAAAAGAGAGACAAATATATTCTTCAAATAACATATATAGCTTGTCTCGGATGAACTTTACCCTATCTACATATGTCGCTGGATATAATTTTTTAAAACAAAACTCCACAAACTGTAACGTATAGTGCGGATCCAATATGATGGCAAAACATAAGACAATGTTATAGCACTCCCAATACTTTTCAAACTTTTCCTTCATTTGTTTGGCCATGTTACTTATAACATCACATGAATTTCCCATTTCTTACTTTATTACCATCTGAATCTTCCAAACTCCATGAAAATACAAATTCACTATCGGGTTATGAAAACTAGAAAAAAGTGTGGTGATATCATAAAAAGGTTTTAAAAGTTTGGCAATATTTTCAACCTTAGCTCACTTATCATTTGTTGGACAAGTCTTAAAATGTACATCAATTAGTTGTAACTGGTCAAATGCACGATGATACAGTAAATCACTGTCAATCATCAGATATGTATAATTCCACTGCATTGGCACATCTTGGCATACTTTCTTACTACAACTTAGAGATAGTTAAGTAATGCATTCAACAAACTTGATCTTTCTTCCTTTACAGCCTCTAATATACTTCACACTTTGTTTAATCTTGTTGACGACTTTATCAGTCACCTTAAGACCAGCTTGCATAATCAAATTCAAAATGTGCGCACCACAACACACATGAAAAAAACTCCCTATCACAAAATAAGGTGACGGTTAAAGAAAGATGATGCTTCAAAACATCAACTAACCCATCATTATACTTGGCATTATCCAAGGTAAGGGAGAATACTTTCTTTTCGATGCTCCATTCTTTTAGTAAATGGATAACTTTCTCCACTAGAATGGGACCACTATATGGAGGGGGCATATGATGGAAACTCAAAATCTTCTTCTACAATATCTAGTTTTCATCCACGTAATGTGCAGTTAATGATAAATACCCATCTATTGTTATAAATGACCATAAATCAGTAGTCAAGCATATCCTACTAGGGATGGATTCCATAACAGGCTTAAATTTATCCTTTTCTCTATTGTATAGTTTTAAGACATCAGATTTTGTTGTATTCCTTGTGATAGATTTAACTATTGGGTTCAAGAAGCTGTGGAGATCCTTGATCCCTTTATGTTCTACAAACATGAGTGGATAGTTATCCCTTATTATTGTTGTAGATATTTTCTCACGATATATGTCTTGATCTACTTGAAAAGTAGATTGTGGCATGGATTCATCATATTCACCGTTAGGGTAACTAGGAAGATGATGTAGTAGAATACTAGTGCCACTTTTTGCATTTACAATGTACTCTTGCTTACACATCTTACAGATCGTCTTTTGTTTTCCATCAGTAGTGATAGGAAATTTTTTGAAGTTATCCCATACTTTAGAAATGGTCCTCCTCCATTTTGAAATGGTTGAGGAACTTTGCTCAATGATATGCTCATCATTTTGTTCCTTCATCTCAATCTCCATATCGAAAACTTAGTGTCCCTATGAAAACATGAACAAACACATTGTTCTTCATTACTTATTATGCATGAAACAAAAATTCTATTGCTTCAACTCTTCTCTAAAATGTTAGGTGCTCCTATCCCATTTATGAATGCCTAATCCAACTAAAAACTAAATAAAAAAAACAATTATAAAAAAAAAGCCATATGAGAAGACCTAATTAACTAGCTGAAGTAACACTCATGACTGGAAACTACAACTCATGTCCAAAAAATAAAAAATTACTAAAATATACTTGACTTAGTTGATTATTAAAAATTAAATGAAACATAAATAAAATGGAACCAACATCAAACTAACATAAAAAATGGAGTTGAATATGTATACACATTAAATGGCAACTACAACTCATTAGTGTTGCTAGACATATAAACACTCAAATTGTCCATCAATTGCTATACATCATCCAAAGTATGGCCCAATAACCATTCCATCTAAACCTAAATTACTCTTGGGTGCTGAAGATTTCTAATTAAGAACTTGTCATAATGATATGTCAAAACATATAGACATTTAATTGAGATATATATATATTTCTATCTTAAGAATTGGATGAAATAGGACAAAACAAAATTATATCAGATAAAGACATTCCATGAGGCATACTAGAGTAGGATAGATCATTTAATTGTTTTGATGTTATGCAGTTTGTCGATCAAAGTGAAATGAACATTACAGGCTGACTTCCTGATTGTAAGGAAAGCAAAAAATGGTAGAAAGCATTGTTGAAGTAAAGAAGAAAAGAAGAAAATGCCTCCAATAATAATAATACTAGTACACAATAAGTATAGGGCCACCACTTTATACGGACGGGAGATGATTTTTCACAGAAAAATAGAAGACAGGGACAAAATTAGCTAAAAAGAAAACAATAAACAAAATAAAATGTGTAATACCCTGACCCGAGACATGGCACGTAAATTGAGGTAGACTAGGACGAGTAGTGTAATATCAGTTGTAACCCGGGCTGTTAAAGCTCTATATCATGATATCTTATGGACCGAACAATTTGGAACGGATCAAGGTCAATTTCACAAATAGTACCGGCTGACGCCCGAACAACCCAGAACCAAACATCGTAATGCGTGTACATACTCGAATAAGTATGTATGTACGTATGCATGTGAATGAATAGTATATATGTATATATATGTGTGTGTGTGTCTGTATCTTAAAAACTGAGTGTATGCATATGGATATAGAATTTGATAAATGTATATATATATATATATACACACACATAGATATAATACATAAATCAAATACACCAAGTGTGTATGTGTGCAGCATGCATACATACAAGGTGCTAGCCTCACACACACAGCTGACATTGTGTGTGTGTGAGAGAGAGTGTGTGAGTGTGTGTATTATATTTATAATATATATAGATATATATAAGACCGTAGAACATGCCTACACTCTTACCAAGGACCAAATCATACATCAACTATTCAGTCCATCTATTATCCGAGATCATATTAAGAAAGGATATAATTTCATCCACATAGGTTTAGTACAAATTGGTATCAATCCTCTCCTCCGTAAAGGTCTCAATGCATCCGTCCTAATAGCCCTTAGAGATGCCAGACACATTCGTTGGCATGATAGCCTCTTAGGTCTCTTAGAATCCCCTATGAACCAAGGTCCCATCCATTTTGATTGTTATCCTGATTTTACAATCAATCTCCAGGACCCTCACCTCTTAAAATCTCTTTCTCTTCACATCCAAACCTCTGGCCTTAACATGCTAGAAGGTACCAGACAGTTAGCATTAGTCTATAGGATTTACTATAAGTGTTTCAAAACTAATTTGAATGCACTTGCCCTCAAGAGAAGCCCTAAGGACAAAACCATGCTCATTCAGTCATATGCTGAAAAATCCAACGTTGAGGTCTCAAAGCAGATCCAATGGTCAGAAGTTACCCTTCCTACCTCATGGACCATTGAAAATGAAAAACATCCTCTCCCCCAGCACAGAGAATCCAACGTCGATCCTATCCAACAATTCCACGATGGATCTGTTAGGATTAGTTTTGACAACCAAAGGCTTCGACCAACTACATCCATCATTCCACCAAGTGTTCATACACCCAGATCTGAACTCTCCACTCCCAGATCTGAAAAACTCATTCCCAGATAACGTCGTGATTTAAACTTAGATCTCCTAGGTCTAAAGTTGAATGATCAAGTTGCAACTCCTTGTTATACATCTCATACATCTCAGTCTCAAGTCATAGATGATAAGGAATCCGTTATATCTCCTAGCCCATCTGACTTTGAAACTACCCATCATGAACTCAATACACTTAGTAAAGAGTTCCAAATAGACATGGAACCCTTAAGTATAGAGTTCACCTCTCCCCATAATGATGCCAAACGTGCTCATTATCGTGCAACTCATACCAAGGAACAAAAGTTAGAAATTCTTGAATCATGGGAAGCATACATGCGTCAACAACGACGTCATATTCATTTCTTCGATGGCTTACAGAAGATCTCTCTACCGCTTCTTCTTCTCACCCCCTGGTAGGGACTATCTTGGTTGAACACTTAGGATCCCATATAATCGCTTCTCCATACAAAGTTCCCCCCAAAGATGATGACACATCTAGGAAGATCATTGAACAAAACAACTATACAAATCAGTGCCTCATCACATTAGGCAAACAATTAGATAAAATTGAGAACATAGTCGACAAACATCCAGCTACTCCTTCTCAATCCTCTTCTTCATCCACTTCTTCTTTAGAAAAACCGTTAGTTAAGTTAACCGAAGTTAGGAAATCTTACCCTAAGGACACAACTGCCTTAGATCAGATTAAAAAAATGCTTCAGGAACTTAAGAATCCAGATCCAGTCAAAGAAGAACTTGCTTCTTTTCATACAGTAACAGTGATAGGAAAAGCCAGTCCTTCTGTATCCTCCGATTCATCCACCGATGATGATATCCCATGTACTGTCCCCAATCCAACTTCAGAATATCCAGCACTTCATGACCAGCTTTTAGGTCTTTCAGTCAACAAAATACATATGTCGTTCATGACATTCTAGAATTCACTGGGTGCATTCTTAAGACCAAAGGGCATTACATTCCATTCGTAATGACCAAAGGGGGTAGTAAATGCAGTTTAGAAGTCCTATTCAGCCATCATATTCTTCATTGAACCTCCCCAGATTCCTACTCTTGACCCCTGGACTCTTGCCACTTCATACTTTCCTCCAAGATGGCATTTCATTCCTCACCATCCTTCTAAATCCATCAAATGGTACAAAGCCATTCTTGTTCATTCAGGCTCTGTACGGTTTGAAGACATACTTAGTAAACAGGACCCATCCATCATCTTATACCAAAAATTCATCATAGTCGATTTCATCCAACAAAAGTCTTGGGGTTCTCATCCCTCTCAACTTCGATCTATCCCCAATTCTTCAGTTCAATATTCATACTATGACTATGTTGATGCATTCAGCAAATCCCTTCTCATCCAGAATCAAAACAAAGATCATTCATGGTTTCTTATGTTTGATCTTAAATTCAGAAGTCCGATCCCCTCTTGGTTTACAGAATGGTGGAATAAATTTGGACTTGTTCCAGATGTTCTTCTAGGCTCTTTACATGCAGGAATGACCCATCTAAGCACCATGCATAAGACAGACAGTCATACAGAACAGTTCCCTATCATCATTCATATGTGCATCAAATACCGTATCCCATGGATAATGGAATGGAACTATACAGTCTATAACCATACAGTTATACGGGAATTCTCAATAAACTGGTAGGATAAGTTAGTCCCTGAAAAATTTATCCATTTTATCATGAAAGATCACCCTCATCCAGTAATGTCCACAGTTGAACCTATTACACATAGGACAAGGTCATCCACCTCTTTACCTCCTGACCTATTGCAAGGACAATCCAGAGATGAGCTTAAGGAACTTGCCCGACAGCTCATGATACGTGTAACACAAATGGGAGATGATCCCGAAACCCTTTCAAATGTAGAATCCAGCCATCCAGTACAAGATGACAATTTTGATCCATATGAATTCAATCAAGATCCATTTGCATTAGATGATGATTTTGACCCATACAGGACCATTTAAAGTAAAATCCAGCCCCCGATAAAGAATTTTGTCGGAACCAGACAGTTCACTATTCATGAACAGTAAAAGTGTAAATAGTACTATTCATCTACAATGAAATCACACTTTTACCTCAGTTAAAGCAAATCCACCCCGCACTTTCCGTCGGGAATCCAGTACCTTTCTAAGGGGTTGATCTTCAAGATCTACTTGAAGATATATATTATAAATATATCATGATCTATTAAGAAAGAAAAGAAAAATAGAGAAAAAGAAAAGAAAATATCAAGAAAGGAAGTTAAGAAAAGGGGCTGGAAAGGGAGAGGAAAATGGGAGAACCGAGAGAGAAGGGACCAAGGCGATGCTTGATGTGTGTGTGTGTGTGTATATATATATATATATATATATATTTATGCATGAGGGTTGATAGAAATCAGAAAACAAAAAAAAAAAGAAGGAAAAGCTGAGAGAAATATTGAAAGATTCAAAAACTGAAACCAAGAAAGGAGTGAAAGGAGAAGGAACACTGCAACTAGGGAAAATCCGAAAACAGGTATGTGGGTTAGATTCTGTTTTTAAATTTTAGAAAGCATGATAAATAGTTTGAAGTATAGGACCATATTGAGCATGAAATGAGGATTAAACTGCAAGAAAATTCAGAAAAAATAGTCAAGAACTGAGGAAGAAAATAGTAGTTGCAGGTCATAGAGGATAATTCGGTTCTTAGGATTTTTGTGATCTAAACTTGAGTTAAACCATGAGGAACTGATCTTCTATGGTGCAGGAAGAACTTAGGGAAAGAAATGAATGAAAACAGTAAAAGAATAAGCACAAAATTTCAAAAACACAATTGGCCGAAGCTATGGTCTTCCTTAATTTCGTGCAGATTTAGTGAACCAAATGACAAACTAACCCTAGATATGTATTCCTCATGAAAAATGGAAGAGACTCATTGAAATTGCAGGAGAAAATGGTTGAAAATAATTGTCCATCATCGGAGAAGGTGACGGAATTTCAATGGAACGCTACCGGATTGTCGAGGGAGATGACGAATAGGTTCTCCAAAACGGCACCATGTAGTGTAGCGTTTTAACTATACTACGTCATTTTAAGTTATGTATACTGTTTAAATTAAGTTGGAATAGGATTGTTTGGCTATGGATATAGTAAATTAAAATTGGGGATAAAGGGGCAATGGGGATATCCTAACCTTATTTAACAGTAGCTGCTGTTTGGCTTCGAGAAATTTAGAAAAAAAATACGCGGGGGTGCTGCCCCCACGAGTTGAACACCGAACCAACCAAAGCCAAGGGTACATGGGCCACTGAGCCACTGAGGCCCATGTGGCCATATACTTCCGATTATATATATTTATTATATAATTATTTAATTTATTTAAATTGTTAAATAAATTAACTTAATTAAGGAAATTAAAAGAAATTAGGACGTAGTCCAAGATTAGTAAATGTATAATGTTTTATTTATGTTTCGGGCATTCTAAAGCCAATGGAGGGGCCCATTTTATGAGACAGGGTCCCAAAAAATAAAGAACCCGTAAAAGTACAAAATAACTATTTTGCCCTTTCTAGTACAAATGTTTGAATTGAGTTTCGCGAAAGCCTAAACCGACTTTCTTCGATGTTCCGGATTCAATAGTAGAGTCTATTTTAGTAAAATAGAAACTTATAGCATAGAGACATAAACTTTGATGAATAGCATAGTTCATGCAACTATAGACTGAGACATATTTTGTGAATCTTAGGAACATTGAAAGGCTAGAAGAAGGTAGTCTAGACGTTCTAGTTAGAGACAATAAGAGGTAAGTAAAATTTGATCTCTGCATGTGTTACTTTCCAAAGCCATGTCAATAGTTCTTTTATACATTGCCTATTGTATTCAATATAGACTAGTGTTTATTGAGCCACATTGATATTGCCCTATCATGTGCGAAGCATTTATTGATTTCTATATATATCTCAATCATAATTGTACGCTTGTGCATAAAGTTCTTTTTGTACACTTGTACCTAGGGCCATGAAGGCCAGACAGTTATATTCAAAGTAGTCTAGTAACCATAGCCTCAAAAATTATCGTTACGTCAGATTGCCTAGAATCAGTTATGATTCCATTATACTCTTCGTGGAAGATAGCATGATTCAATATATTATTAGTGCCGGATTCGTGCTCAGTCAAGGTTTCGAGTGGAACATTTGTTACATTGCTATGTGAGGCATGGGACGTAGAGTTACATTGTATATAGAGCAGTATTATTTAGAAAACCCATGTGGAACTGAATACGAGCTGAGGGCGATTTTCGGGCCCCACGAGTGCTCCTGCTATCTTCAAGGAGGAGCATACTAGAGCCCACAAGTTCGAGGGCGGACTACGATCGAACATCAGGGATAGGGTTAAACCCCTTATAGTTAACCACTTACAATAAAGTAGTGAGTACTGCGAATGTAATGACATGAAATTTTTTTTTATTTTATTATTATTTGTTTTTATCATTATCATTATTATTATTATTATTATTATTATTAATATTAATATTGTGTTGGTTATTATTATTATTATTATTATTATTATTATTATTATTATTATTATTTATTATTGTTATTATTAATATTATCATTGTTATTATTAAAAATGTGAAATTAATGTGATGTGTATATTATTATGGAATGCATGGGTGTTATGTATAGGTAGCATGTATATGTGTGGGATATTATATGTATGTGTATATGTGTAGAATAAAATGTGTACAAGTATATGTGAATATGTATATGTATATATACATAGCAGTGCATGTGTGCACTGGGTGTGTGCAACAGACCGTGTGTGTGTGTGTGTGGTGTCGTGTAAGTGTGTGTGTCTAGTGTGTGTGTGTGATGAGTGGTATATATATATATATAGGTATATATAGGGCAGCTTTGCATTTAATGCAAAGCTGCATTGGGGAAGAGCAAGGATGGCTGAGCAAAGGGAAAAAGGTCAAGGAAAGGGGCTGTGCAGGGGGAGACGTGAGGGAGTTGATGTGTGAGTGATATATGTTGGTCTCGGTTGGGAGAAAGGAAAAAAAAGAGAAACAGAAAGCGAGAGAGAGAGAGAGAGAGTTCTTGTCACGACCCGAAACCCACCCTAAGCGGATTACCGGATCGCGATCGCCGCCCCGAGACCCGAGGGTCCCGAGACAAGGCTCGCATATGCAGCGGTATCGAATAGATGTGCAACATACATTTTGCGGAAGCATGAAAACTTTTTCTTTTCTTTTCTCATTTTTAAATTATGCACATCCGTTCAGTACTGCTGCTCCATACATAGCATACATGGTTACACATTCAGAGTATAACTAAAAACTTAAAAACTTATAACATTAATTACAATACATGTTCGATTTTCCCAGAGGGCTTATTACATGTCCTTACTATGTCTACTCATACAAGAGTACTATTAGAGTTCATAGACTTATCAAAAGAAACTATTTAACCATATCTTTCCAAAATCAGCAGATTCGTCATCGTCGTCCTTAAGTCAAGACTGCTGCTAATTACCTGAAAGGGGGGTCCGAACAAAGTCCGGGTAAGCTAATCTAAGCTTGTGAGCAATTCCAGTATTCGTCATGGGGTTTTTCAATTAGCAGTGGTTTAGTACATAAGAGTTTATAAAACAGTCACCGCCAATTGTTCGTATAATTGAATACAGAATATATGCATTCCTTGAAACATGTAGCTTTGAAATATTTAAAACATTCAAGCTAAACTTATACATATGAACTTTAAAACATATAACATATCATGTATTTCTTAAATAGAGTATATGAAACTCAAACATATGCATATTGAAAATGAGAGTAAAAACTTGATTCCATTTTCAAATCATTTGTCATCTTATCACTTCCATTAGTGGAATCCGTTTCGAACCGGGCTCCCATATTACTTATAAATGGAGATATCTCATTTGCCTGGGGGATTAGATCCTGCTACCGGGCATTTCACATGACAGGTCAATGAGTTACAATAAGAACCCAAAATACTGACTATGTGGGTTTTGACAGGTCAATGGGATTCGAAGAAACCCAAAATACTGCCTGTGTGCTTATGCACCATTATCTTATAAAACATTTATCATGTGACTTATCTCATAGGTACTTTTCATAAATTTGTAATAAACATTCGTATACTTGAAATAAGCAAATTCAGAATATTTAACAATAATTGCACTTTAACTAGACATGCTGAAAAGTATTTTGAAGGAAAACTGTTGCAGAAACCAATCACTAAGCATGTCACAATGGGGTTATAAAATAGAACAATTAAAAACTGAATCATGTAAATACTGAATTTGAAATTTCAAATGCTTCATATCTTTAAACTTAAAACCTTGTCAAATTCATGGAGTTAAATCTCCAATTCAAACACAGGGTTACTCACCTTGTACTTCTAGTCCTACTCTATTTGGGCGTTTTTCCCCTGGCTTCCTTTAACCTTTGAAGCCATTCTTCCAACGTTTCTGTATCCTCCTGTTTCTTAAGCTTTCTAGCTGCTAGTTGCTCCTTAGTGATAGTCTTGTAAATAAAGGGGCTAACACAGCACACTTCGTTCGTTTTAGAAATCCGAATGCGATTTTGAATCAGCTGGAGCTGTTTTTCTAGTTTCTCCCGGAAAACTTTCTGTTTGGGATCCTTTGCTAGTTGTGCCCTCGTCATCATAGGAGTAACTTCTCGTTCTTGGCTCATTTTTGTGTTTAGTTAATTCTCTGTTTAAAAACACAATTTACCGTGTCAAGAAAAATAGATTTCTACAATCATACTCTTCTGGGAGTTCCATTAACTTTAATTTAAAGTTATTTACTTAACATGCTTACGTGTCGTGTCTTTTCGTATTTCATTTCTCGTATTTGCCTCGGTTTAGTTCTTTGGCAACATTTTAGTTCATAGTCATCTAACAGATGATATTCATCAAATTTTATGTCCTTTTTATTTATACATTTCTTTTGGTCGAATAGACTCTACCATTGAGTCCGGAGTGTCGAAGAAAGTCGGTTTAGGCTTTCCAAGAATTTAATTCGGACTGTTATATGAAAAAGGACAAAATGGTCATTTTATCGTTTTACGTGTCATATTTTTCTGTACTTCGTTTCATAATTTGGACTCCATTTTTGAGTCTGGGATGTCAAAGAAAGTTAATTTGGGCCTTCTCTGATTTCATTTTGGCTTTAGGGGTACTAGGGGTATTTTGGTCTTTTTACCCCTTTACATGTCTTTATTTTTCGGGACCCCATTTCGTGTTGTGGACCTCACCTTTGGACCCAGAAGGTCCGAAATAGTAAGAATACACTAATAACTTGTAAATTTTGGTCAAGGGGTATTTTGGTCATTTACCCCTTACGTGTCTTTATTTTTTGGGCCCCGTCTCGTAAAACGGACCCTACCATTGATCTTAGAATGTCCAAAATAGTAAAAATACACTATTCATATGCTTAATTTGGACTTCGTTTACTCTATTTATGACCCAAGGGTAAAATAGTCATTTTACTTTATTTATTAAATAATTAAATTAATTATTTAATTATTTAATTATTTTTCCAGGGGTCTAAATGCATAAAACTTCCATAAATTGGGCAACAGTAGGATTGTCCAGAAGTTCTGGGGTCAATCCGCAATTAGGGAAAGTATTGGTTTTATTTTATTTTAAATAACTTGAAAACCAAAGGGTTCGGTCTCAAACCAAGTGAACCAGTCCGGTCCAGTCATAAACCAACCGGTCCATCCGGTTTTGTACGTGTTGCTAACGTCATGATGACGTCAGCCCTACCGTTTAAAAGGTTTTAAAACCTTATTGAAACGCTGCCGTTTCATTTTTTCGGTGGCAAGCCCAGAGGCTGCCACCTGTCCCGAGTCGACCCACCCGTTTAAACCGAGTGACGAGTTGACTCGTCGTCTTCCCCACTTCGACCAGGACTGTTGCCCTAATTTCAGAATTTCTTTTTCTTCTATTTCGTGCAGTTTGGATCCATGGATCCTCACTGTTTTTGTCCCAAATTGTTTCTAAGAGATAAACGAGTAGATTGGCATTCGTTTTGGAGTTTAAAACTCCTTCATATGTTCGGTTTTGGTTTGGATAATCCAAACTGTCATTTCGGTCGTTCATGCTTATTTCTTAACCAAACTTCATGGGATTTTGTTTGTTATGATCCCCTCTTCATGGGGATTCATATTTCGTTCTTAAATATTGGTTTAAATTGAGTTTTGAGGGGTTGGGTTACAAAACCCGTAACCTGCAATTTGCATTTGGTGGCCATTTCTTGAGCTTCAAGGTCGCGGGTGTAGGTGTTTAAAACACCCTTGGTGTCTAGTTGAGGTTCCAAAACTCCAAACATGATTTAGCCACCACGGATTCAGACCTGCTTGAGCAAGGTCCATCCATGGCCGTAGCATATGGGTCGTGTAATCTTAGGTGTTTTTAAGTTAAATTTTCATGCTTGTTATGATTAGAATGTGTTCTAGACATCATATATATCAAATGGAAGCTTTAAATCAGTTTGTATGTAGAGAAATTCTAGAGAGAGAATTTTGACAGTTTTGAACATTCTCACCTTTTTGGTTGGGGTTTTCCTCCTTTTCTCTCTGATTTCTTTCCTCTTCTTCTCCTTCAGTTCCCTTCTTTTGGTTTCTTTCGTGAGAGATCAACATGCATTGCATGTTTGGCTTTTAAAGCAAGGTAGCCGACCTCTCTCTCTCTTCATGTTCTCTCTCTCTCTACAGCTATCCCTCTCTCTCTCTACATTCTGAATTCTAGCCCTACACAGCTCTCCCATCTCATTAATTTTTACTTTTTCTTTTTCAACTTTGCATTGAATTTCATAAGATATTTATACATATATATATATATACATATATATACATATACACATATATATACAAGACACACACACACACACCAGCCGACACACACACACACATTCACACTTGTTACCCTTTTTACTTTTTAACTTTTTCATATTTCTTTCATTTAATATATAAATACATATATATACATTTAATTAATACATATATATATCCATTTTCTTATAATTAATTAATTAATTTATAAATTAATTAATTATATATATATAATTTCTTTTCCTCGTAATACGTGTCATGTGACCCGGTATCCCGGGTCGGGATATTACAGTTCTGGAAGGAAGGAGTCTTGGAGCTTGAATCAAGCTTGGAACCAAAGGGTGAAGGAGGTGCACGGCTAGAGAGAGAAACCCAACAAAAAATCGTAAGTGACCTAGTTCTGTTTTATTTTTTTTTAAGCATGATAATTAATTTGATGTATAGGATCTTAAAGAGCATGTTATAAGGTTCATTTTGTAAAAAGAATGAAAGAAAACGATTAAGAAACGAAAACAGTGAGTTGCAGGTTTCGGTTATGGGAGGTGGGTCTTGACATTTTATGTGTAGAACTCGGTTTAAATAGTAGGGAACGAACCCTAGGAGGTGCAGAAACCCATTAGGATAAAAATAGAGGTTGAACCATGGCCAAACAGTCACGAAAATGAAAGAGAAGGGTCAGCCGAAGAGTTGACCAAAATCTTTGGACCCTATTTCGTGAAAATCTAGTGGCTTAAATCCAAAACCAACCTTAGATATGGAATCTACATGAAAAACCTAAGAAAACTACATTTTTAAAACTATGAAAAGTCGCTGGAAAAATATCACCAGCGCCGAAACCCTACCAGGGGCTCACCGAGAAAACGGGGAAGAAGGGACACTGTTCGGGTCCTGGTTGGGTCGGGTCCAGGTTCGGATCGGGCCAAGGGCAACCCGCCCTTGCCACGTGTCGGTCACAGGTTTTAAATTAAATGGGGATAGGGGCTGTTTGGTTACGGGTTTAAGAAATTGAAAATTGAAATTGAAACAGGAACAGGGATATCTTATCCCTGTTCTGGACTAATCTCTGTTTGGGTAACCGAATTGAGAATAGGAGAATTAGAATTTACAAATTAACCCTTGGACTTTTTGGGAATTAACTTTGACCCAAGACTTTCAAAATTTACAAAATGACCCCCCCAACTGTTAATTATTATGATTTGACCCACCATAATAAAATATTAATTAAATTAATTAATTAATCAGTTAATTAAATTAATTTAATTATTTAAATATTCTAAAATAATCCGGAGTCCAAATGGGACAAGTCATTAGTGTATTTTGACTAACTCGACCATTCTGAGACCAATGGTGAGGTCTGTTTTATGAGACGGGGTCCCAAAAATTAAAAGACCCGTAGTAACCTTTAAAATTACCAGAATGCCCTTGAATTGAAGTACAGTCAAACGAACTCCGAATTAAGTAAACAAATAGTGAAACTTTATTATCTCGAGCATTCTGGACTCAACCGTGGAGTCCGATTTGTGAAAAGAGGTCACAAAATGTAAGGACTTGTGAAAAGTACAAAATGACTGTTTTGCCCTTTTGAACCCAGATGTCCGAATTGAGTTATACAAAAGCCTAAACTTATTTTATTCGACGTCCTGGACTCAATAGCAGAGTTTAATTTAGCAGAATAGAAACTTATGAAATAAAGACATAAAATTTGTTGAATAGCATCATTTAGGAAACAAATGAACTAAGTCACTTGTTATGATTTTAGGGACGCGAAAAGGCAAGGAGAAGGCAGTCTGATCCTTCCACATTCTCACTACTACCCACTACATTACGAGCGCAGTTTACTTGGGTTGTGACTAACCCGTCAAGTATGGTGTTTTGCTAATGTTAGAAATGAAGTTAAGTTAGGAATATTTTTGTGAATGACTAAAATGATTTATGTGTTTATTTGGAATGTGTTTACTTGATAATTTGAAGTTGGTTGTTCACATGTTTATGTGTTACTTGCGTTCTTTGAGAGTTTAGTAAAGTGAAGAACATGAACTATGATATATGGACAAATGAGATATGCATACATATGGAACTGACTGATGATTTATATGTTATTGTCCGAGCATGTTATATTATTGAGAACAATGTTCATTGAGATTACATTAGCATATTGAGATTACATTAAGTTAAGAAGCATCGATAGGTGATATTGTAGTAAATGTGAAGTTGATGAGATTGTTATGGATTGTTCTTAGGAATTACGGAGGAAGTGGGAAAGCGCACTTTAGCACTAACCCTAAAGGACCGAGGTGAGTAACCCTGTATTTGAACTGGAGATTTAACTCCATATATTTGAAGAAGTTTTAAGCACAAGTCATTGCAGCCTTTGAATATCAAATTCAGTCTATATATGATTCCGTTCTTTTAAAATATTCTGTTACGGCATGCTTATTAAATGTTTTAAATTCAGCTCTTTTCTTGAAAATACATCAGCATGTCTAAATCAATTGCAAACCTCTTTAATATTCTGAATTTGATTATCACGTGTATTCGAAGCTTTATTGTAGAATTTATACATTTCATGCTTTAAATGTTCATGAAAAATATCTATTGAAGAAGTCATGTGACAAATGTTTTATAAGATAAACGGTACTAAGTACCACCCTATATGATGGTTGAAATCCTTCGGGATTCAATAGTACATGCCCGGTAGAAGGATCTAATCCCCCAGGCAAATGAGATATCTCCATCGACAGTATTGGCAGTAAAATGGGAGTCTGGTTCGAAACAGATTCCGCCTAATAAAAGAGAAAAGATGACAAGTGATTTTGAAAATAGAAGTAGGTATTATCCCTATTCTATTTCACGTGTTTATATGCTTTTAAATTGCATATACTCTATTTGAAGAAAATGTGTATTTAGCTTGAATACTTAAATTGTTCAAAGCTATTGTTTTAAGAATGCATATATTCTGTGTTCTAAAATGTACGAGCAATTGGTAGTGAGTATTTCAAAAACCCTCATGTGCTAAAACCACTACCAGTTGAAAACCCCATGACGAATGCAGGAATTACTCACAAGCTTTGATTAGCTTACCCGGATTTTATCCGCCCCCCTTTCAGGTGACTAAGGGCAGATCGATTTTTGAAGACTATAAGGATGAACCTAGCTTTTGGGAAGATTTGCTTGAGGAGTTCTTATGGGGAAAAATCGCATGAACTCTGATTAATATGTTTTGTATTAGCTGACATTTTAAGGATGTGTATTAAGCCCCACGGGGCAGTTGAATTAAGATTTTAATTATGAAGTCTTTTAAGTTTTTAGTTATGCTCTGAATGTATGATTATAATACATGTATACCGAAATGTGAAGAGCGGCAGTATTGGACGGATGTGCAAAATTTAAATAAGAAAGAAAAGAAAAAGTTTTTCACGCTTCCGCAACCACATGAAACACATCTATCCGATACCGCTGCAGATGCGAGCCTTCGCCCAAGGGTCCTCGGGCCTGAGGGTGGCGGTCGCGATGCGAAATCCGCAGAGGGTGGGTTTCGGGTCGTGACAGAATGGTATCAGAGCACTAGGTTTACTAGAACAACCCTAGTGACATTAGACGAGTTAGAATAGAACTATAGGTGAGGTAGGGTTTTATACTACCTAAGATATGTGAAATATGTGATGTGATAAAAAGGCGGGGTATGGGACCCGCAGTAATGTGAAGTAGATATGTGAAGTACGTGACATGATATGAAGGCGAGGTATGGGACTCGCAGTACATGAATGAAGTAGATATGTGAAGTACGTGACATGATATGAAGGCGAGGTATGGGACGCGCAGTACATGAATGAAGTAGATATGTGAAGTACGTGACACGATATGAAGACGAGGTATGGGACTCGCAGTATATGAAGTAGATATGTGAAGTACGTGACATGATATGAAGGCGAGGTATGGGACTCGCAGTACATGAATGAAGTAGATATGTGAAGTACGTGACATGATATGAAGGCGAGGTATGGGACTCGCAGTACAAGAATGAAGTAGATATGTGAAGTACGTGACACGATATAAAGACGAGGTATAGGACTCGCAGTGTGTGAAATAGGTGTGCGAAGTACGTAATATAAAGGCGGGGTATGGGACCCGTAGTAACATGAAGTAAGTGTTCTGAAATACGTGATACTGTCACATCCCCCTTACCCACCCTGTGCGGATTAGGGGCATGCAACCGGCCAGTTAGGCACCCATCGGTTTTTTTTTTTTTTTTTGAAATCAAAATGCCGACGGTAATCCTAACCACAGGCCATTCATCAGTAACATCCAAGTACAATGCATTCAATTAATATAAGTTGCAGCGGAACTAAGGGAATGCATAACACCTTGGCAGAGCCATTAATACATCCATGGTTAACTATTACATCATTGTCCTACAAAAGATACTAGTCTTAGGTTTCAGTACATCATATTCAAAAATGGAGTTAGGTACAAAAATGGTTAATTCATGGATTCTTCAAAATAGTGCTTCGGGTCTCCAACCCGCTAATCTCGGTCGCTAGGTCCATCACCTGAAAAATGTTAGGGAAGGGGTGAGCTTTAAAAAGCCCAGTGAGTAACACGGGTCCCCTGTCATGGGTTTCAAACCATTGTTGTTTATAAAACAGGTGGTCGGATCAGACATTTTAGAGGATATAGTTAAATCCATATATTTGAACAATATTTAAAACAAGAATACAGTCAAAACATCATAGCAACAGAACAGTTCAATAATGGGCAGAGTAGAACAGTATAACAGAATAACAGTACAGTATGCACAATTTAAATAGTGCAATATGCTCATACAGAGTTCAAGACTGAATTTGGTACCGTGAGTCAGTAGTTCTTTTAGTAAAAACAAGGGTAATTTCATTTCAATACGGAACAGTGAAATCGGACAGGGTAAAATATAGTCATACATTGAGTAAAAGCATGGAAGACAGTATATCAGTAGGAACAGTACAGTACAGTAATAAAAATACAATAACTAGACGGTGTACTTATACACCAATTCAGGAGTCTAGGTTACTCACCTTGTGCGGTATCGGGTTTTAACTGAGAAGCCTTTCTCTTCTTCTTATCCTTCTTTATCCTAGAAAATTTATGAACATTTCGTAAATCTCACATGAATCTTAACTTGGTTTATTTTAATTCAAAATTCAACCTGAGTTAGACTATCTCGCTGTCTATGTGTTTTTATGATAATTGAAATTCACCTTTGCACCCACTCTTTCAGGGTTTCCGTGTCTTCCTGTTTCTTTAGTTTGGCCTCCGCGACCATTTCCTTGGTACGCATCTTGTATATAAACGGTCGTACGGAGACTACCTCAGTCGTTTTGGCTATCCTTATGTTCCGTTCGATAATCTTTTGTTGCCATAAGAGTTGTCGCATGAACTCCTGTTGCTTCTTGTCAGCTAGTCTTTCGGCTTTAGACATAATGGTAAATTTCTTGTTTTTCCCTTCCATGACCGGTTTGAGTTTTCACCCTATAGCATGATCCAAGAAGTCAGGATGTGTACTACTTCTAGGCAGTCCGGTCATGAAATTATTTAAGCTTTCATTGGGTTAGTTCTTAGTTCATTCGGATGTTATCTAGCTTGATACAGGGTTAGGGGTATTTCGGTCATTTCACAGTTGTGAAGTTTCGACTCCGATTCGTCATCCAATCATGTGTATAGTCCCCTACGTGTCGGGGTTTCTATTGTTTTCAGTTTCGTCTCAATCGGACTTTGTTTGGGTTCTAAACAATGTCAGGGGCAATTTGGTAATTTCGTGTGTTGTATTTTTCGGTACTTTATTTGCTAATACGGACCTCACCGTTGAGTCTGGAATGTCTGACATAGTCAAAATAGACTATCTTTTAGTTGTATTTGGGTTCGAGTATCATCAGGGGTAGTACGGTCATTTACTCCTACGTGTTTGTATTTTTCGGGACTTAATTTCCCAAATCGGACTCCACCATTGAGTCCGGAATGGTTGAAATAGTGAAAATACACTATTCATTTGACTTATTTGGACTTTATTTGACCTATTTATGACCTAGGGGTAATTTGGTCATTTTTATTTAATTAATAAATTAATTAAATAAATTAATTTATTATTTATTAAATTATCAGGGGTATAAATGAAATAAAATATCAGAATCTGGGCCACAGTGTAATATTTCGGAACTGTTGGGGGTTGGTTTGCAATTTTCCAAAAGTTTGAACTGAACCAAAGGGTTCAGCCCTTAAGCAAGTGAACCGGACCGGTTCAATCCGGTCTTGACCGGTTCAGGGTAATGTGCTGACGTCAGGCTGACGTCAGCCCTACAGTTTAAAATTTAAATTTAACAGTGACAAAACGACACAGTTTGGTTTTAACGGGTTATCCGTTTTTCGGTCGGGTCGGGGCCCGACCCGAAGACCCGGTCCATGGCCCGACCCGTACTGTTCATCGTCCCCAACAGTCTAGGGCTACTGTTGCCCTAGAATTTCAGAATTTTCTTCTTCGATTTCGTAGAGTTTTAAGCATCCATTTTCACTGGTTTTTGTTCTAAAAGACTCCTGGGTGTAAGACCATTCGTTTGGCATCGGTTTCAAGCATCAAACTCAACGACGGGGGACTGTTCTAGCCGATTATCGTGGGAGTTACAGTCGGTCCATATGGCCTGGTTTCTTGACCATTTTGCACGGGGTTTGGTCCTCCGTGACCCTCTTAACATGGGCTTCAATTCCCCATCGTTCAATCTCGATTTAGTGGTCAAACGTTGCGAGTTGATTTTTGGGCCGAAAAGGATAATGTCGATTTTGAGGGCTTAAACCTAGGTATTGAGGTCACGGTCTAAGGTTTTTGTGATCCTAGGAAGGTCTATTTTACGTCCCAAGTAACTAAAACAAGTTCGGAGCAGGTTGATCTAGACCCATTCAGTCAAGGTCCTCTAATGGCGGGTTTCACTGTTTCCATGGTTTGGGGCAGTTCTGATGGTTCATATGTGAGCATTCAATCCAGATTTTATGGTTTAAACATGATACATGCGTTAAAAATCCTAAAAACATCAAAACAGTAGCTGAAATTTCCAAAGAGAAATTCAAGGTTTTTGGATGACTTACCTTCAAACAGTGGTCTCCTCACTGGTTTAGGTTCAAACAGAACTCCAACAGGTTGCTTTGATCCCTCCGTGCACTCCCAGACCTTAGCTCCCTTCTATTGCTTCTTCAATGGATCACCAATGCACACACACAAGGTCTCACTTTCTCTCTCTAGATTCTCTCCCTTTCTCTCTAACCCACACTCTCTCTAAAACAGTAAACTACCCTCAATACAGATCTGGTCTCATGGAGATTGTATATCAAAAATCAGATTTCTTTTCTTGATGTTTCATCTCCCCCAAGTGCATGATGGGTTTGCATGCAATTTGGTTGGGAGGAGATGTAATCATGGTGGAATAGGCATGATGGCTAGGGCTTAGGGTGATGCATGCTGAGGTGTTGCATGCATGTCCATTGGTCACTTTGGGGAGAGGCCAAATCTGATTACTAATTAAATATATATCTTTGCATATATATGCACAAAGGTGCTCCTAGCTTAGTTGGTAAATTTTTGGTAAACTAAATTTTGCCTAGTTTGGTCAAGGGATCAAATCCCCTTGGCCACATTTTTTGGTCTTTTTCCCTTATTTCGGGCTTAGGCCCTGTTTGGCTGCGCATTAATGCAGTTTCACTGTTTTCTCCCTAACTTTCAATCTGTAGCTTAATTTTCGACGCGGTTTCCTTCGGTCAACTCCTAGTTAGGTTAGCTTCAGTGTCTAAGGGTTCAGTGACAGTAATCAGTTTCTCAGAATTTTTAACATTTGCTAACATGGGTTTGATCTGTATTAAACAGTTGAATTTAAACAGTTAAATGCCAGATCAGATTTCAAGAAGAGTTTTTCATTACATAATTTAATAATTAAGTCTGGGGTGTTACATCCTCCCCTCCTTCAAAAGAGTTTTGTCCCCAAAACTCAGCCTAACTACACTCCAGTGAACAACTCTGGGTACAACTCACGCATTTCTGCTTCGCGCTCCCACGTGGCTTCCTCAGTCGTGTGGTTCTTCCATAAAACCTTCACCAGTGGGATTACCTTGTTGCGCAAGGTCTTTTCCTTATGATCCAGAATTTGCACCGGTTGTTCCTCATATGACAAATCCTCCCTCAGTTGGAGTGGCTCATGTTCAATAACTTGTCCGGGTTCAAGTACACACTTCCTCAACATCGACACATGGAAAACATGGTGTACTTTATCTAGCTCGGGTGGTAGCGCCAAACTATACGCAACTGGTCCAACTCTTTTCAGGATCTTGAATGGGCCAATATAGCGAGGACTTAACTTGCCCTTCTTCCCGAACCGAAGTACTCCTTTCAATGGTGACACTCTAAGGAACACAAGGTCACCTACTTCAAATTCCAAATACTTTCTTCTGTTATCCGCGTAACTCTTGTATCGGCTCTGGGCTGTTTGTAACCTACTCCGAATTTTCTGAATCTGTTCAGTGGTCCTTTGTACTAGATCCGGCCCAAGTAACTTCTGTTCACTAGCTTCAGCCCAGCAGAGTGGAGATCGACACCTCCTTCCGTACAGTGCCTCATATGGTGCCATTTTAATGCTGGCCTGATGACTGTTGTTATAGGCGAACTCGACCAATGGCAAATGTTCTGCCCAATTTCCCTTAAAATCCAGTGCACACAGTCGTAGCATATCCTCCAGCATCTGTATCACTCTTTCGGACTGTCCATCCGTCTGTGGGTGATATGCCGTACTAAACTTAAGCTCGGTGCCGAGTGCCTTCTGCAGGCTTTTCCAGAAACGTGACACAAATCTTGGGTCTCGGTCAGAAACGATGGACAAGGGTGTGCCATGTAAGCGTACAATTTCTTGAATGTACAACGTGGCTAACCTTTCCATGCTGAAAGTCATTTGTACAGGCAGAAAGTGTGCAGATTTGGTCAATCTGTCAACGATGACCCAGATTGCGTCAAAGCCTTTTGAAGACTTGGGAAAGCCGGATACGAAATCCATGGTGATGTGGTCCCATTTCCATTCCGGAATAGGGAGTGGTTGCAAAAGTCCACTAGGGCGTTGATGCTCAACCTTTACTTGTTGGCAACTTGTACAGTGAGCGATAAAATCAGCCACATCCCTTTTCAAACCGGGCCACCAGTACAGTTCCCTAAGGTCATGGTACATCTTTGTGTTTCCGGGGTGTACCGTGAACCTTGAAGTGTGGGCTTCCTCCAAAATTTCCTTCCTCAACTCGTCTATCTTAGGCACACATAGCCTGCCTTGATACCGCAGAATTCCCTCTTGAATTTCAAAATCAGTCTTCCCAATTGTCTCTACTTCCTTATAGATTTTGACTAACTCCTCATCCTGAGCTTGTCCTGCTTTGATCCGTCCTACCAATGTAGACTCAATCGTTAGATTGGCCAAATATGCCGTACCATCTGGTGGGATCACCTCAATGCCCATCTCGTCCAAGTCTCGAATCAGCTCCTCTTGAGTAGTAATCATATAGGCAAGATTGCCAGACTTTCTGCTCAAAGCATCGGCTACTACATTAGCCTTGCCAGGATGATACTGGATCGTCACATCATAGTCTTTGATTAATTCGAGCCAACGCCGTTGCCTCATATTCAGCTCCCTTTGCGTAAAGAAGTACTTCAGGCTCTTATGGTCCGTGAAGATCTCACATACCTCCCCATATAGATAGTGGCGCCAGATTTTTAGAGCAAATACTACCGCCGCTAATTCCAAATCATGGGTCGGATAATTCTGTTCATGTGGTCGAAGCTGTCTAGAGGCGTAGGCAATGACTCTACCGTCTTGCATTAAGACGCATCCCAAACCCTTGTGGGAAGCATCACAATAAATGACGAACTTTCCCTCCTTGGTGGGAATAGTCAGAACTGGTGCTGTAGTCAACTTCTCCTTGAGTAGTTGGAAACTCCGTTCCTGCTCATCCGTCCAAATGAATGGCACCTTGTTCTTAGTCAGGTGGGTGAGCGGCTTCGCCAACTTAGCAAAATCCTTAACGAAGCGTCGATAATAACCTGCCAACCCAAGAAAACTTCGGATCTCGGTCACGGTGGTTGGTTGAAGCCAATTCAGTATAGCCTCTATCTTATGCGGATCTACAGCAACACCTTCCTCAGAAATCACATGGCCCAAAAAGGAGACGCTGGGTAGCCAGAATTCACACTTTTTGAATTTTGCATATAACTTGTGCTCCCTCAGGGTCTGTAACGCTATTCTCAGGTGCCTTTCGTGCTCCTCTTCACTCCGTGAGTACACCAATATGTCATCGATGAAAACAATGATGAAATCATCCAAATATGTCTTGAAGACCCGATTCATTAAATCCATAAATGCAGCAGGAGCATTGGTCACACCAAAAGGCATGACCAGGAACTCGTAATGACCATATCGGGTTCGGAAGGCTGTTTTCGATATGTCAGTATTCTTGACCTTAAGTTGATGGTATCCAGTCCGTAAATCAATCTTAGAAAACACACTTGCTCCTTGCAATTGATCAAATAGCTCATCGATGCGTGGGAGCGGATACTTGTTCTTCACTGTCACTTTATTGAGCTCTCGATAATCGATACAAAGTCTCAGAGAGCCATCCTTCTTCTTCACAAATAATACTGGAGCTCCCCAGGGTGACACACTGGGTTGGATGAATCCCTTCTCCAATAGCTCTTGTAATTGAGTCTTCAGCTCTTTTAATTCTGATGGAGCCATTCGGTACGGGGCTTTAGATACCGGTTGAGTTCCGGGAACGAGGTCGATAGAAAATTCAATCTCTCGATCAACCGTCCCACTCGGTAAGTCCTCAGGGAACACATCAGGGAATTCACAGACAACTGGCACTTCTGACAACGGGGGAGTTTGGGCTTGGGTATCCAGAATGCTACACAGGTATCCACGACAACCTTTCCTTAATAATCTTCCTGCTTGGATGGCGGAGATGAGGTAGGGTGGAGAAACAACGCCTTTTCCACTAAATACAAATTCGGGTTGCCCCGGGCGTCGAAACAACACCTTTTTCTCAAAACAGTCAATGGTGGCGTGGTTGCGAGACAGCCAGTCCATGCCTAAGATCACATCGAATTCCTTGATGTCCAAGGGTATTAGGTCTACTGATAGCTCTTGATCCCCAATTTCTACACTACAGTCCTTCAGGATTTTGGACCCAATCATTCGTATCCCAGAGGGGGTTTGTACAGACAACAGTTCATTCATAGGTTCAGGTGTCCTATGCAGTTTATCAGTAAACAGTGGAGATATAAAAGAGTGTGTGGATCCGGAATCAATAAGCACATGTGCAGAAGTTTCACAGATCGGGAGTGTACCTGCTACCACAGTATTGGCAGTAGATGTCTCCCCTGGCACTAGGGCAAACACCCTCCCTGGTCGTCCTTGAGGTGCTTTGCCCTTATCTCTGGTGGGGGCTGCTGGAAGAAGCCTCTGTGTCGTAGCAGTGGTAATCGGAGCTGGGGCTCTTATATCGGGTGGTGGCTGCGGGCAGTCTTTGACCAGGTGTCCCTTTTCCCCGCACCGGTAACATGCACCGGTCAGCTTGCAGCATTCTCCTGGATGAGACTGTTGACAATGTGGGCACTTAGTCACCTCCCTTGCTTTCTTCTGACCTTTCTCCCCTTTGCCTCGACCTTCAGTTTTCTGCTTCTTTGAAGGTTGGAATTTCTGGAAACTCTTCCCCTTGTTCTTCCGTCCTTGGTCTTTGAGTTGATTGTAGTCCTCCATGTCCTTTTCGATGACAAGGGCCTTGTTCAACACATCCGAATAAGTGTATAGCTCAAAAGCAGATACCCTTGTTCGAAGTCCTAGGCGAAGGCCTCCTTGGAACTTCCTTGCCTTGTCCCTCTCTCCCTGTATTAGAGAGGGGGCGAATCTGGACAGGGCTGAGAACTTTGCAGCATACTGGATCACTGATATCTCTCCTTGTTGCAGATTTGTGAACTCCTGAATTCTCCTCTCACGGACTGTCGACGGAAAGAACATGCTGTAAAACCTTTCCACAAAACCCGCCCATGTCATAACTGGGTTCTGCCGTTGCACCTCTAACCACCAATTATACGCCTCCCCATGAAGCATATAAGTGGCTAGCCTCACCTTCTCCTCCTCGGTACATATTAGAAGCCCAAAAGCTTTCTCCATTGCCGTCACCCATTTTTCGGCCTGCTCAGGCTCTGTGACTGTCTCGAAGGATGGAGGTCTCAACTTGTGAAACCTATCCAGTAGTTCGTTGCGGATGCCAACTCCAACAGGTGGCACCAGAACAGGCGGGGGTGGCATAGCTGGGGCTTCAGCCGGGTTATTGACTGGTCCGGTTTGGTTCTGCTGCAGGGTTCTATTCAACCCCTCTATCGCTCGGGCGAACTGAGCCAAAGTTGTCCGCATTTCGCGTATAGCAGCACTCTCTGTCGGGGCTTGCGGTTCCCTATTGCAGTTCCTTGTCCGTGGTGGCATCTGAGACAGAATAAAGTAATTTTCAGTTCCCTCATTCAATGTATCTTCATAGGTCGATACTTAGATCACTATTAGCTCAAGGTTCCTCCCACTCGAGCACATACTCCCTAAAGGTTCAGTTCTTCGGTGACCCTAAGGTTCTGTTCTATGTTCGGGATGTAAAACCTAAGGCTCTGATACCAACCTTGTCACATCCCCCTTACCCACCCTGTGCGGATTAGGGGCATGCAACCGGCCAGTTAGGCACCCATCGGTTTTTTTTTTTGAAATCAAAATGCCGACGGTAATCCTAACCACAGGCCATTCATCAGTAACATCCAAGTACAATGCATTCAATTAATATAAGTTGCAGCGGAACTAAGGGAATGCATAACACCTTGGCAGAGCCATTAATACATCCATGGTTAACTATTACATCATTGTCCTACAAAAGATACTAGTCTTAGGTTTCAGTACATCATATTCAAAAATGGAGTTAGGTACAAAAATGGTTAATTCATGGATTCTTCAAAATAGTGCTTCGGGTCTCCAACCCGCTAATCTCGGTCGCTAGGTCCATCACCTGAAAAATGTTAGGGAAGGGGTGAGCTTTAAAAAGCCCAGTGAGTAACACGGGTCCCCTGTCATGGGTTTCAAACCATTGTTGTTTATAAAACAGGTGGTCGGATCAGACATTTTAGAGGATATAGTTAAATCCATATATTTGAACAATATTTAAAACAAGAATACAGTCAAAACATCATAGCAACAGAACAGTTCAATAATGGGCAGAGCAGAACAGTATAACAGAATAACAGTACAGTATGCACAATTTAAATAGTGCAATATGCTCATACAGAGTTCAAGACTGAATTTGGTACCGTGAGTCAGTAGTTCTTTTAGTAAAAACAAGGGTAATTTCATTTCAATACGGAACAGTGAAATCGGACAGGGTAAAATATAGTCATGCATTGAGTAAAAGCATGGAAGACAGTATATCAGTAGGAACAGTACAGTACAGTAATAAAAATACAATAACTAGACGGTGTACTTATACACCAATTCAGGAGTCTAGGTTACTCACCTTGTGCGGTATCGGGTTTTAACTGAGAAGCCTTTCTCTTCTTCTTATCCTTCTTTATCCTAGAAAATTTATGAACATTTCGTAAATCTCACATGAATCTTAACTTGGTTTATTTTAATTCAAAATTCAACCTGAGTTAGACTATCTCGCTGTCTATGTGTTTTTATGATAATTGAAATTCACCTTTGCACCCACTCTTTCAGGGTTTCCGTGTCTTCCTGTTTCTTTAGTTTGGCCTCCGCGACCATTTCCTTGGTACGCATCTTGTATATAAACGGTCGTACGGAGACTACCTCAGTCGTTTTGGCTATCCTTATGTTCCGTTCGATAATCTTTTGTTGCCATAAGAGTTGTCGCATGAACTCCTGTTGCTTCTTGTCAGCTAGTCTTTCGGCTTTAGACATAATGGTAAATTTCTTGTTTTTCCCTTCCATGACCGGTTTGAGTTTTCACCCTATAGCATGATCCAAGAAGTCAGGATGTGTACTACTTCTAGGCAGTCCGGTCATGAAATTATTTAAGCTTTCATTGGGTTAGTTCTTAGTTCATTCGGATGTTATCTAGCTTGATACAGGGTTAGGGGTATTTCGGTCATTTCACAGTTGTGAAGTTTCGACTCCGATTCGTCATCCAATCATGTGTATAGTCCCCTACGTGTCGGGGTTTCTATTGTTTTCAGTTTCGTCTCAATCGGACTTTGTTTGGGTTCTAAACAATGTCAGGGGCAATTTGGTAATTTCATGTGTTGTATTTTTCGGTACTTTATTTGCTAATACGGACCTCACCGTTGAGTCCGGAATGTCTGACATAGTCAAAATAGACTATCTTTTAGTTGTATTTGGGTTCGAGTATCATCAGGGGTAGTATGGTCATTTACTCCTACGTGTTTGTATTTTTCGGGACTTAATTTCCCAAATCGGACTCCACCATTGAGTTCGGAATGGTTGAAATAGTGAAAATACACTATTTATTTGACTTATTTGGACTTTATTTGACCTATTTATGACCTAGGGGTAATTTGGTCATTTTTATTTAATTAATAAATTAATTAAATAAATTAATTTATTATTTATTAAATTATCAGGGGTATAAATGAAATAAAATATCAGAATCTGGGCCACAGTGTAATATTTCGGAACTGTTGGGGGTTGGTTTGCAATTTTCCAAAAGTTTGAACTGAACCAAAGGGTTCAGCCCTTAAGCAAGTGAACCGGACCGGTTCAATCCGGTCTTGACCGGTTCAGGGTAATGTGCTGACGTCAGGCTGACGTCAGCCCTACAGTTTAAAATTTAAATTTAACAGTGACAAAACGACACAGTTTGGTTTTAACGGGTTATCCGTTTTTCGGTCGGGTCGGGGCCCGACCCGAAGACCCGGTCCATGGCCCGACCTGTACTGTTCATCGTCCCCAACAGTCTAGGGCTACTGTTGCCCTAGAATTTCAGAATTTTCTTCTTCGATTTCGTAGAGTTTTAAGCATCCATTTTCACTGGTTTTTGTTCTAAAAGACTCCTGGGTGTAAGACCATTCGTTTGGCATCGGTTTCAAGCATCAAACTCAACGACGGGGGACTGTTCTAGCCGATTATCGTGGGAGTTACAGTCGGTCCATATGGCCTGGTTTCTTGACCATTTTGCACGGGGTTTGGTCCTCCGTGACCCTCTTAACATGGGCTTCAATTCCCCATCGTTCAATCTCAATTTAGTGGTCAAACGTTGCGAGTTGATTTTTGGGCCGAAAAGGATAATGTCGATTTTGAGGGCTTAAACCTAGGTATTGAGGTCGCGGTCTAAGGTTTTTGTGATCCTAGGAAGGTCTATTTTACGTCCCAAGTAACTAAAACAAGTTCGGAGCAGGTTGATCTAGACCCATTCAGTCAAGGTCCTCTAATGGCGGGTTTCACTGTTTCCATGGTTTGGGGCAGTTCTGATGGTTCATATGTGAGCATTCAATCCAGATTTTATGGTTTAAACATGATACATGCGTTAAAAATCCTAAAAACATCAAAACAGTAGCTGAAATTTCCAAAGAGAAATTCAAGGTTTTTGGATGACTTACCTTCAAACAGTGGTCTCCTCACTGGTTTAGGTTCAAACAGAACTCCAACAGGTTGCTTTGATCCCTCCGTGCACTCCCAGACCTTAGCTCCCTTCTATTGCTTCTTCAATGGATCACCAATGCACACACACAAGGTCTCACTTTCTCTCTCTAGATTCTCTCCCTTTTTCTCTAACCCACACTCTCTCTAAAACAGTAAACTACCCTCAATACAGATCTGGTCTCATGGAGATTGTATATCAAAAATCAGATTTCTTTTCTTGATGTTTCATCTCCCCCAAGTGCATGATGGGTTTGCATGCAATTTGGTTGGGAGGAGATGTAATCATGGTGGAATAGGCATGATGGCTAGGGCTTAGGGTGATGCATGCTGAGGTGTTGCATGCATGTCCATTGGTCACTTTGGGGAGAGGCCAAATCTGATTACTAATTAAATATATATCTTTGCATATATATGCACAAAGGTGCTCCTAGCTTAGTTGGTAAATTTTTGGTAAACTAAATTTTGCCTAGTTTGGTCAAGGGATCAAATCCCCTTGGCCACATTTTTTGGTCTTTTTCCCTTATTTCGGGCTTAGGCCCTGTTTGGCTGCGCATTAATGCAGTTTCACTGTTTTCTCCCTAACTTTCAATCTGTAGCTTAATTTTCGACGCGGTTTCCTTCGGTCAACTCCTAGTTAGGTTAGCTTCAGTGTCTAAGGGTTCAGTGACAGTAATCAGTTTCTCAGAATTTTTAACATTTGCTAACATGGGTTTGATCTGTATTAAACAGTTGAATTTAAACAGTTAAATGCCAGATCAGATTTCAAGAAGAGTTTTTCATTACATAATTTAATAATTAAGTCTGGGGTGTTACAGATACGATAGGAAGGCGGGGTATGGGGCCCGCAGTAAAGTAGAAAAATAGAGTCTGAAGAATAGAAGTAAAACATGAACTAAGAAGGTGAATAACAATAATTAAAAAAAGGATGAAAGAGAAAGGGAGGATTTTGATAGTCACTGGTGTGCTGTCAGGACCTCTGTTACCGGTAAGGAACG
This sequence comes from Nyssa sinensis, assembly GCA_008638375.1. Taxonomy (NCBI): domain Eukaryota; kingdom Viridiplantae; phylum Streptophyta; class Magnoliopsida; order Cornales; family Nyssaceae; genus Nyssa; species Nyssa sinensis. The sequence goes on along the minus strand of CM018047.1, from coordinate 32,543,991 downwards.
GCCGCCTTATCATGTAACTAAGGTAGCTGAAAAACACACAGTGTCAGTTTATCCAACCTGATCGAAGAAATCCTTAAACCATTGGAAGACATGAATCTAATAGATGACATGAAGAATTAGAAATTGTACGTTAGTAAATTAGAAGCAAGTAGTGATACGAGTCAACATATATTATATCTGAAAGTGATGAATCAAAGTTCATCTCCTGAATCATTAAGTAAATGAAGATAATCTTATGTATTACGATATACGAAGGTGATAGATATGACATAAGGAGACTAGAACTCTCGAAATAAAGAATATTCGAGTTTTGGGGACAAAACTCTTTTAAGGAGGGAAGAATGTAATACCCCGACCCAAAAATACCGGGTCATAGGGCACGCATTTCGAGGTTATGAAAATAAGTGTAAAGATGTCTACACTTAAGGAAAACAATTAATTAATTTAAAATAATTAATTAATTAAGTTTATGGAATTGATTATTAATTAAAATAAATACAAAATACACACATAAAAGTGTATTATGTGACCAAGCATGTGTAAGTATTCATATGTGTATAATTAGATATATATAATTATACATGTAATATTTGGATATAGAATAAAATAAAATAAAATAAATATAATATATATATATATATTGTGTCCATAGTATATAATACATGTATATAGATATATATATATATATATATATATATATATATATATATACATGGAGACATGGAGGTAAGGGGATGATGTACTAAATAGGTATATTATATATCCAAGTAGGTGTAGAGGAATGGGAGAAGGTATGGCCAAAATCAGAAAAGTAAGGGAGGTATGGGCTGATTGTGATGGGGTATGGAAGTGAGAGAAATATACATATACACTTAAACACATTTTTGATACATACCTCATTTGCAACACCATTCGTCCAAGCAAAAGGAAAGGAAAGAGAGAGAGGAAGGAACTGAAGAGAATAGAGAGAGAAATCAGAACAAGAAGAAGGACTAAACAGTGGAAAAAGGGTAAGAAAATGCAAAAACTATCATTTTCTCTCTCTAGAATTTTGATGTATTAGGCACTGTTTTTGAATTATACATGCACATATGAAGATAGATATATGTTTATGAGTTTGTCAAGCATGATTTTAAGCTTCAAAAATGACCAAAAAAACAGTGAATCCATGAAAACCGCCATTGATGACCTTGCTAAAGCAGGTCTGATTTTCATCACAACCAAACTAAGTCTGGCTTATCCAAACTTCAAGTAGATCTCACCAGCATCCCAAAGACATACGTACAAGATCAAAAATCCCAAAGAAAGCCTTCCAAAAACCCACTTACAGGTTCGGGTTCCCAAAGTAAATCTCAAAACCACGGCATTAAACCTGCCCTTGGTAATGAAATACGAAACCCAATGAAAATGGGATTAAAACGAGCCAAACCTCATAGGAAATGATCAAGAAATAAGCAAGAATGAGCTAGTTACAGGTTCGGCTTATCAAACCCAAAGTCGAACTCATGAAGCAGTTTTGAACCCCAAAAAGATTGCCAAACTCTTCTACAATGTTCTAGGAGTGGATCGGGTTGAAAACAGTAAGAAAACCGTGAATAAAAATCCACGAAATTGAAGAGAAAGAAACTGGAAAAAAATTAGGGTTTCGTATGAACAGTGTCGGCTTCGATGGGGAAGACGACACTGTTCGGGTCGGGTCGGTCTACGGGTCGGTTACGGGTTCGGGTCAAATCCGGTTATGGGTTTATCTAAACGGTGACGTTTGGAGATTTAAAATTTTAAATTTTAAAATAGTTAGGGCTGACGTCATCATGACGTCAGCATTACGTTTCAAACCAACCAAACCGGATTGGTTCAATTAAAACCGGACCGGTTCACTTTAAATATGACTGAACCCACTGGTTTTCTTATTTAATTAAAACCAAATAAACCGAACCTTTTCTTAATTACGGTTTGACCCCAGAAATTCTACGGATTTACATTGTGGCCCAATTTTTGGAAAAATTATGCAATTAAGCCCTGGAAAAATAATTAAATAATTAATTTAATTATTTAATAAATAAAAGAAAATTTCTATTATGCCCTTGGGTCATTAATAGGGCAAATAAAGTCCAAATCAGACGTATGAATAGTGAATTTTTACTATTTCAAATATTCTGAGACTAATGGTAGGGTCCGTTTTACGAGACGGGGCCCGAAAAAATAAAGACACGTAAAGAGGTAAATGACTAAAATACCCCTTGACCAAAATCAACAAGTTATTAGTATATTCTTACTATCTCGGACCTTCTGAGTCCATTGGTGAGGTCCTCGACATGAGATGGAGTCCCAAAAAAATTTGAGACCCTTAATTATGTCAAAAAATGACCAAAATGCCCTTCTCCCTAAACAAGTCAAACGAAGTCCAAATTTAATAAATAAATAGTGAAATTTTACTATTTCAAACATTCTAAGACTGATGGTAGGGTCCATTTTTCGAGATTGGGTCCCGAAAAATGAAGACGCATGAAAGGGTAAATGACCAAAATACCCCTTGCCCAGAATTAACAAATTGTTAATGTACTTTTACTATCTCGGACCCTCTGAGTCCAATGGCGAGGTCCACGACATGAGATGAGGTCCCGAAAAATTGGAGACCTGCAAAGGGGTAAAATGACCAAATTACCCCTGGTACCCTTAAAGCCAAAATGAAACCGGAGAAGGTCTAAACTGACTTTCTTTGACACCCCGGACCCAATAATGGAGTCCAAATTACGAAACGAAGTACGAAAAATGTGACACGTAAAACGGTAAATGACCATTCTGCCCTTTTACATATAAAAGTCCGAATTAAATTCTAAGAAAGCCTAAACTGACTTTCTTCGACGCTCCGGATTCAATGGTAAAGTCCATTCGGCCAAAAGAAGTGTCTAAATAAAAAGACGTAAAATTTGATGAATAGCATCTGTCAGATGACTATAAACTGAGATATTGCCGAAGTATTAAACTAAGGCAAGTACGAGAAATAAAGTACGAGAAGACACGACGCGTTAACTTGACAAGTAAATAAATTTAATTTAAAGTTAATTGAACTACCAGAAGAGTATAAGTTGAAATAAATCAAGTTTCTAACACATTAAATTGTGTCGTAGGATAAAATACGATCGAAGCATAAGTTAAGAAGCATCGATAGGTGATATTGTAGTAAATGTGAAGTTGATGAGATTGTTATGGATTGTTCTTAGGAATTACGGAGGAAGTGGGAAAGCGCACTTTAGCACTAACCCTAAAGGACCGAGGTGAGTAACCCTGTATTTGAACTGGAGATTTAACTCCATATATTTGAAGAAGTTTTAAGCACAAGTCATTGCAGCCTTTGAATATCAAATTCAGTCTATATATGATTCCGTTCTTTTAAAATATTCTGTTACGGCATGCTTATTAAATGTTTTAAATTCAGCTCTTTTCTTGAAAATACATCAGCATGTCTAAATCAATTGCAAACCTCTTTAATATTCTGAATTTGATTATCACGTGTATTCGAAGCTTTATTGTAGAATTTATACATTTCATGCTTTAAATGTTCATGAAAAATATCTATTGAAGAAGTCATGTGACAAATGTTTTATAAGATAAACGGTACTAAGTACCACCCTATATGATGGTTGAAATCCTTCGGGATTCAATAGTACATGCCCGGTAGAAGGATCTAATCCCCCAGGCAAATGAGATATCTCCATCGACAGTATTGGCAGTAAAATGGGAGTCTGGTTCGAAACAGATTCCGCCTAATAAAAGAGAAAAGATGACAAGTGATTTTGAAAATAGAAGTAGGTATTATCCCTATTCTATTTCACGTGTTTATATGCTTTTAAATTGCATATACTCTATTTGAAGAAAATGTGTATTTAGCTTGAATACTTAAATTGTTCAAAGCTATTGTTTTAAGAATGCATATATTCTGTGTTCTAAAATGTACGAGCAATTGGTAGTGAGTATTTCAAAAACCCTCATGTGCTAAAACCACTACCAGTTGAAAACCCCATGACGAATGCAGGAATTACTCACAAGCTTTGATTAGCTTACCCGGATTTTATCCGCCCCCCCTTTCAGGTGACTAAGGGCAGATCGATTTTTGAAGACTATAAGGATGAACCTAGCTTTTGGGAAGATTTGCTTGAGGAGTTCTTATGGGGAAAAATCACATGAACTCTGATTAATATGTTTTGTATTAGCTGACATTTTAAGGATGTGTATTAAGCCCCACGGGGCAGTTGAATTAAGATTTTAATTATGAAGTCTTTTAAGTTTTTAGTTATGCTCTGAATGTATGATTATAATACATGTATACGGAAATGTGAAGAGCGGCAGTATTGGACGGATGTGCAAAATTTAAATAAGAAAGAAAAGAAAAAGTTTTTCACGCTTCCGCAACCACATGAAACACATCTATCCGATACCGCTGCAGATGCGAGCCTTCGCCCAAGGGTCCTCGGGCCTGAGGGTGGCGGTCGCGATGCGAAATCCGCAGAGGGTGGGTTTCGGGTCGTGACAGGTGCGTCATGCATACCACTCATATATTATTGCGATGCTTTGAATGAAATTTAGATATAAATGTACACTTTGCACATGCCACGCCTTAGCTTTATTTTTTGCATTAGCACTTCATCATACCAGCAGTTGAGCTGACCCATTCGTGGGTAACATTTTTCAGATGAGGATACTCCAGCTACTTGAGACTCAATGATACTTTGATAGGATGAAGCACTTGGTATATTTTGGTCCATGGGACTTATGTTTTGTAATGTAAGGGCTTAAGCTCGAATGACCTATGAACAATGCAGTTGTGAGATGTACTTTATGTTATTTTATGTATTGATGGGAATGGATGCTTGTTTAGTGGATTTATTTACATTTGTCCTTTTATTTATTTTATTTTCTGTCTCGTCAGTCGCGCCTCGGGTTTGTAGAAATTCGGGGCGTGACAGCGAAGATCATCGAGCTAAGTGGCAAAGAGTTTGCTAAGAAAAGGGCAAACCGAGCCCCGAGACTAGGAAGGATTCAGCCGGCCCCGAGGCCAACAGAGAGTCAGAGTAGAGGGATAGGACCTTCTTTCACTCGGCCAGGAACAGGACCTAGGAATGCTGAACCTAGACCATCAGGGCTCAATTCCACTGATCAGGGCGTAGCCCGGTGCCCCATTTGCCAGAGACGTCGTCAAGGGCCATGTTAGGCGAACTCCCATGCCTGCTACACTTGTGCCCAAGAAGGGCATTTCAAGACCAACTGCCCCCAGAAGGGCCAGTTAGTTGGGAGTACATCTGGTACTCCATCTACCTCAGTAGTTACTATTGCAGTTGGAGCATTGACTCGAGGTAGTGGACAGAGAGCTGAGCCGTAACACTTAGGGAGGGTTTTCTCACTGACACCTAGAGATACACAGGCTACAACATTAGTAGTCGCGGGTACTCTTCTGATTTGTTCATAGTATACTAGAGTACTATTTGATACTGGCTCCACATATTCATTGATAGCACCAGTATTTGCTGCTAAACTGAAGATAGAAATAGTACCCTTAGGTTACATGTTAACCATTTCTATGCCATCAAGAGAGTCATTATGTAGCAATACTGTATATCGAGCATGTAAGGTATAGATTGGAAATTCATATTTATTAGCCGATTCGATACTGTTAGACATTTATAGTTTTGATGTTATACTCGGTATAGACTAGTTGGTCGCGAATCATGTATCTATAAATTGCGTGGCTAAGATAGTTAGTGTATAGAGACCAGGATGTCCGATCATCCAGTTTGACGGGACGGGTGTAGCTACCCCACCCTATTTTGTATCCTTTATCTAGGCCAGATGTTTGTTATGTAAGGGATGCCATGGGTTTTTGTGTAGCATTATGGACACTCACTCACAACAACCACCCTTAGAGCAGATTCCTATTGTTAGGGAGTTTCTTGAGGTCTTTCTAGATGACTTACCAGAAATGCTTGTGGATAGAGAGATAAAGTTTATTATCGATGTACAGCTAGGTACCTCCTCGATATCCAAGAATCCATATCGTATGGCACCGATAGAGCTGAAGCTGCAGTTACAGGATCTGTTAGACAAGGGTTTCATCAGATTTAGTTTTTCATCGTGAGGTGCCCCAGTGTTGCTTGTGAAGAAGAAAGATGGGACCATGCGGTTATATGTTAACTACCGTGAGCTGAATAAGGTCACCATCAAGAACCGATACCCTCTGCCAAGGGTAGATGATCTCTTCGACCAGTTGAAGAGAGCACAGGTCTTCTCTAAGATCGATTTGAGGTCCGGGTACCATCAGTTGAAGGTACGACCTGCAAATATTGAGAAGACGACTTTCAGAACTCGCTATGAACATTATGAGTTCCTAGTGATGCCATTTGGGGTCACTAATGCCCCTGCTACATTCATGGATCTGATGAACAGGGTTTTCAAGCCATATCTAGATGACTTTGTGATCGTGTCCATAGATAACATCTTTGTTTATTCCAAGAACTAGGAGGAACATGAAGTACATCTGAGGAAGGTTTTACTGAAGTTAGGGGAACAAAAATTATAAGCTAAGCTGAAGAAGTGTGAGTTCTGGCTCCCTAGCATAGCATTTCTGGGGATATGATTAGCAAAGAGGGGATCTTTGTCGATTCTCAAAAGATCGAGGTAATCGTGGATTGGCCTCGGCCAACTAGTGTCACAGAAATGTGAAGTTTTATGGGATTGGCTGGCTATTATAGAAGGTTTATCAAAGACTTCTCGAAAATAGTTACGCCAATTACATAGTTGACCTGGAAAGACGTTCCATTTGTCTGGACAAAGGAGTGAGAGAAGAGCTTCCAAGAGCTCACGGACCGACTAGTTACCGCTCCTATTTTGACTATGCCAAATGGAACTGAGGGATTTGTGATCTATAGTGATGCCTCACTTAAGGGTTTGGGGTATGTGTTCATTTAGAGTGGGAAGGTAGTAGCATATGCTTCATTGCAGTTGAGACCACATGAGAGGAACTACCCGGCACGCGATCTTGAGCTAGCAGCCATTGTCTTTGCCTTGAAGATATGGAGGCACTACTTAGAGGGAACCGCATGCGAGATCCTCACTGACCATAAGAGTCTCAAGTATCTGTTTACATAGAAGGACCTTAACATGAGACAGTGCTGTTGGTTAGACTTGATAATGGACTATGAGCTTACCATATAGTACCACCCAGGGAAAGCGAACGTGGTAGCTGACGCTCTTAGTAGGAAGTCATTAGGAAGCTTAGCTTGCCTGTTAACCACTTAGACAGAGATACTGAGAGACTTTGAAGATATGGAGATAGAGATAGTTCTACCCAACTCTGAGGCATTGTGTGCCAATGTCACAGTCAGTCTATCGATTGTAGACAGGATCAGAAAATGGCAGATTCAAGATGAGAAGCTGGCTAAGCTTTGTCAAGAGGCTAAGTCAGACATTAACTCCGAGTTTTCAGTGGGAGAAGGGATGTTATGCTATCAGGGAAGAATCTGCATACACGATGTGCCAGAGTTGAGAAGGGAGATCCTTCATGAGGCACACAGTTCAAGGTTTATCTTACATCTAGGGAGCACCAAGATGTATCACAACGTCAGAAGCACTTATTGGTGGTCTGGGATGAAGCATGAAATAGCTGATCAAGGTAGAGCATTAGAAGCCTGGAGGACTCCTACAGTCTCTACCTATACTCGACTTCGTGTCAGGGTTGCCAAAGACATCAAGAGGGAGTGATTCTATCTGGGTCATTGTTGACAGATTGACTAAGATAGCTCATCTCCTAGCGACTAAGACGACACAGACCTTGGAGCGACTAGCAGAGTTGTACATCAGAGAGATTGTTAGACTTCATGGAGTCCTAGTATCGATCATATATAATCGGTATCCACGATTTGTTTCATGATTTTGGAGAGGTCTACAGTGAGCTATGGGTACGGAGCTGAGTCTTAGCACAGCATATCATCCCGAGACTGACGGACAGTCACAGAGGATAATACAGACTCTAGAGGACTTTTTGCGGTTCTGTGTTATAGACTTTAAGGGAAGTTGAGAAGATCAGTTGTCATTGGTAGAGTTCACGTACAATAATAGCTTTCAAGCTAGTATTGGTATGGCGCCATCTGAAGCATTATATGGCAGGAAGTGCCGATCACCCCTGTGTTGGACAAAGGTGGGTGAGAGGAAGCTTTATGGGCCAGAGATAGTGGAACAGACTACAGGAAAGATACAACTGATCAGACAGCATCTACTAGTGACTTAGAGTAGACAAAAGAGCTATGCTAATGCTTACATATAAGAGTTGGAGTTCGCATTAGGTGATTACGTGTTCTTAAAGGTATCACCCATGAAGGGTGTAGTAAGGTTTGGCAAGAAGGGAAAGCTAGGGCTGAGATACATCGGACCCCTCAGGATCATGGGAAGGGTCGGGCCAGTAGCCTACCAGCTTGCTTTGCCTTCAGAGTTAGCACATGTACATAGTGTATTTCATGTTTTGATGTTGAGGAAGTGTGTACAGAGTGCAGATCAGGTGATTAAGCATGAGCCCTTAGACGTCTAGGAGAACTTGAGTTATATAGAGCATCCAGTGCAGATTGTGGACCGTCGAGATCAGGTTTTACAGAACAAGATTATCCCTTTAGTCAAAGTTCTGTGGAGGATTCATCAAATAGAGGAAGCGACTTGGGAGCAAGAGGACAACATGCGCGCCAAGTATGCTTAATTATTTTCATCTATGTAGTTATATCTTCCACCCTAGTATGTACTAAGTTTGGGGACAAACTTATTTTAAGGGGGGGAAGAATGTAATACCCTAACTCGGGATATGGCACGTAAATCGAGGTAGACCGAGTCGAGTAGTGCAAAATCAATTCTAACCCGAGCTGTTAAGGCTCTATATCATGATATCATATGGACTGAAAAATTTTGGAATGGAACAAGGTCAATTTCAGAGACAGTACCGAGCAACGCCTAAGTAACCCAGAACCAAACATCGTAATGAGTGTACGTACTCGAATAAGTATGTATGTACGTATGCATGTGAATAAATAGTATATATATATATATGTGTGTGTGTGTGTGTGTGTGTGTGTATCATCAAAAATGAGTGTATGCATATGGATATAGAATTTGATATATGTATATATATAAGAGTATATATGTGTATATACATAATCATATAATACATATGCATAAGGAGAGTGTGTGAGTATGTGTATTATATATATATATATATAATAAAATATATATATCTTGATCTATTAAGAAAGAAAAGAAAAACAGAGAAAAAGAAAAGAAAATATCAAGAAAGAAATTCAAGAAAAAAGGCTGGAAAGAGAGAGGAAAGGGGGAGAACTGAGAGAAAAATGACCAAGGCGATGCTTGATGTGTATATATATATATATATATATATCGGTGAGGGTTGATAGAAATCAAGAAACAAAAAGAAGAAGGAAAAGTTGAGAGAAATATTGAAAGATTCAGAAACTGAAACCAAGAAAGGAGGAGTGAAAGGAGAAGGAACACTGTAACTAGGGAAAATCAGAAATCAGGTATGTGGGTTAGATTCTGTTTTTAAATTTTAGAAAGCATGATAAATAGTTTGAAGTATAAGACTATATTGAGCATGAAATGAGGATTAAACTGTAAGAAAAATCAAAAAAAATAGACAAAAACTGAGGAAGAAAACAATAGTTGTAGGGGATTGAGGATAATTCGGTTCTTAGGATTTTTGTGATCTAAACTTGAGTTAAACCATGAGGAACTAATCCTCAATGGTCTAGGAAAAATTTAGGGAAAAGAAATGAATGAAAACAGTAAAAAAATAAGCACAAAATTTTGAAAGCACAGTTGCCCGAACCTATGGTCTTCCTTATTTTCGTGCAGATTTAGTGAACCAAATGAAAAACTAACCCTAGATATGTATCCCTCATGAAAAATGGAAGAGAAACCCATTGAAATTGGGGGAGAAAATGGCCAAAAACAGTTGCCGTCACCGGAGAAGGCGACAAAATTTCACCGGACCCTTACCGGATTGTCGAAGGAGACGATGAATAGGTTCTCCAAAACGGCACCGTGTAGTGTGGCATTTTAACTATACTGCGTCATTTTAAGTTATGTCTACGGTTTAAATTAAGTTGGAATAGCATTGTTTGGCTATGGATATAGTAATTTGAAATTGGGGGATAAAGGGGGAATGGGGATATCCTAACCTCATTGAACAGTAACCGTTGTTTAGCTCCGAGAAATCTAGAAAAAAATACGCAAGGGTGCTGCCCCCACGAGTCAAACACCAAACCAACTAAAGCCAAGGAACCTAACCAAGGGTACATGGGCCACTAAGCCACGGAGGCCCATGTGGCCATATACTACCGATTATATATATTTATTATTTAATTATTTAATTTATTTAAATTGTTAAATAATTTAACCTAATTAAGGAAATTAAAAGAAATTAGGACGTAGTCCAAAATTAGTAAATGTATAATGTTTTCTTTATGTGTTGGGCATTCTAAACCTAATGGAGGGGTCCGTTTTATGAGATGGGGTCCCAAAAAATAGAGAACTCGTAAAAGTGCAAAATGCCAGTTTTGCCCTTTCTAATACAGAAGTCGGAATTAAGTTCGGCGAAAGCCTAAACTAACTTTCTTCGACGTTCCAGATTCAATAGTAGAGTCTATTTTAGTAAAATAAAAACTTATAGCATAAAGACATAAAATTTGATGAATAGCATAGTTCATGTAACTATAGACTGAGACGTCTTTTGTGAATCTTAGGAACATCGAAAGGCAAGGAGAAGGCAGTTTAGACTTTGTAGTTAGAGACAGTAAGAGGTAAGTAAAATATGATCTCTACATGTGTTACTTTCCAAAGCCATGTCAATAGTTCTTTTGTACATTGCCTATTGTATTCTATACATACCAGTATTTATTAAGCCACATTGATATTGCCCTATCATGTGGGAAGCATTTATTGATTTCTATATATATCTCGATCATAATTTTACGTTTGTGCATAGAGTTCTTTTTGTACACTTATACCTAAGGCGTGAAGGCCAGACAGTTATATTCGAAGTAGTCTAGTAACCATAGCCTCGAAAACTATGGTTACATTAGATTGCCTAGAATTAGTTATGATTCCACTATACTCTTCATGGAAGATAGCATGATCTGATATATTATTAGTGTCAGGTTTGTGCTCAGTCACAACTCCATCTGATGTTATTTATGACCCTCGGGTCAAGGTTCCGAGTGGAACATTTGCTACGTTGCTATGTGAGGCATGGGACATAGAGTTACATTGTATACAGAGCAATATTATTCAGAGAGCCTGTGTGGAACTGAATACAAGCTTATGGAGATTTGTAGGCCCCACGAGTGAGTCTCTTTTTGTTGATATCACTATCTTTCATTATTGATTATCATAGCTTGGTCATGTTATATTGTTATGAATAATCATGAAACTTTACAACTTTCATTTGAGTGCTTACAATTCATACTTGAGATAGCCCATGACTGTAGGAGTATGACATTGTTATCATAGCAGATTTATTTCCTTATCTTTTGAGATTCTATCATCCGATATTGAGTTCTATATTCCTTGACTGGATAGCACTTCTATATACACCTGTGCACATGGCAGAGCAAAGTAATACTTACTAAGTTTTTATAGCTCATACAAATACTTTATTCATTTTCAAGCATGGATATCGAGATCGAACAGTAGAGCCTGATAGCTAGAGGTGGACATTACTTTTGAAGTTGCAAGTGTAATATTTAGTACAAGTTTTGTAGCTCTCCCATGTCATCCACGTCTTGCAGTTTTTATTTATGTCTTTAAGTCTTCCGCTATTTATACTTTGATAGTTGTTGCATGTTAGTAGCACTGATTGTGTAGCAAGTTGAGACACCCGGTTCGACAACAATGTCAGATCGGGTTCGCGACACGAGATCGGCAGAGAGTGGGTCTCGGGTCGTGACAAAATGCCTCCAATAGATTTACTAAAATCTGGTTTGTATACAATAATTTGATTTCTCTACCTTACTCTTCTAAACCTTGAGAAGGAAAGAACCTATAAAGAAAATAGAATCCTATCCCATTATACCATCCTTTGTTTTATAGATTTCTATTGTAGAAGTCAAAGTGGCCTTATTGTCTTATTGTTTGAATATTATATTCAACAAAAGTATTAAATTCTGTAATTCCTCTTTCTTCAGTGGTTATTATGTCCTTTCTTAAATCTAAAAACAAATTTCTTTTTATTTTCGTTAAGTCAAAAATTATTTATTTATTTATCTACATTTCTTTTTCTAAAGAGAGAGAAACAGTTGAAAAAGATTTCTGAATCTCTGTTCAAAGTTCATCAGTTTCACCAAAATAGAAATTATAATAAAACTAACCATTGTCATATAATTTAAAGAGAGATGTCTATAATGTCTGCTCTATTCAATAAATAATACTAGATTTTTTCATGAAGTTTAACTCTTGATGTTAGGCTTCACATGAACCCCTATAAATGATGAAATTACAAAGAGAATGGTACAACACAAGCACCAGAATTTTTTTAGAGTTGGTGGTTTTTATGAATGGCAACGGGGAGGGGTGCCCCTCCCCATAAAAATAAAAGAAGAGCAACCTAATCATATTATACATTCCCCAGGGCCGAAGGGTGGTGGTCATGTCCCCGTAATCCATATAGGCCAGGTCGTGGGTCGCGACAAGAATGGTATCAGAGCTTTAGGTTGGGTTAATAAGGGACTGGCTGATACCACAAAAGTGGTATCAGAGCTGTAGGTTGATTTAATGAGAATCAAGTGACACTAATAGGGTTAGTAATAGAACTATATGTTTAGGTAGGTCTTAGGCTGTCTAAGAAAATTAAAATTAGCAAATGGTCTACTAAAGAAAACCTAAGGAAACTGTATGTTTTCTTATGAAAGTGGGGTATGGGACCCGCAATAAAATAAGTGAATGTCGTAAATTATATGTTCTGATGCGAAGGCGGGGTATGGGACCAGTAATAAAGTGAAGTATATGTCCTGATACGAAGGCGGGGTATGGGACGTGCGATAGAGTAAAAGTGTTAAAATTTGAAGATTAGAAGTAAACGTGGGCTATTAAATCCACCACTAGAATCAAAAAATGATTAATGAAAATCTTAAACCTTAAATTATAAGGTAAATAAATATAACCTTATGTGTTATAGCATATGAAGATGAACTAACAAAAATGTTTACCTTTCGTAATAGTGACAATGGTGAACACTAGAAGGAACACAACTAACCCCAATAAGTGCCTAGACAAGGTCGAATAGATCCTAGAAACAATGGCCCAAACCATGAATAGTGTTCAAGCCCAGACTAGGGCTCAACAGCAGGCACCAAAGCCCTGGGCACCTCATGACCAAGGACAACCTGTCGAAGTTAGAAACACTACGACACACAAGATGTTCTAGAGCTTTAAACCCACTAGGTTTGATGGCCTCCCGACAACGATTGACGCCAAGGCGTGAAAAGTGTATATTCATACTTTTTCCCTGTACAAAGGAGCATGAGGTTTCCTTTATTGCCTTCAGTTTTAAAGATGCAGTATACCGTTAGTGGCTCTTAGAGAAGGAAAGAGAGCCGTCGATGACTTGGGCATGATTCTTGGAGATATTCTATGACAAGTATTTCCTATAGTCAACCAAGAACCAAAAGATAGCAAAATTCGCAACCCTCACCTAGGGTAACATGACTATTAAGGAATACGAGGCCAAATTCATGGAGTTGGCTCGCTTCTTACCCCACACAATTACCACTAAGGACCTAAAGGCTAGGAAGTTTGAAAATGACCTGAAGGACAGTATTAAGTACAAAATTGAGCCTTTTAAGCTTTCAACCTACAACAGGGTGGTGAACTGTGCCAAAATCTTTGAGAGGACCGGGAATGCACTAGCCCAAAAGAAGGATAAGAAGAAGACTAGGACTGCTTCTCAACTAATGAAGAGGATCAAGACTAAAGCCAAGAGTGCAAACTCTGTGAATGAGGGGGTAACATAAGCTAGAAGACTACAGATACCCTACTGTGCCCTACTTGTCAGAAACATGACTTTGCACCCTATCGACGTCTTACTAGGGCCTATGTCAGATGCGGGAAAACTGGCCACTTGGTCAAAAACTACCCAGAATTAGTCTAAGATGTTGGCAGTGCCACAGTTGTAGCTTCTTAGTGGCAGCAAAACCTCAAGCCCCGACAGCCGAGAAACCGAGAGGAAGCAAGGAACCCTTGAGGTACGATTGAGAATTCAATCTTTTCTCTGAGACAGCACGGACCCTTATTAGTCAGCTAGGTACCCTGTCCAATACTTAATTACTTTATGATTTATATTCCTTCGTCATTTAACTTGACTTTTAAGACCACTATGATCTGTAGTAACGACCAAACGTATTAGATATGATTAAGGGTAAACAAGTAAGACGTAATCACGACAATAAGACGTGACTACGATAATGACTGTAAAGATATCAAGATAAGCCACAAGTATGACTCACAAGTGACCGGTAATGAGAAAAAAAGGGGTAAAGTCTTTTACCGACTAAGGACCTTTGAGGTTTGAGGAAAAAACTCTTCTAAGGAGGGGATAATGTAACACCCCAAACCGGTAATCGATAATTAAGTCACTAATTTAATATTAGGGACCTTAAGAAGAAAAATAATAGTTAAGAAAGCTAGATCAAGAAAATAAAAGCTACAAAATAATAGATCCCGATTTATGAAATTGACACAGGAAAAAAATAAATAAATAATTCAAGTACATGAGAAGAAAAATAAAATTTAAGTGCAAAGGCCTAACTAAAGGCAAAAGTGTTGGCCCAAAGTCATGATCCCAAAACCAAAAAGAGGGAGAGAACTTAAAAAATTTAGCTAACTTAGCGACAACACTTTTGTGCTATATATCTCACAAGATATATATAAACTATATGAAACCCCATTCCACCGCCCTCACACCCAATTAGATTTCATACAACACCTCATCAATTATATATATATATATATATATATGTATGTTATGAGTGACATTGCATAGGAAGGTTAAGAAGTCAAAAGTGTGTGCATATGTGTGTGTGTGTGGCTAAAAAGAGAGAGCAAGATCTAGAGAGAGAAGGGAAAGGAAGGAGAATGAGAAGAATGAGAAGGAGAGAAGAAGGGAACTTACATACAAGAATTGATCAAGAAGAACCCTTGAGGCTTAGAAACTAAACACAAAGGAAGAAAACCCACTACTTAAAGGTACAACACCAAAAACCCTAAAAAACCTAAGCTTTCTCTCTCTAAACTTTCTGTCACATCCCGCACCCCACCCTACGCGGATGCTGAAGTTGTGATGCCAGTTAGCCGCCTTGCCAGTCTCCGACCGACAATGCGACCAACCAAAGGCAATCTTCTAAACCTTACGATGAATTGCATTCCAAATGTAGGGTCAGAACAGCGAAAATTAAAACCTTTTTATCTCGGGAATGCAACTCAACTATATACCTCATAAGTATGTACCGCAGAGCAAATCTTGTAACACCCCGACTCTGTATAATTAATAATTAAATAATTAATTATTAATTAGTACCGGCTTAGGGAATAATTAAGGAAATTAACCTTAATCTCCCGATGGTCACACTAGACCAATAAATGACAAAACATGTCCAAGAATAGGGTATAATACCCGAACCTAATTATCCATTAATTAGGTGAGATAATGTCAATTTAACACTGACGGAATTCGAATTAATTAACCACGGAAATCCCGAATGAGTAATAAATGACACGGAACCTCTGACACTGTAGATAACTGAAATAGAAACTGACCGGAAGAAACTGCACCGAAAAAGGAGTTACGGAATGAAAGTTATGAGGCAAACATCAGAAACTGAATTAATGCGCAGCCAAACAGGGCCTTAGCCCAAAATGTGGAAAAATGACCAAATTGGTGGTCAAGGGGAATTGAACCCTTGACCTATGGAAGGAATGAATCTCACCCAAAAACTTAACCAGGTGGCCATCCAGCACCTTTGTGCCTATATATACAACTTAATTGTATATATCTCTGATTTGCCCCAACTTGCCACCCAAATCAACCAATGGCAACCCATGCAAACCCCACATGATTGCCCTCCATCAGCCCACATCATCCCCATGATCCTACTGATTCTCTGATGTATATATATATCTATATATATGGAGATGTATAGGTATAAATGTGTATATTAGTATATATACATGGACTCACCTTGAGATCTTCAAAAATCAGAACTGTTATAGAGGGGGTAGGTCTGTTAGAAGCTTGGAGAGTCTGCATGTAGTCTTGGGTGAGAGACCAAGAGAGAGAAAGCTTGCATGTGTGTATCCATGGCTTGTGTGTATACAAGCTTGTGCATGCCTATTGTTTATATGGAAATGCACCAAAGGACAGAGGGGAACTGAAGCATGACTGAACTGAGGCAGCCACCGAGGTCGTGCCTGAACCAAGCCAGAGGAGAGACTGCCACTGTTGGAGGTAAAAATTCATATTTTTCCTTCATTTATTGGTTTGAATTTTTAGAATTGTTTTGAGGAAATTCTGAGGCTATAAGGACTGTAATTGCATGCATGTTAGCTAGACTAAAAATCTGGGTTGTTTAAGCATAAGAAAGACCATCGGACTGCTTGGAATTCAAGCAAAAACACAAATCTGCCATTAATGGACCTGCACTGAATAGGGTCTGATCAACCTCCACCGAACTTGATTTGAGTTACCCAGACCTGAACTAGACCTTCCTAGGGTGCCAAAACCACCAACCCGCGACCCTAGAACACTGATTTGGACCCTCAAAACCGAACCTATAAGTCTCGGCCATGGAACCCAAACTCGAAAATAGGCCTCCAAACCGAAACTTCTAAATGGGATGTTGATCCCCATGGACACACGGTCACAACGAGCCAAGCCACGTGAGGTTTGGTGGAGAAATGAGGCCACGCGACCGAGCTGAAACCCCCCATGATAATCGGTTAAACAGAGCTCCACCCGTGATTTCGACGCACAAAATCGATGCCAAGTTGTTGGTCTAACCTGTAGCAATGGTTTGGAACCAAAAACAGCAAGAAAACGTACCCTAAAACTCACGAAATAGGAGAAGAAAATCTGCGAGAATTAGGGCTACAGTAGCAGTTTTGGTTGGAGAAGACGGAGTCGACTCGTCCAACTCGCTTGGGCAGACCGTGTCGACCCGGACACGTGTCGAGGCACGAACGTGCCACCTCTTAATTGGAACGGCACCGTTTAGTCAACTGATTTGTTTTAAAATCAAATTCCGCCTGTTTGGTCCCTCGGATAACAAATTAAAATTTGGATTAGGGGCAACTGAAACACGGATAGGGACTGAAATTGAGATTAAATGGGATATGTTATCCCGGTTATCTGAAGGGTTAGTGAACCGGTTGGTTCACAGTGTATTGGACCGGTTCAGCCAACTGAACCCTTGAACCAAAGGGTTTGAACCCCTAAATTATGTAATTATACTTTTAACCCTAATGTTTTCTGAAATTACGAGTCAATCCCAACTGTTTTGGGGAAATATCACAGTGGCCCAGATTTTGGGAAATTTCTTCATTTAAGCCCTGAATAAATTAATTAAATAATAAAATAATTATTTAATTATTTTATTAAATAGGTAAAATTACAATTTTACCCCTGGACATTAAATATGTCAAACGAAGTCCAAATTAAGTAAATAAATAGTGTATTTTCACTATTTCAAGCATTCTGGACTCAATGGTACAGTCCGATTTTGGAAATACAGTCCCGAAAAATACAGACCTGTAAGTGATAAATTACTGTACTGCCCCTGATGGCACCAGACCCAAATAAAAATATCAGATAGCCTATTTTGACTATCTCGTGCATTCTGGACTCAACGGTGAGGTCCGTTTAATGAACTGAGGTCCCGAAAAATACAGACACATAAAGTGTAAATGACCGAATTGCCCTTAATGATACCCAGGGCCGATTAAACATAACAGACAGTCCAATTTCACTATGTTGGACGCTCTGGACCCAATGGTGAGGTCCATTTTATGAACTGACGTGCCGAAAAATATGACACGTGAAATTACCAAATTACCCCTGATACTGTACGAAGCCCAAACAAAGTCCGATTGGGACGAAACTGATACCGGTAGGAGCCCAGACACTGGTGAGACTGTATACTTGATTAGATGACGAATCGGGGTCAGAATTACACAAAACGTAAAATGACCAAAATACCCCTGAGCACTGTAAGTGCAAAGTAGAGGTCAAACTGATCTGATAAATTATCATAGGGATAATTATGAACACTGAAGGGCTAAATAAGACTCCGAAACAGTCAACGCGTAAAATGAGAAATGACCGATGTGTCCCGACGATCTAAAACAGATACCAAATGAAGTCCAAGGGATTTACAAATTTATACATGAGATATATGGGACGTTCTGAGGACCATGATAGGGTCCGGGGCAAAAATGACAAAATTACCATTTTGCCCCTAGGACTAAATAAGTACCCAACTGATACCGATTAAAGTCTAAAAGACTTAAAACTTCATATATACGATATATGGGATATTCTGAGGACCATAACAGGGTCCGGGATAAGAATGGCAAAATTACCATTTTGCCCCTATGGTTAAAATGAGAACCTAACTGATACCGATTGGAGTCCAAAGGACGTAGAACTTTGTACTTAAGATATAAAGACTATTCCGTAGACCACGATAGGGTCCGGGACAAGAATGGTAAAATTACCATTTTGCCCCTAAGGTTGAATGAGTGCCTGACTGATAACAATTGAAGTCTAAATGACTTAGGATATAATCCTAATAACTGCTAAGCCTAATTAAAGAATGAAATAGCCTCGGGTGAGACCCAATGGAAGGGCGATAGGCTACTAGGCTATCTTAGGTAATCCGATAGATACCTAAGATGATGAATGAGACCTGAATGGATGAGTTCTGATCTGTCTGTGATTGATGATTATTATTCAGGATATACATGGAGATGCCTGACGTACCTGGAGGTTATCGGATTATTTATGCAAAGAAATAGGCGTAAAGTTTGTGAGTAACTTCTGACACTGTTTTGATACTGTCCCTTGATTTACTGATCTGTTTTGAATGCAATTATTTAAGTGCAATTATTTAAATGCATATTTTCCGTACTATATCACTTATGACATGATTTTAGTCTTTTTAAATAATTGACTATATTCCTGATCCCTGTGCTAGCATTCTGTACTGTTTTGCCCGTTTTGAACTGTTGAGATAAAATGGATATATTGAACCATTATTTCTGAAACGATTAAATAAACCATGTGATATAGGCAAAGAACAACATTTTGTTGTATCGTACAGCTTTGTATAGTATACTGTCTGAATGCCATATTGTTTAAATGTATGTACTTAATGTACGCCTTCGTACCACATTCCACGTGATGTGCTTGTGTCCTTCGAATTAGGAATTCCGTTCAGTTCGGTTATGTGATGTCCGTTAATGATATGTCTGCCTCGATTGATACGTTCCGTCCGGTTCTGACATGTTCCGTCCGTTAATGATGTTAAGTCCGCTTTGATTGATATATGGTCCAGTTCCGTTATGATCCGTCCGTTGATGATATGTCTTTGCTTTGACTAAAGTTTTGTTCTGTTCGATTCTGTTATGTTCCGTTCATTGATAATGTGTCTGCCTTGATTGATATATGGTCCAGTTCCGTTGTGTATTGTCCGTTGATGATACGTCTGTCTTGATTGAAATATTGTTCAGTCCAGTTATGATTAGTTCCGACAATGATGTGTCCCTGACTTGATTGTTATATTGTTTCTACCCGGTTCCGTTATGATGTGTCCTGCTCATGATTTGCCTGTGTCCTGATTAGTGTATCGTTTCCGTTTAGTTCCGTTATAATTTTATCCGTTCGCGATATGCCCTTGCTTGACTGATGTATTGTTACCGTCCGATTCCGTTATATTCCGTCCGTTAATGTTATGTCTGCCTCGATTGATATGTTCCGTCCGGTTCTGACATGTTCCGTCCATTGATGATCTGTCTGTCTTGATTGATATAAGGTCCAGTTCCGTTATGATTCGTTCCGTTAATGAAGAGTCTGTGTCTTGACCGATATATTAGCAATAGTTATTGTTCTGACCGATTGGTTATGTCATGTTCTGATCCGTTTGTATTGTCTGTTCGATTCTGTTTTATTGTACTAGACTGCTTATGAAATGGATTTATAAAAATAGTTATTTTGAAATGACTAAATTATCCATGTGCCTTGGAAGCACAAAACTGGTTTTGAAACCCATGATAGGGAATCTGTGTTACTCACTGGGCTTATTTAAGCTCACCCCATTATTCTGACATTTTTCAGGAATTACCTCCATTGGATTAGATGGTACTGTGACATGACGTGAATAGACTAAGTGTCATCGCAAGTAAGGATCTGACGGCACTGAATTGTAGAGACTGGTTTATTGTGGACTGAACCTGGTTATTCCGGTGAGTGGTATGTTATGACTGACTTGACTGATATATATTAGATAGACATGGCTCATGGAACTAATGGTACTCTAGAGATATTAGATCTGCTCTGTTGTTATATGCTCAATTTTAGATATGCTCTGAAATTAGAATTGTTGACTGACTGGATTTAGTCTTGCTCTGTGATACATATACTTATGATGGATAAGTGAGTTGCATTCCCGTGATACAAAGAAAAAGTTTTAAATTCCGCTGCATCTGACCCTACAGTTGGAGTGCAATTCGTCGGAAAGTTCAGAATTTGCCTTTGGTTGGTCGCGTCGCGACCGACTGGCAGTCACGTCCTCGACATCCGCGTAGGGTGGGGTTCGGGATGTGACAAGAGTGGTATCAGAGCAAATGTTGGAAGATAATTAAGATTATCTGAACCGAAGTTGGTAAAGTTTTGAAATCAACTAGTATCACAGTGCAATATCAGAGCATTAGGTTATGGATTAAGAACCACAGAGTACCTGAGCCATAGATTTTAAGTTCCACTTTTGGAGATCTGATGTGGAATTGGGAAAGTCTTGATAATAGACGATATGCCTGTAATTCTGAGGCATCTGAGGACTGGGGATTTTCTGGGTCTGATATGAACTGGTGTAATTTAAGGTTGTAGACTCATGATACTTAGAGACATGTCCATACGAATAATTATGGACATAGCAACCGAAAGGAAATGACAGTAGGTCTGTTGACTCCGACATTGACACTTGTAATTATGGATAACAAGTGAATCACTTGTGGGATCACATGTGATTAAATGATCCTAGTGGATGATTTCCACTTATTTAAGGATGACTACCCGATTGATCTGATATGAGATAAGTCTGATAATTGAATCTTGAGGAGATTATACAATTGTGACTGTAAAGTCTGACCGAATAGGAATGTCTGTATCTGATATGGAGTCTGTATGGAATTGATACAAGGTATCTTCTTGATAGGAAAATAGTATCCCGAAAGATACGGCGGTCCGAGAGACAAATAAAAAGGGGAGATTATGATGACAGAATCTCCTAGAGATGACCAACCAAGTTTTGAGGACAAAACTTTTCTGAAGAGGGGTAGGATGTAACACCCCGACTCTGTATAATTAATAATTAAATAATTAATTATTAATTAGTACCGGCTTAGGGAATAATTAAGGAAATTAACCTTAATCTCCCGGTGGTCACACTAGACCAATAAATGACAAAACATGTCCAAGAATAGGGTATAATACCCGAACCTAATTATCCATTAATTAGGTGAGATAATGTCAATTTAACACTGACGGAATTCGAATTAATTAACCACGGAAATCCCGAATGAGTAATAAATGACACGGAACCTCTGACACTGTAGATAACTGAAATAGAAACTGACCGGAAGAAACTGCACCGAAAAAGGAGTTACGGAATGAAAGTTATGAGGCAAACATCAGAAACTGAATTAATGCGCAGCCAAACAGGGCCTTAGCCCAAAATGTGGAAAAATGACCAAATTGGTGGTCAAGGGGAATTGAACCCTTGACCTATGGAAGGAATGAATCTCACCCAAAAACTTAACCAGGTGGCCATCCAGCACCTTTGTGCCTATATATACAACTTAATTGTATATATCTCTGATTTGCCCCAACTTGCCACCCAAATCAACCAATGGCAACCCATGCAAACCCCACATGATTGCCCTCCATCAGCCCACATCATCCCCATGATCCTACTGATTCTCTGATGTATATATATATCTATATATATGGAGATGTATAGGTATAAATGTGTATATTAGTATATATACATGGACTCACCTTGAGATCTTCAAAAATCAGAACTGTTATAGAGGGGGTAGGTCTGTTAGAAGCTTGGAGAGTCTGCATGTAGTCTTGGGTGAGAGACCAAGAGAGAGAAAGCTTGCATGTGTGTATCCATGGCTTGTGTGTATACAAGCTTGTGCATGCCTATTGTTTATATGGAAATGCACCAAAGGACAGAGGGGAACTGAAGCATGACTGAACTGAGGCAGCCACCGAGGTCGTGCCTGAACCAAGCCAGAGGAGAGACTGCCACTGTTGGAGGTAAAAATTCATATTTTTCCTTCATTTATTGGTTTGAATTTTTAGAATTGTTTTGAGGAAATTCTGAGGCTATAAGGACTGTAATTGCATGCATGTTAGCTAGACTAAAAATCTGGGTTGTTTAAGCATAAGAAAGACCATCGGACTGCTTGGAATTCAAGCAAAAACACAAATCTGCCATTAATGGACCTGCACTGAATAGGGTCTGATCAACCTCCACCGAACTTGATTTGAGTTACCCAGACCTGAACTAGACCTTCCTAGGGTGCCAAAACCACCAACCCGCGACCCTAGAACACTGATTTGGACCCTCAAAACCGAACCTATAAGTCTCGGCCATGGAACCCAAACTCGAAAATAGGCCTCCAAACCGAAACTTCTAAATGGGATGTTGATCCCCATGGACACACGGTCACAACGAGCCAAGCCACGTGAGGTTTGGTGGAGAAATGAGGCCACGCGACCGAGCTGAAACCCCCCATGATAATCGGTTAAACAGAGCTCCACCCGTGATTTCGACGCACAAAATCGATGCCAAGTTGTTGGTCTAACCTGTAGCAATGGTTTGGAACCAAAAACAGCAAGAAAACGTACCCTAAAACTCACGAAATAGGAGAAGAAAATCTGCGAGAATTAGGGCTACAGTAGCAGTTTTGGTTGGAGAAGACGGAGTCGACTCGTCCAACTCGCTTGGGCAGACCGTGTCGACCCGGACACGTGTCGAGGCACGAACGTGCCACCTCTTAATTGGAACGGCACCGTTTAGTCAACTGATTTGTTTTAAAATCAAATTCCGCCTGTTTGGTCCCTCGGATAACAAATTAAAATTTGGATTAGGGGCAACTGAAACACGGATAGGGACTGAAATTGAGATTAAATGGGATATGTTATCCCGGTTATCTGAAGGGTTAGTGAACCGGTTGGTTCACAGTGTATTGGACCGGTTCAGCCAACTGAACCCTTGAACCAAAGGGTTTGAACCCCTAAATTATGTAATTATACTTTTAACCCTAATGTTTTCTGAAATTACGAGTCAATCCCAACTGTTTTGGGGAAATATCACAGTGGCCCAGATTTTGGGAAATTTCTTCATTTAAGCCCTGAATAAATTAATTAAATAATAAAATAATTATTTAATTATTTTATTAAATAGGTAAAATTACAATTTTACCCCTGGACATTAAATATGTCAAACGAAGTCCAAATTAAGTAAATAAATAGTGTATTTTCACTATTTCAAGCATTCTGGACTCAATGGTACAGTCCGATTTTGGAAATACAGTCCCGAAAAATACAGACCTGTAAGTGATAAATTACTGTACTGCCCCTGATGGCACCAGACCCAAATAAAAATATCAGATAGCCTATTTTGACTATCTCGTGCATTCTGGACTCAACGGTGAGGTCCGTTTAATGAACTGAGGTCCCGAAAAATACAGACACATAAAGTGTAAATGACCGAATTGCCCTTAATGATACCCAGGGCCGATTAAACATAACAGACAGTCCAATTTCACTATGTTGGACGCTCTGGACCCAATGGTGAGGTCCATTTTATGAACTGACGTGCCGAAAAATATGACACGTGAAATTACCAAATTACCCCTGATACTGTACGAAGCCCAAACAAAGTCCGATTGGGACGAAACTGATACCGGTAGGAGCCCAGACACTGGTGAGACTGTATACTTGATTAGATGACGAATCGGGGTCAGAATTACACAAAACGTAAAATGACCAAAATACCCCTGAGCACTGTAAGTGCAAAGTAGAGGTCAAACTGATCTGATAAATTATCATAGGGATAATTATGAACACTGAAGGGCTAAATAAGACTCCGAAACAGTCAACGCGTAAAATGAGAAATGACCGATGTGTCCCGACGATCTAAAACAGATACCAAATGAAGTCCAAGGGATTTACAAATTTATACATGAGATATATGGGACGTTCTGAGGACCATGATAGGGTCCGGGGCAAAAATGACAAAATTACCATTTTGCCCCTAGGACTAAATAAGTACCCAACTGATACCGATTAAAGTCTAAAAGACTTAAAACTTCATATATACGATATATGGGATATTCTGAGGACCATAACAGGGTCCGGGATAAGAATGGCAAAATTACCATTTTGCCCCTATGGTTAAAATGAGAACCTAACTGATACCGATTGGAGTCCAAAGGACGTAGAACTTTGTACTTAAGATATAAAGACTATTCCGTAGACCACGATAGGGTCCGGGACAAGAATGGTAAAATTACCATTTTGCCCCTAAGGTTGAATGAGTGCCTGACTGATAACAATTGAAGTCTAAATGACTTAGGATATAATCCTAATAACTGCTAAGCCTAATTAAAGAATGAAATAGCCTCGGGTGAGACCCAATGGAAGGGCGATAGGCTACTAGGCTATCTTAGGTAATCCGATAGATACCTAAGATGATGAATGAGACCTGAATGGATGAGTTCTGATCTGTCTGTGATTGATGATTATTATTCAGGATATACATGGAGATGCCTGACGTACCTGGAGGTTATCGGATTATTTATGCAAAGAAATAGGCGTAAAGTTTGTGAGTAACTTCTGACACTGTTTTGATACTGTCCCTTGATTTACTGATCTGTTTTGAATGCAATTATTTAAGTGCAATTATTTAAATGCATATTTTCCGTACTATATCACTTATGACATGATTTTAGTCTTTTTAAATAATTGACTATATTCCTGATCCCTGTGCTAGCATTCTGTACTGTTTTGCCCGTTTTGAACTGTTGAGATAAAATGGATATATTGAACCATTATTTCTGAAACGATTAAATAAACCATGTGATATAGGCAAAGAACAACATTTTGTTGTATCGTACAGCTTTGTATAGTATACTGTCTGAATGCCATATTGTTTAAATGTATGTACTTAATGTACGCCTTCGTACCACATTCCACGTGATGTGCTTGTGTCCTTCGAATTAGGAATTCCGTTCAGTTCGGTTATGTGATGTCCGTTAATGATATGTCTGCCTCGATTGATACGTTCCGTCCGGTTCTGACATGTTCCGTCCGTTAATGATGTTAAGTCCGCTTTGATTGATATATGGTCCAGTTCCGTTATGATCCGTCCGTTGATGATATGTCTTTGCTTTGACTAAAGTTTTGTTCTGTTCGATTCTGTTATGTTCCGTTCATTGATAATGTGTCTGCCTTGATTGATATATGGTCCAGTTCCGTTGTGTATTGTCCGTTGATGATACGTCTGTCTTGATTGAAATATTGTTCAGTCCAGTTATGATTAGTTCCGACAATGATGTGTCCCTGACTTGATTGTTATATTGTTTCTACCCGGTTCCGTTATGATGTGTCCTGCTCATGATTTGCCTGTGTCCTGATTAGTGTATCGTTTCCGTTTAGTTCCGTTATAATTTTATCCGTTCGCGATATGCCCTTGCTTGACTGATGTATTGTTACCGTCCGATTCCGTTATATTCCGTCCGTTAATGTTATGTCTGCCTCGATTGATATGTTCCGTCCGGTTCTGACATGTTCCGTCCATTGATGATCTGTCTGTCTTGATTGATATAAGGTCCAGTTCCGTTATGATTCGTTCCGTTAATGAAGAGTCTGTGTCTTGACCGATATATTAGCAATAGTTATTGTTCTGACCGATTGGTTATGTCATGTTCTGATCCGTTTGTATTGTCTGTTCGATTCTGTTTTATTGTACTAGACTGCTTATGAAATGGATTTATAAAAATAGTTATTTTGAAATGACTAAATTATCCATGTGCCTTGGAAGCACAAAACTGGTTTTGAAACCCATGATAGGGAATCTGTGTTACTCACTGGGCTTATTTAAGCTCACCCCATTATTCTGACATTTTTCAGGAATTACCTCCATTGGATTAGATGGTACTGTGACATGACGTGAATAGACTAAGTGTCATCGCAAGTAAGGATCTGACGGCACTGAATTGTAGAGACTGGTTTATTGTGGACTGAACCTGGTTATTCCGGTGAGTGGTATGTTATGACTGACTTGACTGATATATATTAGATAGACATGGCTCATGGAACTAATGGTACTCTAGAGATATTAGATCTGCTCTGTTGTTATATGCTCAATTTTAGATATGCTCTGAAATTAGAATTGTTGACTGACTGGATTTAGTCTTGCTCTGTGATACATATACTTATGATGGATAAGTGAGTTGCATTCCCGTGATACAAAGAAAAAGTTTTAAATTCCGCTGCATCTGACCCTACAGTTGGAGTGCAATTCGTCGGAAAGTTCAGAATTTGCCTTTGGTTGGTCGCGTCGCGACCGACTGGCAGTCACGTCCTCGACATCCGCGTAGGGTGGGGTTCGGGATGTGACAAGAGTGGTATCAGAGCAAATGTTGGAAGATAATTAAGATTATCTGAACCGAAGTTGGTAAAGTTTTGAAATCAACTAGTATCACAGTGCAATATCAGAGCATTAGGTTATGGATTAAGAACCACAGAGTACCTGAGCCATAGATTTTAAGTTCCACTTTTGGAGATCTGATGTGGAATTGGGAAAGTCTTGATAATAGACGATATGCCTGTAATTCTGAGGCATCTGAGGACTGGGGATTTTCTGGGTCTGATATGAACTGGTGTAATTTAAGGTTGTAGACTCATGATACTTAGAGACATGTCCATACGAATAATTATGGACATAGCAACCGAAAGGAAATGACAGTAGGTCTGTTGACTCCGACATTGACACTTGTAATTATGGATAACAAGTGAATCACTTGTGGGATCACATGTGATTAAATGATCCTAGTGGATGATTTCCACTTATTTAAGGATGACTACCCGATTGATCTGATATGAGATAAGTCTGATAATTGAATCTTGAGGAGATTATACAATTGTGACTGTAAAGTCTGACCGAATAGGAATGTCTGTATCTGATATGGAGTCTGTATGGAATTGATACAAGGTATCTTCTTGATAGGAAAATAGTATCCCGAAAGATACGGCGGTCCGAGAGACAAATAAAAAGGGGAGATTATGATGACAGAATCTCCTAGAGATGACCAACCAAGTTTTGAGGACAAAACTTTTCTGAAGAGGGGTAGGATGTAACACCCCGACTCTGTATAATTAATAATTAAATAATTAATTATTAATTAGTACCGGCTTAGGGAATAATTAAGGAAATTAACCTTAATCTCCCGGTGGTCACACTAGACCAATAAATGACAAAACATGTCCAAGAATAGGGTATAATACCCGAACCTAATTATCCATTAATTAGGTGAGATAATGTCAATTTAACACTGACGGAATTCGAATTAATTAACCACGGAAATCCCGAATGAGTAATAAATGACACGGAACCTCTGACACTGTAGATAACTGAAATAGAAACTGACCGGAAGAAACTGCACCGAAAAAGGAGTTACGGAATGAAAGTTATGAGGCAAACATCAGAAACTGAATTAATGCGCAGCCAAACAGGGCCTTAGCCCAAAATGTGGAAAAATGACCAAATTGGTGGTCAAGGGGAATTGAACCCTTGACCTATGGAAGGAATGAATCTCACCCAAAAACTTAACCAGGTGGCCATCCAGCACCTTTGTGCCTATATATACAACTTAATTGTATATATCTCTGATTTGCCCCAACTTGCCACCCAAATCAACCAATGGCAACCCATGCAAACCCCACATGATTGCCCTCCATCAGCCCACATCATCCCCATGATCCTACTGATTCTCTGATGTATATATATATCTATATATATGGAGATGTATAGGTATAAATGTGTATATTAGTATATATACATGGACTCACCTTGAGATCTTCAAAAATCAGAACTGTTATAGAGGGGGTAGGTCTGTTAGAAGCTTGGAGAGTCTGCATGTAGTCTTGGGTGAGAGACCAAGAGAGAGAAAGCTTGCATGTGTGTATCCATGGCTTGTGTGTATACAAGCTTGTGCATGCCTATTGTTTATATGGAAATGCACCAAAGGACAGAGGGGAACTGAAGCATGACTGAACTGAGGCAGCCACCGAGGTCGTGCCTGAACCAAGCCAGAGGAGAGACTGCCACTGTTGGAGGTAAAAATTCATATTTTTCCTTCATTTATTGGTTTGAATTTTTAGAATTGTTTTGAGGAAATTCTGAGGCTATAAGGACTGTAATTGCATGCATGTTAGCTAGACTAAAAATCTGGGTTGTTTAAGCATAAGAAAGACCATCGGACTGCTTGGAATTCAAGCAAAAACACAAATCTGCCATTAATGGACCTGCACTGAATAGGGTCTGATCAACCTCCACCGAACTTGATTTGAGTTACCCAGACCTGAACTAGACCTTCCTAGGGTGCCAAAACCACCAACCCGCGACCCTAGAACACTGATTTGGACCCTCAAAACCGAACCTATAAGTCTCGGCCATGGAACCCAAACTCGAAAATAGGCCTCCAAACCGAAACTTCTAAATGGGATGTTGATCCCCATGGACACACGGTCACAACGAGCCAAGCCACGTGAGGTTTGGTGGAGAAATGAGGCCACGCGACCGAGCTGAAACCCCCCATGATAATCGGTTAAACAGAGCTCCACCCGTGATTTCGACGCACAAAATCGATGCCAAGTTGTTGGTCTAACCTGTAGCAATGGTTTGGAACCAAAAACAGCAAGAAAACGTACCCTAAAACTCACGAAATAGGAGAAGAAAATCTGCGAGAATTAGGGCTACAGTAGCAGTTTTGGTTGGAGAAGACGGAGTCGACTCGTCCAACTCGCTTGGGCAGACCGTGTCGACCCGGACACGTGTCGAGGCACGAACGTGCCACCTCTTAATTGGAACGGCACCGTTTAGTCAACTGATTTGTTTTAAAATCAAATTCCGCCTGTTTGGTCCCTCGGATAACAAATTAAAATTTGGATTAGGGGCAACTGAAACACGGATAGGGACTGAAATTGAGATTAAATGGGATATGTTATCCCGGTTATCTGAAGGGTTAGTGAACCGGTTGGTTCACAGTGTATTGGACCGGTTCAGCCAACTGAACCCTTGAACCAAAGGGTTTGAACCCCTAAATTATGTAATTATACTTTTAACCCTAATGTTTTCTGAAATTACGAGTCAATCCCAACTGTTTTGGGGAAATATCACAGTGGCCCAGATTTTGGGAAATTTCTTCATTTAAGCCCTGAATAAATTAATTAAATAATAAAATAATTATTTAATTATTTTATTAAATAGGTAAAATTACAATTTTACCCCTGGACATTAAATATGTCAAACGAAGTCCAAATTAAGTAAATAAATAGTGTATTTTCACTATTTCAAGCATTCTGGACTCAATGGTACAGTCCGATTTTGGAAATACAGTCCCGAAAAATACAGACCTGTAAGTGATAAATTACTGTACTGCCCCTGATGGCACCAGACCCAAATAAAAATATCAGATAGCCTATTTTGACTATCTCGTGCATTCTGGACTCAACGGTGAGGTCCGTTTAATGAACTGAGGTCCCGAAAAATACAGACACATAAAGTGTAAATGACCGAATTGCCCTTAATGATACCCAGGGCCGATTAAACATAACAGACAGTCCAATTTCACTATGTTGGACGCTCTGGACCCAATGGTGAGGTCCATTTTATGAACTGACGTGCCGAAAAATATGACACGTGAAATTACCAAATTACCCCTGATACTGTACGAAGCCCAAACAAAGTCCGATTGGGACGAAACTGATACCGGTAGGAGCCCAGACACTGGTGAGACTGTATACTTGATTAGATGACGAATCGGGGTCAGAATTACACAAAACGTAAAATGACCAAAATACCCCTGAGCACTGTAAGTGCAAAGTAGAGGTCAAACTGATCTGATAAATTATCATAGGGATAATTATGAACACTGAAGGGCTAAATAAGACTCCGAAACAGTCAACGCGTAAAATGAGAAATGACCGATGTGTCCCGACGATCTAAAACAGATACCAAATGAAGTCCAAGGGATTTACAAATTTATACATGAGATATATGGGACGTTCTGAGGACCATGATAGGGTCCGGGGCAAAAATGACAAAATTACCATTTTGCCCCTAGGACTAAATAAGTACCCAACTGATACCGATTAAAGTCTAAAAGACTTAAAACTTCATATATACGATATATGGGATATTCTGAGGACCATAACAGGGTCCGGGATAAGAATGGCAAAATTACCATTTTGCCCCTATGGTTAAAATGAGAACCTAACTGATACCGATTGGAGTCCAAAGGACGTAGAACTTTGTACTTAAGATATAAAGACTATTCCGTAGACCACGATAGGGTCCGGGACAAGAATGGTAAAATTACCATTTTGCCCCTAAGGTTGAATGAGTGCCTGACTGATAACAATTGAAGTCTAAATGACTTAGGATATAATCCTAATAACTGCTAAGCCTAATTAAAGAATGAAATAGCCTCGGGTGAGACCCAATGGAAGGGCGATAGGCTACTAGGCTATCTTAGGTAATCCGATAGATACCTAAGATGATGAATGAGACCTGAATGGATGAGTTCTGATCTGTCTGTGATTGATGATTATTATTCAGGATATACATGGAGATGCCTGACGTACCTGGAGGTTATCGGATTATTTATGCAAAGAAATAGGCGTAAAGTTTGTGAGTAACTTCTGACACTGTTTTGATACTGTCCCTTGATTTACTGATCTGTTTTGAATGCAATTATTTAAGTGCAATTATTTAAATGCATATTTTCCGTACTATATCACTTATGACATGATTTTAGTCTTTTTAAATAATTGACTATATTCCTGATCCCTGTGCTAGCATTCTGTACTGTTTTGCCCGTTTTGAACTGTTGAGATAAAATGGATATATTGAACCATTATTTCTGAAACGATTAAATAAACCATGTGATATAGGCAAAGAACAACATTTTGTTGTATCGTACAGCTTTGTATAGTATACTGTCTGAATGCCATATTGTTTAAATGTATGTACTTAATGTACGCCTTCGTACCACATTCCACGTGATGTGCTTGTGTCCTTCGAATTAGGAATTCCGTTCAGTTCGGTTATGTGATGTCCGTTAATGATATGTCTGCCTCGATTGATACGTTCCGTCCGGTTCTGACATGTTCCGTCCGTTAATGATGTTAAGTCCGCTTTGATTGATATATGGTCCAGTTCCGTTATGATCCGTCCGTTGATGATATGTCTTTGCTTTGACTAAAGTTTTGTTCTGTTCGATTCTGTTATGTTCCGTTCATTGATAATGTGTCTGCCTTGATTGATATATGGTCCAGTTCCGTTGTGTATTGTCCGTTGATGATACGTCTGTCTTGATTGAAATATTGTTCAGTCCAGTTATGATTAGTTCCGACAATGATGTGTCCCTGACTTGATTGTTATATTGTTTCTACCCGGTTCCGTTATGATGTGTCCTGCTCATGATTTGCCTGTGTCCTGATTAGTGTATCGTTTCCGTTTAGTTCCGTTATAATTTTATCCGTTCGCGATATGCCCTTGCTTGACTGATGTATTGTTACCGTCCGATTCCGTTATATTCCGTCCGTTAATGTTATGTCTGCCTCGATTGATATGTTCCGTCCGGTTCTGACATGTTCCGTCCATTGATGATCTGTCTGTCTTGATTGATATAAGGTCCAGTTCCGTTATGATTCGTTCCGTTAATGAAGAGTCTGTGTCTTGACCGATATATTAGCAATAGTTATTGTTCTGACCGATTGGTTATGTCATGTTCTGATCCGTTTGTATTGTCTGTTCGATTCTGTTTTATTGTACTAGACTGCTTATGAAATGGATTTATAAAAATAGTTATTTTGAAATGACTAAATTATCCATGTGCCTTGGAAGCACAAAACTGGTTTTGAAACCCATGATAGGGAATCTGTGTTACTCACTGGGCTTATTTAAGCTCACCCCATTATTCTGACATTTTTCAGGAATTACCTCCATTGGATTAGATGGTACTGTGACATGACGTGAATAGACTAAGTGTCATCGCAAGTAAGGATCTGACGGCACTGAATTGTAGAGACTGGTTTATTGTGGACTGAACCTGGTTATTCCGGTGAGTGGTATGTTATGACTGACTTGACTGATATATATTAGATAGACATGGCTCATGGAACTAATGGTACTCTAGAGATATTAGATCTGCTCTGTTGTTATATGCTCAATTTTAGATATGCTCTGAAATTAGAATTGTTGACTGACTGGATTTAGTCTTGCTCTGTGATACATATACTTATGATGGATAAGTGAGTTGCATTCCCGTGATACAAAGAAAAAGTTTTAAATTCCGCTGCATCTGACCCTACAGTTGGAGTGCAATTCGTCGGAAAGTTCAGAATTTGCCTTTGGTTGGTCGCGTCGCGACCGACTGGCAGTCACGTCCTCGACATCCGCGTAGGGTGGGGTTCGGGATGTGACAAATCTATAACCAAACAAATAATAATTCTAACCACAGAGCACATCCATAACAGATATATAACACAAAGCATATCAAATTCCTCCAGAGTACCATTACCATGAGCCATGTCCCTACACATCTATTACATATGAATAAAGTCATTTATATCATTACACTCACCTGAATAGTCAGAATCAATCTATTAGAACCCAAGTCTCCACATATTATTGCCATCAGATCCTCACTCGGGAATGTCTCTCAATCCACTAGTGACATATCCTTGTGCTTTCTAGTCCAATGGAGATGTATCCTAAAAAATGTTAAATAAATGGAATGAGCTTAAACAAGCTCAGTGAGTAACATAGGTTCCTGCCATGGGTTTCAAAACTAGTTCATATATATATATATATATATGCATGCTCAAATGTAACTCAGATAGAACAATGCAGCTCAAGTAGAACAGATACAGCTCAAATAGAACGGATACAACTCAAATAGAACGGATACAGCTCAAAGTGCCTGAACCTTCCCCAGTAATGTGGGATGCCGCACAAGATAATACGTCAGTCACCCACCCCACACATGGAGGCCCATGTCCCCACAGCACACTACCGGGTCGGTATCAGAGCGAAATAGATACAGCTCAAATAGGACGTATACAACGCAAATAGAATGGATATAGCTCAAAGTGCCTGAACCTTCCCCAGTAATGTGGGATGCCGCACAAGATAATCCGTCAGTCACCCACCCCACACATGGAGGCCCATGTCCCCACAACACACTACCGGGTCGGTATCAGAGCGGAACAGACAGGACTGAGCGGATGCTGAGTTCTGGGTGTCCCACAGAGCCAGCTGTCACGACCCGAAACCCACCCTATGCGGATCTCGTATCATGGGGCCGACCCAATGGCCGTCCCTACTTTTTCCATTCTTTTACCAATGATAACAATAAATAATATAAACATGACATTTAAGTACGGAAGCTGTATTACAATTATTGTTCAAAGACTAAACTTCAAACTAACAATAAACTGATCCTAAACCACTCTTAGGTGGTGAGTACATGGGAGAGACTTCGTTCACTACTATTACGCTCCTCAACTGTCTTCCTATGCTTCTGAACTCCTACTGTGGTTCTGTAACATTTTCACCTGAAAAACATTTAGTAAGGGGTGAGCTACAAACTCAGTAAGTAAACGCCTATCTCAAATACGGGGTTAGAGTAATCGTGGAACATATAGGATCATAGATGAACATGATAGCCAGTCATGGAAATAATTTCAATCAACAGTAAGGTGCCAAAGTGGCCAATGAAGAGTAAGGCATGATAACCCAATAAGAACAGTGATATAACATGAATACGAGAACATTTAACGTTCACAATTGATGTAAATGTACTGCCACAATGGAATGATCTCAATCGAGTCAAATGAATAAAGATACTGTCAACATGGAACTATTTGTAGTGAAATGAAACATCACATGAATCAATGAACATCACATAACAGTCAACATGAACGATGCATTTACTCTGTTCAGGGTTTGGCAGACCCTCGATCTTTTGGGGCCCGGCATACCCCCCTTTAACATGAAGGCATATAAAATGCCATTAAAACTCACTGCGTAAAAACGCCATCATTGCCACATGTCCGTTTGACCCGTAGGTCTCACAAATTGACCCGTAGGTCCAATCAATCAGATAGCATCAGAAGGGTAATGTGTCTGAGCACAAGACCCGGCATTTAACATAAATTAGGATTATATCGTATTCCATATGAGGTGTGCAAAACATGGAACATCATAACATAAGCATATAGTGAATAGCATCAACACAATGAATCAAGCCATGAACCATCAACCAATAAACATCCACCAGGTAGAACAATATCCATGGTGGGAACAATAACAGTGGATATAAATACATGAGTACAAAATTGGCAGTATAGGAAGATCGTGGCTTGGAAAACCACGTATGAAAGATAGAAATCCACTTACCTTATCAACGTCTTAATATCCCGTGACTTTCTCCTTTCCTTGTGACTTGCCTATAAATCAATAAACACGTTTCAGCTTTCATAACATTTACCGAATTTATGCCTCGTTACTCTAAATACCTCCCTTACTAATTTATGTTTTACGATTTCCATTTTAAACTTAATTTACCCAAGGGCAAAATGGTCATTTACGTGTCTCTACTTTTTGGGTTCTATTTTCATAATTTGGACTTCACTGTTGAGTCCAGTAGGTTTGATTTAATAAAAATTCACTATTTACTTAACTAAATCGGAGTCCGTTTGACTCACCTTTGACGTAGGGGCATTTTGGTCATTTTGGCATTCTACGGTTATTTTATTTTTTCGGGACTCCGTCTCGTAAAACGGACCTCACTATTAAATTCAGAGGGTCCAAAATAGTAAGTTTTCATTATTCGTTCTACTAATTTAGGCGTCGAAATTAAATTTAAAATTTATTAATTTAAATCATTTATTTAAATTAATTAATCTGCATAATACATATCGTATTTGAGCCCAACAGACCACATGTGCCTTGGTGGCATAGTGGCTAAGCTTCTCGCCCTTACTCCTTTGGTCACAGGTTCAATTCACTGCCCATACAAATTCTCCATTCCTCATTATTTTATTTTTTATTTTTCATTTCCTGTTCAAGTTTAACCCAACCATTGGATAGCTCT
Source organism: Nyssa sinensis (assembly GCA_008638375.1). Taxonomy (NCBI): domain Eukaryota; kingdom Viridiplantae; phylum Streptophyta; class Magnoliopsida; order Cornales; family Nyssaceae; genus Nyssa; species Nyssa sinensis. The sequence continues at coordinate 32,508,219 of CM018047.1, read as the reverse complement.
CCTTTCTAACCAAACACTATCTAAACTCGAATTTAAAAATTTACCCATGAAGTACAAGTGTTGGGCAGTCATCTGAATGGGTGGGTCGGGTCAGATCCGACCCGGTTTGGCCAAAATAAAATCGAAAAACCCAGCTGTCGCACAGCAACACTTCAGCGTGTTGGTTGTCTTCTCCGTCAATGGCGACTTGCCGACGACGGATTTTCTCACGTTTTTCAGTGGGGTTCACACCTACAGATCATGGACAACTCAAATCTACTGTCGGATTTCAAATCGGAGTACCGGAGCACTCCCAAATTAACCGGAACAGTAGCGCACCAGGGGCTGTGCGGTTTTCCGGCAGCCCCTTTCCCTTCCGTTTTTCCCTGTTTTCTCCTACGGTTTGTAACACCCCGACTTTGCGTAATTAATAATTAGTTGTTAATTATTACTTAATAACCGGCTTATAGAATGATTAGGGAATTAATTATGATCCCGATGGTCGCCATGGACCGATTAAATAATCAAATATGTCTGGGGAAAAGGGTATGATACCCAAACCCAATTACTGGTTAAATCGATAAAATAATGTCGTTTTAACACCAACGGAACCCGAATTAGCTAACCCGGGAAATCCTGAATGATTAATAAATGACACAGAACCTCTGACACTGAAGAATACTGAAATACGGAACTCTCGGAACAAACCGCGTCGAAAAATGAGTTACGGAATGAAAGTTACGAAGGAAACACTGAAACTGAATTACTGCGCAACCAAACGTGGCCTTAACCGAAAATATGGGAAAAATGGCCAAATGGGAGGCCAAGGGAATTGAACCCTTGACCTTTGAGTGAAAAGAAACCTCATCCAAAAATTACCAACTGGGCTACTACTGTCTTTGTGTACAAATATACAATGAAAGGTATATAACCCAGAATTCTGGTGGGGCCACCCCCCAAAAGCAGATACCAAATGAAGTCCAAATGACTTAGAAAATTATATCTAAGATATGTGGACTATTCTGAGGACCACGATAGGGTCCAGGACAAGAATGGACAAATTACCATTTTACCCCTAAGGCTAAAAAAGCACTTAACTGATAGCGATTCAAGTCTAAAAGACTTAGAACTTCATGTATACGATATATGGGATATTCTGAGAACCACGACTGGGTCTGGGGCAAGAGTGATAAAATGACCATTTTGCCCCTAAGGTTGGATAAGTAACTGACTGATAACGGTTGAAGTCTAAATGACTTGGGTTATAATCCTGATGACTGCTAAGCCTAATTTAAGAATAAAATAGCCCCGGATGAAACCCGATGAGAGGGCGATAGGCTACTAGGTTATCTTAGGTAATCCGATAGACACCTAAGATGACGAATAAGACCTGAATGGATAAATTCTGATCTGTCTGTGATTGATGATGATTGTTCAGGATATACATGGTGATGCCTGACGTACTTGAAGGTTATCAGATTGTTTATGCAAGGAGATAACCGTAACAGTTGTGAGTAACCTTGACTCCTGACTTGGCGTATAAGTACACTACCTAGTTACTGTAATTTAAAAATACTGTACTGTACTGTTCTGTCTGATTCACTGATTTCATGCTTTTACTTAATGCATGATTTTTACTCTGTCTGGTTTCTCTGCTCTGTACTGAAAGAAACCGCTGTTTTTTTAACTGGTTCTGAAAAGAACAACTGATTCTTGGTACCATCTCAGTCTTGAGCACTATATGAGCATATTGCACTGTTTAATCTGTGCATACTGTACTGTTTATTCTGTTATACTGTTCTGCTCTGCTCATCACTGATCTATTCTGTTACTCTGATGTTTTAACTGAACTGTTCTGATACTCTGATGTTTTAACTGATCTGTTCTGTTACTCTGATGTTTTAACTGAACTGTTCTGATACTCTGATGTTTTAACCGATATGTTCTGTTACTCTGATGTTTTAACTGTACTTCTGTTTTTAATATCGTTTCAAATGAACGTGTTTAACTATCTGTTATGTCTAATCTATTCTGATCTGTTCTGTTGGATCTGTCCTGACCTGTTCTGTTGATCTGTTCTGATCTGTTCTGTTTGATCTGTCTGACCCGTTCTGTTGATCTGTTCTGATCTGTTCTGTTTGATCTGTCTGACCCGTTCTGTTGATCTGTTCTGACCTGTTCTGTTTGATCTGTCCTGACCTGTTCTGTCTGATCTGTCCCGACCTGTTCTGTTTGATCTGTCATGACCTGTTCTGTTTAATCTGTTCTGACCTGTTCTGTTTGATCTGTCCTGACCTGTTCTGTTTGATCTGTCCTGACCTGTTCTGTTTGATCTGTCCTGACTTGTTCTGTTTAATCTGTCCTGACCTGTTCTGTTTGATCTGTCCTGACCTGTTCTGTTTGATCTGTCCTGACCTGTTCTGTTTGATCTGTCCTGACCTGTTCTGTTTAATCTGTCCTGACCTGTTCTGTTTGATCTGTCTGACCTATTCTGTTTGATCTGTCTGATCTGTTCAGTTTTGATCTGTCTTGACCTGCTTTGTCTAACCTGCCTGATCCGTTCAGTTCTGGTATATCCTGATTTGTTATGTTTGATTTGTTCTGTCCTGACCTGTTTGCTCTGTTTTGATCTGTTCTGTTGTGTTCCATCCCGTCCTGATCTGCTCCATACTGATCTGTCTTGTTCTTTGATTTATATGCCTTGTCCCTGATGGCTTATGTTCCGTTCCGTTAAGGATGTGCTTTGTTTCAGATTAAAATATTGTTTCCGCTTCATTTTGTTATGTTCCGTCCCGTCGATGATCTGCTTGTATTCTGATTGATATATTATTTCCGCTCTGTCTTGTACCTTTTCATTATAATATGCCTGTACACTGATTGATATCCTGTTTTCGCTCAATTCTGTCTTGTTTCGTTTCGTTGATGATATACCTGTATCTCTAGTTGACATATTGTTTTCGCTCCGTTCTGTTATGTACTGATTTGCTATGACCTATTCCGTTCTGTTCGGTTATGACTTGTTATGTTCTGTTCCGTTCCGTTCTATTATGTTTTATTGTGATCCGTTCTGACCTGTTCTATTCCGATCTGTTCTATTCTGACCCGTTTCATTCTGACCTGCTCTGTTCTGATTTGTTGTGCTTTGTTTCATCCTGCTCTGATTTGTTATGTCCTGCTCTGCTCGGTTCTGCTCCGTTCTAACCTGTTGTGTTCTGTTCTGTACGGTTATACTTGATATAGTCTGTTATGTTCTATCTGTCCTCATCTGTTGTTTTATTTTGTGCAGTCCTGCTTTATTCTACTGAAACTGCATTTAAAGTAGATTTATAAAACTGCTATTTCTGGAATGACTGAACTATCCCATATGCTTGATAAGCAAGAACTGGTTTTGAAACCCTTGACAGGGAACCTGTGTTACTCATTGGGCTTTTCGAAGCTCACCCCATTCCCTAACATTTTTCAGGAATGATATCAATTGGATCTGATGACACTGATCTGTGGAGACTGGATTATTGAGGATTGAATCTGTTTAATCAGGTGAGTGATGTAATACGACTGACTTGACTGATATGTACTAAATATAGACATGGCTCATGGATTTAAACGGTACTCTAGAGATTATAGTTCTGCTCTGTTGTTATATGTCGGATTATAGATATGCTCTGAGGTTAAAATTGTTAGCTGTTGGATTTTAGACTGGCTCTGTGGTACATAACCTTACGGTGAATACATGAGTTGCATTCCCTTGACAAAAGAAAAAGTTTTAAATTCCGCTGCATCTGACCCTACAGTCGGAGTGCAATTCACTGGAAAGTTCAGAAATTTGCCTTCGGTTGGTCGCGTGGCGACTGACTGGCATCACGTCCTCGACATCCGCGTAGGGTGGGGTTCGGGATGTGACACGGTTTCCATCCCGATTTGATTCTAAAATTTACCTACACCCAAGAGAATCAATTACACATGATTTAAACCAATTGATCGCAACAAAATCGCCCCACCCGATCAGTTTTTCTCCTTTGTTTTTCATCGTTTCCCCACGTTCAGTTCTGTTCGTTTTTTGTTTTTTGTTTTTTTTTTTTTCTTTGTTTTCCTTGATTCAATTCCAACACCAACCCAGTTCCATGCATCAATTAAGTTCCCATCCTCCACAAGATTCTACATCAAAGTAGGAATTCATGCTTTAAAAATCCAAGACGAAAGGTTCAGTGGTTTACCCTATTCCGAGTGATCCCCTGTCCTGGGCGATGACAATGAGTGGAAGGGATTCGGAGTCTATCTTTTGGGTTAATGTTGCTGATTCAGGTGGCAAACCTGACAACTAGGAATCTCTGGTTTTCCTTCGGAACGATCTGATGGTGAATCCGATGAGAACCAATCTGATCGAAACGGTAGTCGTCTGGTTGGGCATTCGGCCATTGATCTATGCGGTTGAGGCTTATAGTCTCAGATCTGGACCGGTGGTGATGTTTACGGTGTAGGACTGATGGCGGTAATAGCGGTTTGATGATGGTGTGGCAGGGTTACGTTGATGGCGGCGATGGGGGAGAAATTGTTGGTGGTGCGATGGGCAGAACCTGTTGGTGGTGCAATGGGCAGAACTGTTGGGGTTTGTTGATGGTGAGGCGCAATTCCGTTGTGGTGGAGAGATTGGCTGTGAAGTGAAAATGGCGATGGATCTCAAAAACCGTGGATGTGCTGATCATCTTCATCTTCACTATTTTATGAGATTGTCGATTGATCGAACGAGATTGAAGGAGTTTGCTTGGATCGTTCTCAGCTTCATGAAAAATATTTGAGAGATTTATCCTGCAGCGATTCCGCCCCTTCCAGCCGTTTCTAACCCCCTTCAGCGCCCACTCCTTTTCTCTCCTTTTTTTTTTTAGCTTCCTATCACTTTTTCATATGGGCATGTATGTATCGGTTCCCACCCCCCCTCTTCAGCGCCTCTCTCTCTCTCTCTTTGGCTTTTCCACTTCCTGCGCATAACCCTCCCCTCTCTCTTTCTTTTCCCATCCGTTATGCCCCTTATCCCTTTATCTTTTTTTTTTTTTTTTTCCTTTTTCTTTTACATATTGTAACTGATACACCTTCACATATCTATCTATCTATATATATATATATATATCTTTATACCCATATATATATATATTATCCACACCTCCAACTTCCCATTTATTATTATTTTATTTATGTTTATATATTTACATTTATATTTCTAATTCTTATTTTCTTTTCTTTTCTTTTCTTTTTTTTATTTATTATTATTATTTTTTTCATTTATTTTATTTTCTTTATTTAAAATTTCATTTTTTTTTTTATATATTCCAGTATCTATTCGTGGTTTGCTCGGGCATTGCTCGGAAGCTATTTGTACTTCTAAAACCATTGAATTTCCAACCGTTCCATTTTATTCAATATGAAACAATAAGCTTTAACGACTTGATTTACATGGCCTGCTCGGTCACATCTGGGTCAGGGTGTTACATTCTACCCCCCTTAAATTGAGTTTTGTCCCCAAAACTCGAATGTTCGTAATTCATGAAACTCTGCCACCCCATCATGCCAATTCCATCATCATAATTCCCCTTGTAACCTGTCTCTTGGTCTTATCTTTGGTATTCAAATGCTATACTCTTACGCAAGAAAATTTCCTTATACAATGTTCCGAGTTCTTTTGTATTCCTCTTTATTTTAATTCATTAGTGAATTTGAAAGTCAAGGATTTGACTTTTTAACTCCTCGGGACTTTTAGCACATTGTCTCTAGTTTTAGTATTAACATTACAATTAGGGGTCTGTTACTTTCATTACTTAGTCTGAGTCATCTTTTTAATTCATTGATTATTTCCCCTTGTTACCAGTATCTTGACTAGTTCCATGTTTAGTCATTATATTCATCTCATTTGGTATTAGGTCATGATGACCTTACTATTCATGGTCTCTCAACCTCTATTGACATCGTATAGCGTATCATGTGCTGGGTAAAGGTTTCTAGTACCTTGATCTTTTCTTTTCAATCTGTTCTTTTGATAGTGGTCATAGGAAGTCAATGGTGTAACTACACTATACCACTTCTATCGTTTAAAGTGTTTTGAATTTCTCATTCAAGTGCTTTAAGTTTTACTAAGAACAGAGTATCATGTTTCCCTTCATTTCCATGAGCATCTTTTGGTTCGTGTTGGGACGGTTTACTCGTATTCTCTTTGCATTACAATATTTATCCCATATATGGGTAACCTCAGATTTATTCAAAATTTTTATTGGTGATTCTCAATCATGTGTCCATTTCTTGAAGATTCATTAATCATCTTTTCATTTCATTTTGTATTATTTCATTATTTTTGTACTACTCATTGGTTTACCTGGCTTTGTTTTCAGATTCGTGTGCATTTATCCTTTTATGAATTAAATAGGTTGAGAAATTCAGTTCCTCCATTTTTCAAGGTATAGACTAGTACGAAGGCCTTTTATTTCTTGCTCACATTCGAGCTTTTCATAAATTTTGATTCATCCCTTCACAAATTAAAGTATGGTACATATACTTAAAAAAAAATTTAGGATAATCTTACCCCAGTCACTGATTCTTCATATAACAGTCTACTTCGAAAACATTCTTAATGGTGTTATCATTTGGTTTACTTTGAATTTTTCACATCCTCTGATCAATTCAAATCTCAAAGTCTTATGACTTCTCAATTTATAATCATTATTTTGATTTTACTTACCTTTGCTCAGAAAGGTCGTTCAACTGTCTCATTTCTTATACTTGTCATCATATTCAATTTTTCGTCATATGTCACATTTCGCTCCCCAGTCGTCATTCACCTTTTACAATTTGTTCTTTCCAGAACTTATTCAACCATGTAGGAAATTTTTGTATAGTTTGTGATTTCATATCATCTTCCAAGATTGTTCACATCAATTAGTTATCCCATCATTTTATCGTCACATTTGACTTTCAAAGTTATCAAGACTATGTCAAGTTTTTCCATCATGAAAATTCCCTACTTCCTTAGTTTTGCAATTCAGTTATTCCTACTTTCTACCTCAATCTCAATTGTTCTCGTAACCCACATAATTAGGTATCACTTTAGCACAATCGTTGTCCTCACTAGTTTTTCTAGGCATTATGCTACAATTTTTTTGTCGCTTTAATTGTCAGATCACGTTAACTCTCAAAATTCATTCGGAGTCATCAATCATTTATCTTTTGGAATAAATTCAGCTAATTTAATAAAGTACGGCCCATAATTGGGTCATTTTGTCATCTAGGTCAGCAAGATCCATTGAGTTTTCCCAATGATCATTTATCACGTGTCAATCTCCTTTTAGGGCCATCACATTTCATAAATGTTCACTCGCTATTCTCATTTGATCAGTATTTGTCCCCCAATGATCCATTTGTCTTTACCCTATATGACTCACTCAAGAATCCTCATCTTTTTGATATGTCATCAATCTATCTATAGTCTCAAACTCTTCATGTTACTATTCATTAAGTCTTTCCCAGATCATTTCTCATATAGATTTGTTGTTAAGTCCACCGACTTTTCAAGATTTCACAACCTCAACTTTATATCACCTTATATCTTTTAAAAGAGCATTTGTTGTTGCCCTTGTTAAAATGCTAGTTTCCCCCAATTCATAGATCAATTCCAATGCAATGACTTAAGAGTCATCCACCTCAACACTAGTATTATTCTTCCTAAGAATCCTCAACCTTTGTCCTCAAGCATACTACTTCTTCCCAAAAGTTACTATTCATTAAATCATCTCAATCGTCCAAGAAACATCAAGTCAGTCATAGCATAGTCTTTCCCAAAAACTAGTAACCTTAGTATTTAATCAAGCTATTATTTTCCAAAAGTCACCAATCATTTAACTATTTAAATCCTCGAATTCTTAGTTCCTCCAAAGATATCTAATCGGTTAATAACCGTGTACTTATGATCTGTATCTCATATGCCTTATATATATCATTCAATAATGATTTCCTCGTAATACCTCAGAATCATGTATCATCTCAATTTCATGGTTTCTCTAAATGATTTACTACCAGTTCAGTCTTTACGATCATTTAGATCACCTTGATCTCTAACAGTTACTCAAAATCATTTATCATGTACTTCATTTAACTTGATAGGGTATTGACTACAATCATATCATACCTTATCGTAGATCACAAGATTCAAGGACTTCTTCATAATATTTATTCTTCATGTGTCAGTCTCTTTTCAAAATCATCACATTTCATAAGATCAATTCTAGCAATCTCGCTCCTTTAGTACTTGTCTTCACCACTCTACTCATCTCCGCCCTATCAGTGTCTACCTATGACTTACTCGAGAATTTTCATATTTTTGGTCCTCCTAAAATTATCCATTCAGTTTCCTACAACTATCTCTCATTCAAGCCTCATTTATCTATCCGTAACATTTATAGAAATCTTTTCAAATATTTGCAGTGTCATTCCTTAAGAATCCTCCTCGTTTTTCTTTTAAACATATTTTTATTTCCTTCAAGGTCACTAATTACCCAAATTATCTCAATTGTTCAAGAATCACCGATAACATATAGTCTTTTCCCCGATATATAGTATTCATCAATAACAATCTCTCAATGGTATTGGAACAGTTAACAAGTAGCCTAGAGGTTCTGTTTCAAGGTTCAACCTAACAGTAAATGCGGAATTATAAATCAATTCTCTAGACAATATATGAGCAGGTTGTAAGTAACTGAAAAATACCTACGAATACTGGTAAAGTAGCCCAATCATCTTCTGGTGTTAACCTTTCCTATAAAGGATAATCAGTCAATGTATACGTAAAATAACTGTCAGTGTTCGCATAAAAGTCTAGCCTAGTAATGTCAGTATTATCTATCGACTACCTCTTAGACTTTAACAACTCTAGTACTCTAATCCTGTCTCCCATGACTCACTAGAACCTAAGACTTTGCTCTGATACCAAGCTGTCACGACCCGAAACCCACCCTATGTGGATCTCGTATCGTGGGGCCGACCCAATGGCCGTCCCTACTTTTTCCATTCTTTTACCAATGATAACAATAAATAATATAAACATGACATTTAAGTACGGAAGCTGTATTACAATTATTGTTCAAAGACTAAACTTCAAACTAACAATAAACTGATCCTAAACCACTCTTAGGTGGTGAGTACATGGGAGAGACTTCGTTCACTACTATCACGCTCCTCAACTGTCTTCCTATGCTTCTGAACTCCTACTGTGGTTCTGTAACATTTTCACCTGAAAAAAATTTAGTAAGGGGTGAGCTACAAACTCAGTAAGTAAACGCCTATCTCAAATACGGGGTTAGAGTAATCGTGGAACATATAGGATCATAGATGAACATGATAGCCAGTCATGGAAACAATTTCAGTCAACAGTAAGGTGCCAAAGTGGCCAATGAAGAGTAAGGCATGATAACCCAATAAGAACAGTGATATAACATGAATACGGGAACATTTAACGTTCACAATCGATGTAAATGTACTGCCACAATGGAATGATCTCAATCGAGTCAAATGAATAAAGATACTATCAACATGGAACTATTTGTAGTGAAATGAAACATCACATGAATCAATGAACATCACATAACAGTCAACATGAACGATGCATTTACTCTGTTCAGGGTTTGGCAGACCCTCGGTCTTTCGGGGCCCGGCATACCCCCTTTAACATGAAGGCATATAAAATGCCATTAAAACTCACTGCGTAAAAACACCATCATTGCCACATGTCCGTTTGACCCGTAGGTCCCATAAATTGACCCGTAGGTCCAGTCAATCAGATAGCATCAGAAGGGTAATGTGTCTGAGCACAAGACCCGGCATTTAACATAAATTAGGATTATATCGTATTCCATATGAGGTGTGCAAAACATGGAACATCATAACATAAGCATATAGTGAATAGCATCAACACAATGAATCAAGCCATGAACCATCAACCAATAAACATCCACCAGGTAGAACAATATCCATGGTGGGAACAATAACAGTGGATATAAATACATGAGTACAAAATTGGCAGTATAGGAAAATCGTGGCTTGGAAAACCACGTATGAAAGATAGAAATCCACTCCATCCACTGATATACTCAATCCCGAGGGGCCCAAGACTCAACATGACAAGATAAATACGAATCAGACTCCAATAGCATAGACAAGTTAGAACAATAGACTCCAACAAAATCAGAATAGGAGATATCAAGAAGCAGGATAGAATCATGCCAGATGTAGTACAATACAAGGAATATGCATGAATTCAAATGCATTAAAACAATGCAGTGTATAAGACAATTCAACATATAAAGCAGTTTAGTATATAGAAAATATACACCAAGTCAGGAGTCCGAGTTACTCACTTGAAGGTTACGTTCGTCTCTACTCACAAATAATCTGACAATCTTTAAATACGTCATTCGTCACGTCCATGAATATCCTGGGCATTATCCTTCTAATGGCCATCATATTTGATTCAACATCCCAAAAGATCACCATGTTCCTCAGATGTGAACATATCCGACCTTTGTCTGGTTGTAGTCAACCTTTAGAATGCACACCATGATAATCCAGTGTCATCCCTCTTTGTATTTTCTTCCTTATCTCCTGTTGAATATGTCCTCTTAACCTTCTTAGCCAAATACCATAATCCATAGGAGATGGTGTCCCACATAGACTGTCAACATAATCAACAATGCCTTCAGAACAACAAAGATGTCCACAAGCTTCTATTGAATCAACCTCTGTGACCAAGAGGTTTCTCTCTATTGCAGCAGCCCCTCAATAAAATCCAAATCAGGCAAATCCCCACCATAAAAATACAACAAATAGACCAGGCTCTCTCTCTCTCCCCATCTGAGGCTGAGCATAGTAAAATGACATGCCTCCAGCCAACAAGGACAAAATAAGGCTGCCTCACACTAGATTTCACACAAGTATTATTCTCAGGCTGGATGTCTCCATATCAAATTCCAGTAGCAGCAACAGTTGACAGTGCAAACAATCATGGCAACACCTAATAGCTTCATCCAAACCAAATAGGCCACCTCTCATCATAGCAGCAATTGTTTTGCACTTCAGGAACATGCAATTCCAACTAATCTCAAATTCCCACATCGTAAAAGTGATCTTCACATCACGGCATCAGATCAGTGACAGGTAAGCTTTCCAAATGTGAGACACGCGAGCTTCACATCCCCATTCTCACCTCCGACCCTTGTACGACACCTGCTTGAAATCAAATCAATTCACCCATGAAATCAAATATCAGTTGTTTGATCAGTTGATTAAATATTTTATCAAAAATCAGTTGCTCCTTCTATTTTGGTTCGGTTCAGCCGTGATGAGCAATAACCAATGCATAATGAAAATGCCAAGTAAATTGGCAAGAAACTTCATATTTGGATCATCAATCATGTGTAATATCCCAATGTAGAGTGGCTTATTATTTTAAAACTAATATACATATCAGTTTACTGTTATAAAATTGCCTAATCAAAGCTACTGCACAGCACTACTTCTTCACACGCAATTCCACCTAATGGCTGACACTAAATTCGAATCAATCACATCATCCAATTTTACCCAGCAACTGATCACTGTTATGACTAGAATATAATTTCTATTAGAGATTATCAATTCAGAGAATCAGATTTATACCTGCTCTAGATTGGATAGATCGTTAGAGAGGGAGCTGCCGTCGCACAGCTCCTGTTCTAGTTCAGCGTCAGCAGCCGAGAGCTGGTTCTTGCCCCCAATTTTCTTCAGAGATATCGCTACTTATTTCGACTGCACCTTTGCCTATTTCTCCCGAACAACTGCCGCCTCAGCTCACTGCACTTTCGTCCCTCTGCACCGCTACTCACACCTTTACCGATTCCCACCGTCTCTCTCTCTTTCTCCATATTTTTATAGATATCTAGAAGCTGCCCCTTTTTCTCAAGTGTTCAAATGCTCTAAGAAGCCTCCCGAATCACCTATTGTTATATTCATTTTTGGTCACTAGCAGCGGCTGCTCTCTTATGCGTATTTTATATATTCCACGTGCTTCCAGCAGCTTCTACAAGCTGCCATATAAACACATCCATATATATATATATATATATTTCTTTTATTTCTTTTAGTTCTAGCAGCTTCCATGGGAAGCTTTTAACTTATAATATTCTATAATATATATATATAATCTTATATATATATAAATGATATTTTTATCATATCATTTATACATAATAATGTATCCAAATATCTCATGTTATGGCCCCACTTTTTTCCTTCCAATAATTTCCTTTAAAAGCTCCATGAGAATATATATATTTTTAATATTTTTATTTCAAAAATATTAAATTATCATAGAGCAATAAAATTACCATAAAGCCGGGGCTCAGTTCACTATTATTTATTTTACCAACATTAGCTCTCATTCGTGTCCCATATATATATATATATATATATTTAATTAATGATTCGTATGAGTCTCACTTATTTATCCCGGCACTCGATTGACTAGTTTAAATATTTTTTTGCGAGCATATTCCATTTTATGTCTGAGGCATTAAATTCCGAGATGGCCTATCAACTCTGGGGCTATATTGATTATTACCATAACATAACCAAATTCTTATTAAATTGGTGCCATTTATGACATGTTAGATTTTCGGGCTATTACACTTTCTATGTAGGAACTCATTGTAGAAGGCCATGCTTGGGTTGCATCTGCATGAAATGATATATATATATATGATTGATATATATAAATAAGCGAGTAAACCCGAGTTAGAATACCCCCAAAACCAAAATTCACCATTGTTGGACCACCTTGAAGGTAGGTTTGCACCGACCAAAAGCAAACCAAATTCCATCACCTGGGGCTTGATTTAGAGACTACGAGGGTCACAAAAAATCTATTCCACGACCAAAAAGCCTTAAGGATGACTCCCAAACCTCAACTTGCAGGTTGCGATTTTAAAAACCAACCTTCACAAATCAACACCAAAGCTCGATTTATCGATAGGGATTTAAACCCCATGATGAGACCATCACAATAGAACAAACTCCATTGATTTTGATGGAAAAACAAGCTCAAATCGAGCTTATTATAGTCACGAGTGTCAAAAGCCAACTGAATCATATAGCCTAATTCGAACCCCAAGACCAATGGCAAAATTTTCCTTGGAATCCAAGGAATCCATAGGAACAAATCGCAGGTCAAAACTCTACTTGAAACGCCACGAAATTGGGCTTGAAAAATCCTACAAGTTAGGGCAACATGATGGGGTGATTGGGGAAGAAGATGAACAATAACGGGTCGAGTTTCAGGTTTGTTTTGGGTTCGGGTCGGAACCCGCCTAGCCGCATATATGGTTAAGTGGAACGACGTCGTTTAGGGGTTTCTAGTTTTAATTTAAAACGAATATGGGTGTTTGGCTATGCAGTTAGAAACCCTGATTTAATAACCCATACAAAATTGGGATAGCCTATCCCTGTTTTGCCCCCTTGTCTACTGTTTGGCAACCTGAAAATTAGAAAATAAAGGGGAGCCGCTGTAAAACCCCCACCCAATTAAGCAAAGCAATTAACGATAATGGTGGTTATTATATGTTAATTTTCTTAATAACCTTAGGCAACGTTAGATATGACTAGTGACCCGTAAATACGAAAGTAAAAGTATATATGATGAAAATAATTAATTCTAAAAAAGAGACTATCGATTTGAGAATGAAATTTAATGCCGATGGCCATGATTCGATAGAAGTTACGACTAGTGTTGGTCGAGGATTAACACACAAGTGAATGTGAAAAATTAGTGCACGAAGTGCACTTGAGCAAGAGTAGCATAATGCACGAAGGTAGCGCATTTAATTGAAATTATTTGGATAATTATAATGGATTATTAGAATAATTAAAATACATTCAAATACATCAAGGTGAGACAATGAAGGCTATGAAAACTTGATAAGATGTCGATTTACGAAATCGACCCATGAAGAGAATAAATAAGTGATACAAGTACATGAGGAAAAAATAAAATGAATCGAGAATTTTTTGATAAAAATAATATGTTATTGGTAAAAACCAAACACGATGGAATGTATCAAAAATAAAATAAATGGCGTGTAGATGAAGCATGCAAGAATAAAAAACATTACGAGAATACGAAGAGATTTTACAGCAATTGAAACATGCAAGAATCCCACAAGATATATATATATATATATATATATATATATATATATATATAAGCTACATAAAATTTCAAGTTTGCATGCTCAAGAGTTAAGGTGTCAACACCTCATTGGGCCCTCACATTGACAAATCAAATTTCATGCAAATTAAAATATATATATATATATGTACATATGTGTTGTGTATATATATATATATATATATTTTGTGCATTTTATTTGTGAAGAAAATAAAAATAGAACTGTGTATGTGTGTGTGGGTGGAAAGAGAGAAATAATTATAGAGAGAGGGGCTTGTTGAGAGAGAAGTGAAGAAGAAGAAAGAAGAAGAAAGAAGAAACCAGAAGCAAGAAGGAAAAGAGAGAAGTAGTAAAAAGAGAAGGAAAAGCTCAGAGAGGTAATTTTCTCTCTCTAAAAAATTTGCTAAAAATTTCAATTTTGAGCTTGTTTATGGCTTAGAATATACATGCATGTGTTTTATATTGTAGAGGGAAGAAAATAGAAGAAGAATGGTGACGTTTGGACTTGAAAACTTGAAAAATTGAGTTTTTGATCTAACTTGGTTAAAACTTTAAACTAATTACAAGGCTCAAAAGAGCAAGAAACATGGAACATTCTACAACTTGAATCAATTAAAATGGTCAAGAGACCATGGAGTTATAGTGAGTTGCAGGTACGATTGGATAAAATTGATAAGTGAGAGTTTGATTAATTCGTTGGGTTTTAGGAATGGAAAATATTCCCTGTAGTTCCAAGAACCCATAAGAGGAATTTGGGACCAAAATGAGTAGCAGAACTCCACGAAAAAGGAAAATAGTGAGTCACCGGATAAACGACCCTCGCCGGAGCAGCCATTGTGAATGGTTGTTCAATGGCCAAGGGTTGACCGAAATTGAATTTTAACACTAAATATGGAATCCTCACAAAAGTTGATTTCGAACTATGTTAGGCAGTGGCTGAAAATTGATCGGCAACGGTCGCCGGCCCTAGAGAAGGCCATTGGAAACCTCGTCGGAGTATTGGGTTTGGGTCTGATTTGGGTCTGGCTCTGACCGAATTAATAATTGGGTTTAAACACTTATTGGAATGATGCTGTTTTGGTTTAAAAGAGTTAAATTGAAACGTCATCGTTTTACTAAAAGATTAAAATAAAAATAAAAAGATAGAGCTGATGTCATGATACTATAGACCGGATGAACCGGTTGGTTCTTCACTGTTTGGGACCGGTTCACTTGGAACCTAATTAAACCAACGGGTTTATTTAAATAGTTTCTGAAATAATAATTGGACCCCTAAAACTTTCTGTTAATTATAAAATAACCCCAACAGTTTTGATTAATTACGGATTGGCCCAAGAAATTAATTTAATATTAATTTTAAATTATTTTAATTATAAAAAAATTACCAAAATACCCTTTGACCAAAAATAGGCCAAATGAAGGCCAATTAAAATAAAAGAATAGTGCAACCCAATATTTTTAGGCATTCCGGGCTTAATGATAGAGTCCGATTTGTGAACTTAAATGTTAAAAAATGTGAACAGACAAACTAAAATAATTTCAAATATGTCCTAATGACTAGTTAAGTGACTAATTAAATTTCGATGACTGTAAAAATATGTAACTTAACATTTTGGGACACTTTAGACCTAATAGACACGTGAAATGTCAAAATTACTATTTTACTCTTGGTATTCCAAAAGCCAGTTAAATGTCACAAGTGACACATTTTGACTTTCTATGACGTTCTAGACTCAACGGTGAAATCTGTTTTAGCAAACAAAGAACCAAAAAGTGTGACACGTGAAAGTGAAAGTTTACAAAAGTGTCCTGATTACGCCCAAAGAATAACGCAGTAGTTGTAGTGTAGCTTTGGGGTGTCGATTCCACAGGGAGACTAAATTAAAAGAATAATAGAAAGAATTTCTGAAACTAAGAAAATATTAAACGATTAACGAGAAAATAAAAATATAAAAAGAGATTTTGAATGCAAATAAAAATTAAACAAACTGATTAACGGAAGAAAATATTCAAATTTAACGAACAGTGGAGCTTCGAGAATCCCTTGTACATGTATGGTATTTTAATTATTTTTAATTCACTGATAACTCAATTGAGAAATTAAATTTCAAAAATCTCAATCGGAAGATATAAAATTAAGAACCAAAATTAGACTGAAAATAACCCTTTGAAAAATCATTCAACACTTTTAAATCGCACAATTATTATTCACATTGAAAAAACCCAACGACGACAATATACCTAACGAGCAATATTGCAGCAGAGAATTGAATCAATATAAATAACTAATTGTTCCAAAAATAATCAAAATATTAATCCATTCAATAGAAAAAGCATGACTGAATCTATAAACGGACTGAACCCTTTAATTATTCAGAGAATAAAATCCAACAATAAATTTTGAATGATCATCAAAAAATTTAATACTTGAAAACCATGTACAGGAATCAAAAATAAATTAAAACAACTATTTATGGTGCAAGTTCATCCCTAACTCCACTTGAAAATTTACTTACCCATGTACACGATGAATAACATAAACCTCATGGAGAAACACCGAGCCATGAAGTAGCTGCAGCTTCTTCTCTGTGCCAGAATTTCCCTTCTGCGCCGCACGCTGCTGTTCTGCTCTGCGCAGCCCTGTTTCTCTTTTTTCCACCCAACCGCAGCTCGAACTCCATTTTGTTCCTATTCTCTGCGCCCTAACGCCTTGCGCCAGGCCCCACCGTGCCTTGATTCAGCGCCTGGGCGCCTTGCCAAACCCAACACACCAGGCCCAACACTTTCACTCAACCCACTTCAGCGCCCCGCACGTCAGCCTGCACCGCACGCACAAGCAGAGCCCAACTTTGTTCTTTCAGTTTCTTTTCTTTATTTTTTTTCCTTTTTAGCTTCATATGGCGGGCCCACGCTGATTTCTTTCTTTTCAACTTCAGTCGCCTGTTCCTCTTTTCATTTCTTTTTGGTTCTTTTGCTTTGACTTTTCTTTTGATTTCCTGATCAAACACAAATCAGCCGCACTGCTTGGTTTCTTTTTTTTTTTTTTTTTTTTTTCAGCTTTCTTTCTTGATCTTCAGTTGCAACCTTCAAAATAGGACCAACAAGTAATGTAATAGTTGAGATTTAAAATATTATAAAATAATGTTCAAATATATTTCACTGTAAATAGAAATTAAATTAAATAATATCAACTATAACCCAATATTTCTATTCACATTTTAGCAATTTAATCTATAAATAGAGCATTTAGAGTGCACTTTCGCGCACTCATCACACCCCTAACTTGCTCATTGCTAGTCCCTAGCAATTTCCATGCAAAAATGACAAAAGAGACCCAAGAAGATCACACACAGAAGGCATCTAATCACACTTTTCAGATCCGCATATCAAAGCATTTTTAGGAATTCAATAATCCTATAACAATCAATCCACTTATAGCAATTCACATAGAGTATGTGTGTGTTCCAAACCATATCCCTCTAAACACAAACCATGGCACATGCAACATCAAGAACATCTCAAGCAAAAGGTTCAACTCCATATCTCACGGGTATAGAAGTGTTTCATGTAGTGGTTCTCTCTATGGAGTTGACAAGGGGTGTACATGCTCAATGAAGAATTAGGCAATTATGTGTAAGCAACAAGCAAACATTGATCTTAAGATAGGCACACTAACAAATGAGACTTCCACCACTCTTTCCACAGGCTTACTTAGGATCAAAACGATCAACATAAAAGAGTTGTAACGTGGCTTGGGTTAAAGGCTATATGAAGAAAAGGATAAAAAAGGATTCAAAAACTTCCAAGTACATACTAAGAGAATTTCATTAAGAATCATAGCAAACCAAACTTCTCACTTGATGTACTCTTCAACTTTTCAGATCACTGAATAACAATACTTCTCCTTCTTCTTCTCTTTTCTTTTTCTTTTTCTTTTTCAATTTTTCATTTCATTTTTTTTCTTTTTCTTCTTTTTTTTTTTTTTTAGGAATTGATGCTCACCCAACTGAACACTTTGCACTTGTACTCTTTCTTTCCTTTTTTTTTTTATTTCTTTTTCAATTCAACACAAAAGAAAAGAAATGCAAATTCCACACCTAGTACACACTTGGAAGCAAAAAGGGTAGGAAAATCAAGGTATAGGCTATACTCCAATGTAGAGCAGTATGGATGATATGGGCACATGAAAAAAACTATATATGTTTGTTGGCTGAAAGTTAGCTACTAAGGGTCTATGATGAGAAGGGTTAGCTTGAAAGGCTCAAACGTTAATCCTAAATTGACCTTCGTCATATCCCAAGTATATCCGCCGTCATACTGTCACATCCCGAACCCCACCCTACGCGGATGTCGAGGACGTGATGCCAGTCAGCCGCCACGCGACCAACCAAAGGCAATTTATGAACTTTCCAGTGAATTGCACTCCGACTGTAGGGTCAGATGCAACGAAATTTAAAAACTTTTTGTCAAGGGAATGCAACTCATGTATCCACTGTAGGATATGTATCACGCAGAACAAGTCTAAAATCCAACAGCTAACAATTCTAACCTCAGAGCATATCTATACTCCGACATATAACAACAGAGTAGAACTATAACCTCTAGAGTACCATTTAAATCCATGAGCCATGTCTATATCCAGTACATATCAGTCAAGTCAGTCGTATTACATCACTCACCTGATTAAACAGATTCAATCCTCAATAATCCAGTCTCCATAGATCAGTGCCATCAGATCCAATAGATATCATTCCTAAAAAATGTTAGGAAATGGGGTGAGCTTCGAAAAGCCCAATGAGTAACACAGGTTCCTTGTCAAGGGTTTCAAATCCATTTCTTGTTTACAAAGCACAAGGGTAGTTCAGTTGTTTCTGAAATAGTAGCCTTATAAATCTACTTTAAATACAGTTTCAGTAGAATAAAGCAGGACTGAACAAAATAAAACAACAGATCAGAACAGACAGAACATAACAATCAGAGCCGAACAAAACATAACAGAACAAAGCAGAAACAATATGTCAACCAGAGATACAGGTATATCATCAGCGAAACGGAACAAGACAGAACTGAGCGGAAACAGTATGTCAGTCAGAGATACAGGTATATCATCAAAGAACATGATAGATCAGTATTGAGCAGAACAGGACGGGACAGAACAGAACAGAACAGATCGAAACAGAGCAAACAGGTCAGGACGGAACAGATCAAACATAACAAATCAGGACGGATCAGGACTGAACAGATCAGACAGATCAAACAGAACAGGTCAGGGCAGAACGGATCAAACATAACAGATAGTTAAATATGTTCATTTGAAACAGTATTAAAACATGAGTACAGTTAAAACATCAGAGTAACAGAACAGATCAGTTGAAACATCAGAGTAACAGAACAGATCAGTAATGAGCAGAGCAGAACAGTATAACAGAATAAATAGTACAGTATGCACAGATTAAACAGTGCAGTATGCTCATATAATGCTCAAGACTGAAATGGTACCAAGAGTTAGTTGTTCTTTCAGTAAAAACAGTGATAGATTTATTGCAGTACAGAACAGAGGAATCAGACAGAGTAAAAATCATGCATTTGAGTAAGGGCATGAAATCAGTGTATCAGATAAAACAGTACAGTACAATATTTAAAAATACAGTAACTAGACAGTGTACTTATACACCAATTCAGGAGTCAGGGTTCCTCACAAGACGCAACAGTACAGAACAAAACCAGGACAGACCATACAACAGAACAGGACAGACCCGAACTGAACAGGAGAGCAGGACAGTACAAAATCATGTCACGTGTAATGCATTATAAAAGAGCATGCATTTAAACAGTATGGCAGATAAAACAGTACAGTGAATCAAAATACAGTAACTAGACGGTGTACTTATACACCAAGCCAGAAGTTCCAAGTTACTCACAAACTGTTACGGTTATCTCCTTGCACAACAATCTGATAACCTCCAAGTACGTCAGGCATGTATATCCTGAACAATCATCATCAATTACAGACAGATCAGAATTTTTCCATTCAGGTCTTATTCGTCATCTTAGGTGTCATCGGATTACCTAAGATAACCTAGTAGCCTATCGCCCTCTCATCGGGTTTCATCCGGGGCTATTTTATTCTTAAATTAGGCTTAGCAGTCATCAGGATTATAACCCAAGTCATTTAGACTTCAATCGTTATTAGTCAGTTACTTCTTTAGCCTTAGGGGCAAAACGGTCATTTTATCACTCTTGCCCCGGGCCCTGTCAAGGCCCTCAGAATAGTCTTTATATCTTAAATATAAAGTTCTATGTCTTTTAGACTCCAATCGGTATCAATTAGGTTCTTATTTTAACCATAGGGGCAAAATGGTAAATTTGTCATTCTTATCCCGGACCCAGTCGTGGTTCTCAGAATATCCCATATATCGTATACATGAAGTTCTAAGTCTTTTAGACTTGAATCGCTATCAGTTAAGTGCTTATTTAGCCTTAGGGGCAAAATGGTAATTTGTCCATTCTTATCCCGGACCCTATCGTGGTCCTCAGAATAGTCCACATATCTTAGATATAATTTTCTAAGCTCTTTGGACTTCGTTTGGTATCTGTTTTTGGTCATCGAGACACATCAGTCATTTCTCATTTTACGCATTGACTGTCTCGGAGTCTTATTTAGCCCTTCAGTGTTTATAGTTATCCCTATGATAATTTATCAGATCAGTTTGACCTTTATTTGACCTCTACTTTGCACTTACTGTGCTCAGGAGTATTTTGGTCATTTTACGTTTTGTAAGATTCTGACTGGGAATCATCATTTAATCATGTTTATAGTTTCGCCAGTATCTAGGCTTCTATCGGTATCAATTTCGTCCCAATCGGACTTCATTTGGGCTTCGTACAGTATCAGGGGTAATTTGGTAATTTCACGTGTCATATTTTTCGGCACGTCAGTTCATAAAATGGACCTCACTGTTGGGTCCAGAGTGTCCGACATAGTCAAAATAGACTGTCTTTTATTTTTATTTGGGTCTGGTGCCATCAGGGGCAGTACAGTAATTTATCACTTACAGGTCTGTATTTTTCGGTACTGTATTTCCAAAATCGGACTGTACCATTGAGTCCGGAATGTTTGAAATAGTGAAAATACACTATTTATTTAATTTATTTGGACTCCGTTTGACATATTAAATGTCCAGGGGTAAAATCGTAATTTTACCTATTTAATAAAATAATTAAATTATTATTTTATTATTTAATTAATTCTTCAGGGGCTTAATTGTATAATTTTTCCAAAATTTGGGCCACAGTATAATTTTCAGAAATGTTGGGGGTTGATCCGTAATTTCAGAAATCATTGGGGGTTAAAACATAATTACACAAATTAAGGGTTCAAACCCCTTGGGTTTTAGGTTCAAGAACTGAACCGGTCCAATTACACTGTGAACCAACCGGTTCTGTGACCTTCAGAAAATCGGGATAAGATATCTCCGTTAACCCCAATTTCTCTCTTATCCGTATTCAGGTTAACCCAATTTCCAATTTCTATTTCGTGCATCCGTAACCAAACAGGCTGAATCAGATTTTAAATTAAAACATCCCAACATCAAAATGGTGCAGTTTCATTAATGGGGTGGCACGCTCGCAACTCGACACGTGTCCAAGTCGACTCGGTCTAACTCGAACGAGTTGGCGAGTCAACTCTATCTTCCCCATCTTTTCCCCGTTTGTTGCCCTAGTTTCTGGTTCGATTTTTTTTTTTTTTTTTTTTTTTTCCATTTTTGTGGAGTTTCAAGCACGGCTTTCGGCCTATTTTGGTTTCAAACATCTTCTGGATGTCATGCCAACGGTTTGGCATCGATTTTATGGATCGAAGCCATGCATGGGGTGCTGTTTGGCCGATTATCGTGCAAAGTTTCAATTCGGTCGTACGACCCCGTTTCTCCACCAAATCGCACGAGGTTTGGCTTGTTGTGACCGTACTTCCATGGGGATCAACATCCCATTTACAAATTTCAATTTAAGTGTTCATTTCAGATTTTGGGTTCCATGGCCGAGACCTATAGGTTCGGTTTTGAGGGCTTTCCCATGTGTTTCCAAGTCTCGGGTCAGTATTTATGGGGTCCTAAAAGGGTCTAGATCAGTTCTAGACCATGAAATTTCAGTTTTATGGAGGTCGGATCAGAGCTGTTACAGGAAGGCCGTTAATGGCGGTTTTGTTACAGTTTTGGGTTTCTAGGCTTATCCGACTGTCCCAATTGATTCAAAACAATTCCAAGGTCTCATAGGAACGTATATATACGGTTCATATAGCTTAAAAATATCAGAAACAATTCCACATTTAAACAGAAAAATTATGTCAGTTTGGTTGGTTTACCTTGGTTCGGTGGCTTCCTTTCTTCATGGCTTGGTTCAGGCAAGACCTCACTGGTTGCCTCAGTTCAGTCAGAATGCTCAGTCCTCCTCTTCCTCCATAGGGCATCTCCATGAAGACACACACATGCACACACCATGCTTGATCTCACACATGCAAGACCTCACAAGGATTTTCTCTCTCTCTCTCTCTCTCCCTTGGTCTCTCACCCCCAACAGATCTGTTCCCTTCTTTTCATAGCAGACATTTTGATTTTAGAGAATCCCCACTTTCTCCTAGTATACCACTACATATACATACATGTATACACATTTGTAGGGTTCAGTTTGAGCAGAGAGTAATGATAGGGCTAACTCAGGCAATCATGAGGGGTTTGCATGGATTGCCATTGGTCAGTTTGGGTGGCAGATTAGGATAATTCAGTGTTATATACAAATAAGTCACAATTGTATGCACAAGGGTGTGGGTAGCCCAACTGGTAAATTTTTGGATAAAATTTCTTTCCACTCAAAGGTCAAGGGTTCAATTCCCTTGGCCTCCCTTTTGGCCATTTTTCCCACATTTTTTGTTAAGGCCACGTTTGGTTGCGCAGTAATTCAGTTTCAGTGTTTCTTTCATAACTTTCATTCCGTAACTCCTTTTTCGATGCGGTTTGTTCTGGTCAGTTCCTATCCCAGTTATCTTCAGTGTCAGAGGTTCCGTGTCATTTATTAATCATTCAGGATTTCCCGAGTTAGCTAATTCGGGTTCCGTTAGTGTTAAAACGGCATTATTTTACCGATTTAACCAGTAATTAGGTTCGGGTAGAGTACCCTTTCCTCCAGACATTTTTAATTATTTAATCGGTCTATCATGACCGTCGGGATTATGATTAATTCCCTTAATCATTCATTAAGTCAGTGCTAATTAATAATTAACAACTAATTATTAATTACGCAAGGTCGGGGTGTTACACATACCACCAACCATGTAATGATATTCTCAAAAGAAGTGCCCAATTCAACTGATCAATGAACGCTTATCACAATTTCTAGCATTTGTAGGCTCTCTGTGATAGTTTGATGTATTGGTGCTTTATGGAGTTTTGTGTTCTTTGTGAATTATTGAGATTGTGACTGTGTGAATCGAGCATGTGTTTAATTTGACTGTTCATGGCATACAGGCTTGTGGAAGAAGTTTTGAGATTCAGATGATATCGTTGCTTTAAATATGTTGCATTATTTAAAGCATACTACATGTGTTGGCAAGAAATGTTTTATGGAGATTGTGGCATTGCATGGTGGAACCATGGCATTTGGCATAGTGTAATTCATTGATGACATAGTGTGGGTTAAGCACGAGGTGTTGTGCATTATGAGGGTGTAGATCCTGTGGTGAAAAACCCAAAATTGGCCATTGCATTGGTGCTTGCGACCCAACGGGAGTGATCCGTGAACAGGTGTTGGTTACTCGGGTACCCATCGGGAGCGATCCGTAAACCGAGACATGACATGCATAGTGTTGACATGACATGCATAGAGTGGACATGGATGTGGCATAGAGTTGTGTGAGTGTTTCATATGCATTGTCATGTGGCATAGAGTTGTGTGAGTGTTTCATATGCATTGTCATGTGGCATAGAGTTGTGTGGGTGGTTCATGTGCATTGCCATTACATTGCATGGACAATTGGATGACATATGGATTCATTACCATTATGTGGTATGCATGATTTGGAAAGCATGCGGATTATTGTCGTTATATTGCATAGATGATGTGGAAGGCATGTGGATTGTTATTATTGCCATGCATAGATGATTTAGAAGGCATATAGAGATAAGTGTACACTTGCACATGCCACGCCTTACATTTTGTTCCTTGCATTAGCATTGTATCATACCAGCAGTTGAGCTGACCCATTTGTGGGCAACATTTTTCAGATGACACTCCAGGCACCTGAGACTTGAGGAAGTCTCACAGAGCGGAGGAGACCCGAACTTAGAAGGATATTTGGCCCGTGAGGCATGTATTATGATGTACGGGCTTAAGCCCAAAGACATGTATATATATTGACTGAAGTGAACGTATGTACGTGTGTATCTATTTAATTGTCTTCGGTTGTATAAGTATTTAACTTTGATAAAGTTGTGGCCATCGAGTGAGGATGGATTGTGATGTGTTTGTATATATATGATGTTTTGTGATTATCAGGGGGAAAAAGGCTCGAAAAACAAAGGAGGTTCTGCCGAAATTTTTTAAAACGGGAATGTATGTAGGCTTGTATCTAAATCAGTTAAATTGGTATTTATTTATTTATTCGTCTATCTATTTATTTCCTTCTTTTATTTCGCTTTAGTCGCGTCCCCGGGTTTGGTTCGAAATTCGGGGCGTGACACTCTCAATTCTCTCCAAGACTCACATGAATACTTAACCAAAAGAGTTCTCTAGCTACATTTGTCAAACCAGCATCTTACCACAAAGTTTGGATAAGTGCATTAAAAGTTCTGTGAACGCCTTAGTAGAATGATTATGGTGGATTTGACGAATTCACAAAAATGGCTATGAATGAGAATGAGTACTCATGTGAAAAAGATGCATGTGTGATGCAAATTTTAAAAAAAATTTTGACACATGAAAATATGCCACAGCAGTTTAAATGTTGAATTTGCAACCACCACCCCCCAACTTAAATGAAACATTGTCCTCAATGTTTAACAATCAAAATTGAATAGAGGGTACTGAAAATGGGAGAATACACCTGATGGGCAATGTGGGCAGCTCGCTAAGCACCAAAGATGGCAATCTGAACTTGACAAAATGAAATTAACCTGGAAATAAAAACAAAGAAAATAGCAGCAAACAAAAAAATGAAAATAAAAGAAAACAAAAACAAAACAAAATAAAGAGAAAATAAAAAATAAAAATAAAATAAAACATACCTGCATGGCGTGATCAAGGTGGATAGACCGGGTCCATAAGTGGAATGTCTTCCACTTCCAGAACTTGCCTATCAATTAAAATTTTAAGGCACTAGCCATTTACTTTAAAAACTCGCCCATCCTTAGGATCCTCTATTTCTACTGCCCCATTTTCAAAAACATTTTTCACTATAAAGGGTCTTGTCCACTTAGACCTGAGCCTTCCTAGGTGCTTATGGAGTCTAAAGTCATATAAAAACACTCGATTATCAGGCTTAAAAGTTTTTCTCAAAATATTGTTATCATGAAATGCTCTCATTTTAGCTCTCCGGGTGGCAGCATTCAGTTTCCTATAATGAATGCACATCCGCCAGCTAGTCATAAGTTTTGTTGGGACTAACTCTCCTAGGTCATTTTTCACCACCTCTTTCATAATGGGATTAAGCTTACGCTGGGGGTCCCTACGAGGGCTAGTTCCTTCCTCCAAATGAGTTTTTACACCTTTAGGCAAAGGCTTTAATTTGAATTTTGGTGCTTCCACATTTGAAGGAATTTGTTTTTCACCTGTTTTAGGCAACTCCTCAAATTTCGGTTGCCATCCCCATTCTCCATAATCCTGAGTTTTGTCAAAAATAGCACAAACATCAACCACATCAGATGGATCAGAAATATAGTCAAACTCAAAAGTAACAAGAAAATGCTTAGGGGGATCAGAATCATAAGTTGCAGGAACTCCCCTCTCCATGAGTGAGTCAATCATGTATGTCTGGAAACTCTCGTCCTCCTCTTCTGACTGTTTTGCAACATGAAATATATTCACCTCAAGAGTCATGTTCCCAAAAGACAGCTTCATGAGCCCATTCCTGCAATTAATAAGAGCATTAGCAGTGGCAAGGAAAGACCTACCTAAAATCAAAGGAATCTTTGAGGTAGAATCAACAGCAGAGTTAGTGTCAAGGATTATGAAATTAACAGGATAATAAAATTTATCAACTTGAATTAGAACATCTTCTACCACACCCCGTGGCGCTCTGACTGAACGGTCAGCCAATTGCAACACCATAGAAGTTGGTTTGATCTCTCCCAACCCCAACTGCAAGTAAATAAAATAAGGCATTAAATTCACACTTACTCCTAAATCAAGTAAAGCTTGTCCAAACTCATGATTTCCAATGCTGCATGCAATGGTTGGACAACCAGGATCCTTGTACTTGGAGGGGATCCTCTACTTAATTAGAGCACTAACTTGCTCTGTCAGGAATGCTGTTTTCTTCACATGGTGCTTCCTCTTAACTGTACATAAATCTTTAAGAACTTTTGCATAAGTAGGAATTTGTTTAATCACATGTAAAAAAAGAAGATTGATTTTTACCTACCTGAGATTCTCGAGGATTTCATTGTTAGGAGCCAAAGTGTGCTTGGTGGATTTTAAAGCCTGAGGGAATGGTACCTTAACATAGTTCTTCATCACCTCTAGTTCCTTGGGCAACTCAGCATTGCTACTTTCTTGTTCCTTTTCCATATCCTCTGATTTTTCCATTGTTGGAATGTGTAAGGACTTGCCATTTCGAGTCACAAT
Organism: Nyssa sinensis; assembly: GCA_008638375.1. Taxonomy (NCBI): domain Eukaryota; kingdom Viridiplantae; phylum Streptophyta; class Magnoliopsida; order Cornales; family Nyssaceae; genus Nyssa; species Nyssa sinensis. Next base: position 32,481,176 of record CM018047.1, on the reverse strand, counting down.
GGCGTTCACATCCTTCAAATTTTTCTACGCCATGTGTTGACCATGGGGTGTGGACTGAGCTTGGGAAGGGAATCTGCCTCGCTCATTCACACTCAAAGAGCTCATCAATTTGGACACTTGGCTCTTTATCTTCTTGCTCTCTTCCATAACCTGCGTAATCAAAGATTAAAACTTTTGGTTAGTCTTGCCCTGTGCTTCAATAAATGCATGCAAAGTGTCTTCTAAAGAATTCCTAGAAGATGAAGATGCATGATCTGGTGCATGATATAGTGCAGGGTATGATCTAGGAGGCTGTGCAGGTGGTGGTGCAAGTGGCTGGTTGCCAGACTTCCAGCTAAAATTAGGGTGATTGCGCCACCCTGGATTGTAAGTCTCAGAGTAGGGTGTGAAAGGCTTCTTACACATGCCTAAGGTATTACAATGTTCATCATACATCTCTCTAGTCTCAGCTGATGTGGGACACTCTTGGGCAAGGTGATCTACCCCGCCACACACAAAACATGGTCTAAAAGAATCTACATGATTAGCTAATTGTGTTGGCCTTAACTCTCTAGCCTTTAGCACCTCTAACTCCCTAGTGAGTGTCTCAACCTTAGCTTTCAAGTTATCCTCCTCCCGAAGATGGTAAATTCCCCCACTATATTGGTTCCCTATAGGTCGGGACCTATTTGTGCTCTCAGTAGCACTAGGTCCTGTCCAAGTGTGAGCTTTTTCAGCAAGCTCATTAAGATACTCTATGGCCTCATCAGGATCTTTCTGTAAAAACTCACCATTACACATCGTCTCTACAAATTGGCCCTCTCTAGGTGTTAGTTCCTCATAAAAATAGCTCACTACACGCTAACTCTAATACCCATAGTGAGGGCACATACTCTATAACTCCTTAACTCTCTCCCAAGACTGATGCAAAGTCTCACTATCCTTTTGTGCAAATGTAGAAATCTGTTTTTTAAAGGATTGGTCTTGTGTTGGGGAAAGTATTTAGTGAAAAAAATCTGGGTCATCTTATTCCATGATCCAATTGACCGTGGTCTTAGTGAGTATAGCCAACTCTTAGCTCGATCCTTCAAAGAGAAAGGAAATAACTTAAGTCTCACAATGTCTTGTGTTGCATTTTAACTATGGAAAGTCGCAACTACCTCTTCAAACTCCCTAATATGCATATATGGATTCTCATTTTCCAAACCATGAAATGTAGGGAGTAACTGTATCACCCCCGTTTTAACATCAATTGGACGAGCATTGGGTGGAAACATGATGCATGATGGTGTAGCTGTGCGTGTCGGATGGAGGTAATCCTGAAGGGTCCTAATGGGTTGATCCTCGTATTCACTCATATTTTCAGAATTGGAAGAATTATCAAACAAAGAATTAGAAAAACACGAAAAATTAGACTCTAAATCTGACTCTAACATAGGCCTATAAGCAAATCGACCTAATGCGTCCCTATACTTATTATGCATTCAAGATGACAATAATAAAAATAAAAAAATAAAATAAAAATAAAATGAATAAATAAAAATAAAAAATAAAAATAATAACAATAAAATGAAATAAAATAAAATAATAATGCAGCAAGTAAAAAGAAGGGAACGAAGTTACCGCCTTTACAAACTGCTGAAAAGAAAAGCTATCTACTGATTCTTCTACCGTCTCCCTGGCAACGGCTCCAAAATTTGATTACGCCTAAAGAATAACGCGGTAGTTGTAGTGTAGCTTTGGGGTGTCGATTCCACAGGGAGACTAAATTAAAAGAATAATGGAAAGAATTTCTGAAACAAAAAAAATATTAAACAATTAACGAGAAAATAAAAATATAAAAAGTGATTTTGAATGCAAATAAAAATTAAACAAACTGATTAACGGAAGAAAATATTCAAATTTAACGAACAGTGGAGCTTCGAGAATCCCTTGTACATATATGGTATTTTAATTATTTTTAATTCACTGATAACTCAATTGAGAAATTAAATTCCAAAAATCTCAATCGGAAGATATAAAATTATGAACCAAAATTAGACTGAAAATAACCCTTTGAAAAATCATTCAACACTTTTAAATCACAAATTATTATTCACATTGAAAAAATCCAACGACGACAATATACCTAACGAGCAATATTATAGCAGAGAATTGAATCAATATAAATAACTAACTGTTCCAAAAATAATCAAAATATTAATCCATTCAATAGAAAAACATGACTAATCTATAAACGGACTGAACCCTTTAATTATTCGAAGAATAAAATCCAACAATAAATTTCGAATGATCATCAAAAAATTTAATACGTGAAAACCATGTACAAGAATCAAAAATAAATTAAAACAACCATTTATGGGGCAAGGTCATCCCTAACCTCACTTGAAAATTTAGTTACCCATGTATAGGATGAATAACATAAACCTCATGGAGAAACACCGAGCCATGGAGTAGCTACGGCTTCTTCTCTGCGCCAGAATTTCCCTTTTACGCCGCACGCTGTTGTTCTGTTCTGCGCAGCCCTACTTCTCTTTTTTCCACCCAGCCGTAGCTCGAACTTCATTTTGTTCCTATTCTCTGCGCCTTAGCGCCTTGTGCCAGTGTCACGCCTCGAATTCCAGCGGACCTGAGGCGCGAGTAACGAGACAAGGGAAAATAAGAAAATAAAGAAATAAAGTACAATCAAAAACATTCCAAACACTAACCAAACTTCCTATTCTATACAATCCATAGGGCCTTGCCCCTTGTTTTCATAATAAACAAGGTGTTTTACACACTTGACAATCCTTTAATTTTTCAAAAAATTTTGGCAGAACCTCCTTTGTTTTTCGAGCCTTTTTCCCCCTGATAATCACAATACATCATGAATATATACAAACATGTCACAATCCATCCTCACTCGATGGCCACAAATCTCACAGAATTTAAATGTACATCATCTAACTTTACAATCCATCATATATACAACTACACTTAAACTTAAGAATCATCGACTCCCAATTCATTACACTATACCAATATCATCTCCATCAATACATATAGAAACATAAAATACATCTCACAACTACATTGTTAATAGGTCATTCGGGCTTAAGCCCTTACATCACGAAATATAAGCCTCATGGGCCAAAATACACCAAGTGCTCCATCCCATCGAGGTATCACTGGGTCTCAGGTAGCTGGGCATCCTCATCTATAATGTATGTCCCACGAATGGGTCAGCTCAACTGCTGGTATAATGTGATGCTAATGCAAGAAATAAAGCTAAGGCGTGACATGTGCAAAGTGTACATTTATCTCTAAATGCTTCTCAAACACAATGCAATGAAAATATGCATGACGCACCCATGCACTCGATGCCACACCCATGTCTCCTTTACGGGCCTTCCCCCGATGGTCCGGACTACCAATTCCCTTTACGGGCCGCCCCTCGATGGATCAGGAACCAATGCAATGGCCAATTTTTGGGTTTTTCACCACAGGATCTACACCCTCATAATGCATAGCACCACATGCTCAACTCACGCCATGTGTCCAAGGAATTCACCCTATGCCAATATGCTTCGAATGCGGCACACCATGACATAATCTCAATAAGGCATGCTTTTAATGGAATATCACATTTGGAGTATCAATAATAATCAAAGCATTAACTTATTTCATGTAATTGTATATCTCATGCATTCATACATCATAGTTCATGTGTCTTCCCATTACTAAACTCTAAAAGAACGCAAGTAACACATAAGCATGTGAACAACCAACTCCAAGGTATCAAGCAAATACATTCCAAATAAACACATAAGTCATTCTAATTATTCACAAAATATTTCTAACTTAACTTCATTTCTAACATTAGCAAAACACCATACCTGACGGGTTGGTCTCAACCCAAATAAACCGCGCTCGTAGTGTAGTGGCTAGCAGTGAGAATGTGGAAGGATCAGACTGCCTTTTCTTTGCCTTTCGATGCTCCTAAAACCATAAAATGTAACTCAGTTGGTTTGTCAATTGAATGATGCTATTCATCAAATTTTATGCCTTTATTTTCTTAGTTTCTATTTGTAGAGACTTGAAAAAAAAATAATAATAATAATAAAATAAAATATAGGGAATATAAAATGGGACCCGAACGATATCCAATATTGGTAAATAAATAATTAAATTGAGCCCCGACTTTATAGCAAATTTACCAGCATTTTGTAATATTTTGTGGCATAAAATATTTAATATGGTAAGGCAGAAAAAAAAAAAAAAAAAAAAAAAGGTATATCCGGTGGGTGTCAGCAGCCTTGGGGAGTGTGTGGTGTGTGTTAAACGTGAGTTGTCTTTTAAGTCGGTGGAAAAGAGAATAAGTGCAGCAGTGTGATATATGTATGGTGTGTAGTTGTAAACTATCTATTATAATAGAATATATATGTAATATCAAGTGGATAGAAAGCAGGGAGGGATAAGAATTGAGGGGAAAGAGAGATGAGGTCTCTGCGGATGAACGGTTCAGCCGGGTTGAGACCAACCGGCTGGATTTGATGGTCAACCGCCGTTCGCGCCTGCCAGTGGTGGTGCGTTTCAGAGTGGAGAGAAAGCTACCGACCGAGAAAGGGAAAGAAAGATTGGGATAGCAGGCGGCAAACTAGAGGGAATGGAAGAAGCCACGGCAGGTGGTCTCGGATTCAAATTTTCGACGGAGCAGCGATGGGTGAATCTCGCTGTTTTGTTGTTGGATGAGGTTGTGGTGTGTTGGTTTGGGGGTTTCATCACTAGAGTGGTGATAGGGGTGCGATGACGATGTTGCGGCAGTAGTGGATGGGTTTTTTTTTTATGCGTATGGGTTCTTGGAGGTTCATTGATCCGATTGGGTGAAAATGGCAACATGGGTATAGCGCTTGGGGGAGTTCGGTTGTCGAACCCGGAGCTATAGTTATATATATATATATATCTACGTGGGTGTGTGTATGTTTGTTGGAGCAGGGAGGTTTCGATACGGCTTGGTGTTCTGTATGGTAGAAACAGTGCATAGCTGTGTAAATCTGGTCGACAGGTTCTATCTCTATCTTTTTCTTTTCTGTTTTGGTTGTGGGTTGGATTAAAGGAAAATGAAGGAGCTACAGCAGAGTCATTTGGATTTGATTGGGTTGGATTTGCTAATTCAATTGTATCCGTGTTTAGAGGTGTGGAATGAAGCATTACGCAACAAAGGGTGGCTGCTTCAATCAGTCCAGGCATTGGGTTAGGTCTGAATGGTCATGGATTTGGTTGGGTCTTTTGTGGCAATGCGGCATATAACCAAGGGGTCGCGTAGCAGAAATTGGGGGTTACTCGGTTTCTGCCGCTGTGAGTTACGAACAGGGGCTGTTCAAGGAAATTGTTCTGAATAATTGGTAGAAGCAAAGACCAGTAGCAGTGTATTGCTCTCACGGCATGATAGGATACTCTTTTTTTTCCTGTTTCCAGTTGTTAACTGGTAGTGGCTTCCTATGGCTGGTTATTTCTGGCTTCTATTCTGCAAGTTTCTTGGTTTTACTTATTGTTTCATTAGGAGTTATTCTCATGGAAGCATCTCTTTCTACTTGGAGAGGTCTGTTGCATTTTGCTTGTACTATATGATCATCTATACATGGCATGTAGTAAGTATGGTTGTTATGGACATGAATGGTCGACTGCCCTGCTGCTGAAAATTGGTATTTTGGTATAGAGGCTCACAAGAGGGACTTGGCTGACAATGGAGCTGTTAGAATGTTGCATTTGGGTGCCGCAGAAGTAGGGACGTTGGAGGCCTAGAGTTTGATTAATCACTCTAAGCAGCAGCAGCGGTTGAACAGTGATCCGATTGAAGTCTGAATTGGAATTTTGGTGTGATTGTTCCTGCTGCCATTGTATGATTTGTTAGTAAAGGGGGACCTGCACATGACGGTTGCTGTCCATTTTGTTAGTGAGGAAACATAAGATAATTTGGGAGTTTTGTTGTGAGGTTGCGACTGAGATGGGTTTCTCTGTTCTGCTGCTTTTGGTTGAGAACTAGGGCTGTTCATGGAGATGAGAGTTCCTTGGTGTTGGAATTAAGTTCGGAAGTCTTGAGTGCAGAGTGTTCAGTTTTTGTGGACTGATTACAGATCTCTGGAAGGGTTCAAGTGGCTTGACTGTGAGGCTATGTAGACTTGAAGTTTCACTGTTTTGTGAGACCATAAATAACTTGAATTATTTGCGTAGCAAAAATTAGAGGATGAGATTGAGAGATTGATAGAAGCAGCGAGGTAGAGGAAGAAGGTCGATGAGAATATTGGGAGCAATTTGCTGCTCGGAGTGGTGATCTTTGGGATGGATGTTGCTTCAAGGGTTGGTCAGGGACAGAATTGGCTTTGAAAGCCAAGCAGCGATAGCGTCCTAGCAGCAGGCCAATTTCTAAAGTTTATTTAGAGAATTTAGAAGATAAACCTCTGGATTTTGTTTCATTGAAGGCTTTTGAGTTTCTTGTTGAGTAGCTACAAGTTTGATGTGTTGTTTGTTGATTATTTGTCAGTGCCGGTTATATCTAAGATAGGCATAGTTGAAATGCAATTTGCAAGTAATTGTAAATTGCCATTGGGGGACTCGGGTAAGGAGCAACTTGAGGAAGGGAAAGTTCTTCAATATCTGATGGATGGGATTTGTTTGGTTTGAGTTCTATTGAGGGGCCACTGCAATGGAGAGAATCAAAGAGGTTGATTCAACAGAAGCTTGGGGACATCTTTGTTGACTTGACTGCATAGTGGGACACAACATCTTAGGGTTGAGATAACCCGATCAGGTATGGTACTTTACTAAGTAAGGAATAGAATTAAATTAGGATTGATGTGCATATTGCTTGAATGCTTCTTGTGCTTATCTGCTGATAGAAGATCACGTAGGAATTATTGCTTCCTTGAGTTGATTGTTTATATGTTTTCGTGCTCTTTATGATTATTTGGGAGTTGTGATTTACTTCTTGAATTGTCATCATATGTGATTTCTATTTTAGAAGGATTGTTGATATTGTGACACATGGGTTTGCATAAGTGTTGAGACTGATTGAGTATGACACGTAGCATTGTGGATGAAGTCTTGTGATTTGATCTTCATTGTGATGCATTATTTAAAGTATGTTGCATATGCTTATGAAAGTGACGTTTCATTTGGACTGTATTATTGCATGATGAAAGCATGGCATATTGGCATAGTGTGATTCCTTGAAAGCATAGTGTGGGTCAGCACGAGGTGCTGGTGCATTATGAGGGCGTAGGTCCTGTGGTGAAAAACCCAAAACTCAGTCGTTGGTACTTCGTTCCATCGGGGGCGCACCGAAAAGGAGACATACGTGGCGGTACTCATGCCAGCGGGGAAGGACCGTATCATGAGACATGGGTGTGACATTGAGATGCATGGGTGTGTCACGCATATTGCCTGTGCATTGTGTTGATGAATTTGTGAACGTGATATAGGGTTTTTATACAGATGTAGTTTGTACATTGCCATTGTATTGTATGCATGATTAGGGAGGCATGTAGACATACCTGTACACTTGCACATGCCACGTCTTAATTTTGTTCCTTGCATTAGTATTGTACCATACCAGCATGTTGGCGCTGACCCATTCGTGGGAACCATATTTCAGATGACATTCCCGACACCTGAGGCTTGAGGAAGTCTAGCCGAGTGGAGGAGACTTGACTGTAGAAGAATATTTGAGCCCTTGGAGCGTATTTTGATATTATAAAAGATTGGTGTGTTTCTGAAAAGAATGGAAATGGCATTGTATATTGTAATAAATATGGAATTTGTGATCTTTTAGTTTAAGTGTAGGAGTAGACGTGATGGGTTGTATAAGTAGGCGATGTATCTCTAACTTTGATAAAGTTGTGGCCATCGAGTGAGGATGGATTGTGACTGTTGTATATATATGATGTATTGTGTTTATCAGGGGGAAAAAGGCTCGAGAAACAAAGGAGGTTCTGCCGAAATTTTTTTAAAACAGGAATGTATGTGTATTGATGGATGTATAATTATGTTAGTGGAATAGGCTTGTATCTAGATGTATCTATATTAGTTAAATCAGTTGAATAGTTATTTATTTATCTAGATTATTTATTAAATCATTATTTATTTATTTACTTACTTTATATTTTATTTTCTTTCTTTCTTTCGCTTTAGTCGCGTCCCCGGGTTCGGTCGGGAATTCGGGGCGTGATACTATTTTTCCAAAATAAATTCTATCATTGAGTTCGGAACGTTGAGCAAAATAGCTTTAGGCTTTCGCGAAATTTAATTTGGACGTTTGGGCTAAAAGGGCAAAACAGTCATTTGCACTTTTACGATTTCTTATTTCTCGAGGCCTCTTTTTATAAATCGGACTCCATGGTTGAGTCCAGAACGCTCGAAATAATAAAAATTTACTATTCAATTAATTTATTCGAAGTCCATTGGACTACTTTTCAACTTAGGGCGTTTTAGTAATCTTCCCTCTTCTAATTTATTAAATTAAAATTTAATTAATTTATTTCTCGGGTTAATTCATAATTAACTATAATTTTCGGCATAATTAAAATTTTCACAAAGTTCTATTCACTGTCATAATTTTTCCCATTTCCTCTTGTTTTTCCATTGTAAGACAATCATTGGATAACTTCTCATTTTCAACCAAACAACTCCCAAACTTAAATCTAAAATTTTTCTCATACAGTAACAATATTTGTAATGGCATGAAAATTTTTTTTTTTTTTTATTATTGTTGGTTTTTATCATTATCATTATTATTATTCTTATTAATATTAATATTGTGTTGGTTGTTATTATTATTATTCTTATTAACTAAAATGTGTATAAGGATGCATGGATGTTATGTATATATACGGTGTGTGTATATGTGTGGGACATTACATGTATGTGTATGTGCATATGTATATATATAACAGTGCATGTGTGTGCGTGCAACAGATCTGGTGTGTGTGTGTGTGTGTGACAGGTCATGTAAGTGTGTGTGTGTGTCTAGAGTGTGTGTAATGAGTGATATATGTATAGGTATATATATATATATATATATATAGGGCAGCTTTGCATTTAATGCAAAGTTGCCTTGTAGAGAAAAGAGGAAGGCTGAACGGAGGGGAGAAGGTCAAGAAAAGGGGCTGGCAGTGGGAGACGTGAGGGAGTTGATGTGTGAGGGTTATATCTTGGTCTCGGTTGGGAGAAAGGAAAGAAAAGAGAGAGAGAGAGAGAGGGAGAGAGAGAGAGAGAGAGAGAGAGAGAGAGTTCTGGAAAGAAGGAGTCTTGGAGCTTGAATCAAGCTTGGAACCAGAGGGTGAAGGAGGTGCACGGCTAGAGAGAGAAACCCAACAAAAACCGTAAGTGACCCAGTTTTGTTTTATTTTTTTTAAAGCATGATAATTAATTTGATGTATAGGGTCTTAAAGAGCATGTTGTAAGGTTCATTTTGCAAAAAGAATGAAAGAAAACGATTAAGAAATGAGAGAGAAACATTGAGTTGCAGGTCACGTAGGATAATTGGTTGGGTGGAAATTATTGGTTTAAAACTTGGTTTTGGGAATGAGAGATTGCTCCTCTATAGTGCAGAAAACCATTAGGATAAAAATGGAGGTTGAACCATGGCCAAACAGTCACGAAAATGAAAGAGAAGGGTCGGCCGGAGAGTTGACCGAAATCTTTGGACCTTATTTCGTGAAAATCTAGTGGCTTAAATCCAAAACCAACCTTAGATATGGAATCTACATGAAAAACCTAAGAAAACTACATTTTTAAAACTATGAAAAGTCATCGAAAAAATATCGCCGGCGCCGGAGAAGGCGTCGGAACCCTACTGGAGCTTCACCGGAAAAACGGGGAAGGAGACACTGTTCCGGGTCGGGTCCAGGTCCGGTTCGGGTTCGGGTCAGGTTTGGGCGATCCGCCCCTGCCACGTGTCGCCCTGTTGTTTTAAATTAAAAGATGGAAAGGGGCTGTTTGGCTACGGGTGTAAGAAATTGAAATGGAAATTGAAACAGGAACACGAATATCCTATCCCTGTTCTGGACTAATCCCTGTTTGGGTAACCAAATTGAGAATAGGAGAATTAGAATTTACAAATTAACCCCTGGACTTTTTGGAAATTAAACTTGACCCTAGAACTTTTGAAAATTCCACTTTGACCCCTGAACTTTAGGGAAATTGTAATCTAACCCACCAGAATAAAATATTAATTAAATTAATTAATTAATTAGTTAATTAAATTAATTTAATTATTTAAATAGTCTAAAGTAACCCAGAGTCCAAATGGGACAAGTCATTAGTGTATTTTGACTATCTTGACCATTCTGAGACCAATGGTGAGGTCTATTTTATGAGACGGGGTCCCAAAAAATAAAAGACCCCTAGTAACCCTTAAAATTACCAAAATGCCCCTGAATTGAAACACAGTCAAACGAACTCCAAATTAAGTAAACGAATAGTGAAATCTTATTATCTCGAACACTCCGGACTCAACCATGGAGTTCAATTTATGAGGAAAGGCCTCGAGAAATGGGAACCCATGAAGTGCAAAATGACCGTTTTGCCCTTTTTAAACCGAACGTCTAAATTAATTTCTACAAAGGCCTAGACCTATTTTCTTTGACGTTTCGGATCCAATTGTAGAATTTAGTTTGGAAAAATAGAAATTAATAAAATAAAGACAAAGTTTGATTAATGGCATCATTCAAGCGACAGACCGACTGAGTAACATTTTATGGTTTTAGGGACACCGAAAGGCAAGGAGAAGGTCATCTGACTCCTACATTTCCATTGATAGCCACCACCTTGCGAGCACGGTTTACTAGGGTTGAGACCAACCCGACAGGTCTGGTGTTTTGCTAATGTTAGAAATGAAGTTAAGTTAGGAATATTTTGTGAATGACTAGAATGATTTATGTGTTTATTTGGAATGTGTTTACTTGATAATTTGAAGTTGGTTGTTCACATGTTTATGTGTTACTTGCGTTCTTTGAGAGTTTAGTAAAGTGAAGAACATGAACTATGATATATGAACGCATGAGATATGCATACATATGGAACTGACTGATGAGTTATATGTTATTGTCCGAGCATGCTATATTATTGAAAACCATGTTCATTGAGATTACATTAGCATATTGGCATATGGTGAATCCTTGAGAACATGGCGTGAGTTCAGCACGTGGTGCTATACATTATGAGGGTGTAGATCCTGTGGTGAAAAACCCAAAATTGTCCATTGCATTGGTACTTCGATGCCATCGGGGAGTACCCGTAAATGAGACATGGGTGTGGCATAGAGTTGTGCATGGGTGCATCATGCATACCACTCATATATTACTGCGATGCTTTGAATGACATTTAGATATAAATGTACACTTTGCACATGCCACGCCTTAGCTTTATTTCTTGCATTAGCACTACATTATACCAGCAGTTGAGCTGACCCATTCGTGGGACCAACATTACAGATGAGGACGCCCCAACTACATGAGTTTCAGTAATGCTTTATAGAGGAGAGTGCTTGGAGATGTTTGGCCCTTGGGGCATATTTTGCGATGTAAGGGCTTAAGCCCGAATGACCATGCAAACGATGTATTCATGGGATGTACTTTATGTTATTTTATGTATTGATGGGAATGGATGCATGTTTAGTGAATTTATTTACATTTGTCCTTTTATTTATTTTATTTTCTGTCTCGTCAATCGCGCTTCGGGTTTACAGAAATTTGGGGTGTGACAACGTGGTATGAGAGCCTTGGTTCGAATACCTAGAGACTGTGGGGTGTTGTTAAACACAATGGGATTATGAGGCTTGATTTGAAATTTGTGTGAACCTTGTGTAATGGGTGGATTCTGACAGCTTAGTATTAAGAGTTCTAGTTTTGAGAATACTTAGCGATAATAAGTGTTGTTGAACACCATGGGACCCTTGAGGAGGGCTTGGGACTTAGTGTGAACTGTCGGTAGCATGTGATAAGACCTTGTGTGTGATGTGATTATCTATATTGGAAACATAAATTGGGTGATTATGTGTTAGTTGAAATTATACTCTGAGGCATGATTACATGATTTGGGGTAGTGAGATGCATGATGTGGGCAATGTGTATATTGGCATGATCGTATGTGATTTAGTATATGTTTACAGGGGTGATAGATGATGCTTGTTTTGTCTTGGGGATATCATATAGCATTATGGAAGAATGCTATGGGCGTGTGCACACTGTATTGTTTAAATGGATTTTCTGATGAAAGACTACATTTAAGTTGGGTGAGAACTTATAATTTGTTTATTGTGAACAATGGGTGGAAGTGGTTGACGTGAACTTTATAACTTATGATTAAGCAAGTAGATCTACGGGAATTACTAGATTATCAAGTGATGATTAATAATCTCTTGTCTTAGGAGAATTTTATCAACATGAATGGTCTGGGAGTATAGATGTGGATTGATCCAGGTTGTGATGTGATTGAGTTTTGATTTTGTGCTTAGGATGGGTATTGATAAATTCAAGTGATGTGAATCTAAAAGTTAGGGATTGAAATGATTTCTTTATTTAAGGAGAATATGTTATTTTGTGGTGGCCTGTGGAGGTGACCTAATGATGGATGCTATTGACTTGCATAGTCCTATAAGGTGATCGATACTAATTGTTGTGAGGATAATGAATTGATTTAATGAACTTATGAATGTAGGTTTTGTGAGAATAATGAGTTGTATAAATTGGGCCAACTGAGGGGTTAGTTCTAACTTGGTTTATAAGGTTGACATTAGAATTATGATTGAATGAGGAGTAAGCATTGATTGTTGTTTGGAGGAAATTGTGTATCGAGTTAAAAGTTGGGTTATATGAATTCCTTGAGTGTGAATCGTGTGTTTAATATGGGATTGTGCGAACATACTTGGAGTGAAAATATCGAGGTTGGGGCACTAGAACTCGAGAGCTAGCTTGGTTATGTGACTTAGGAGTGAATGGTGGTTTTTACTTATCACTTAGAGATACATGGGCAATTATGAATGAGTCGGATTGGTTTGGATAAAGTTACAGATGATTGTGTTGTCTGGGTCTAAATCATAAATATTACACTCGGGAGATTTTACTTTATTCCGGGGCTCGCGATGTCTGCCTTGTTCCACTATCGTAGGGTTCACCGGTTGAGATAGGGAGATACTAACAAGAATCTGTGGAGATGCCCGATAGAGATAGCCAGTTAAATCTTTTCTTTTGACTTTGTTCTACTCGATGTGTCTAGTTTTGATATTATGTTGGGGGGCTATGGGTTTTAACCTTGCTTGTAGAAATTGAAGCGATTGATTGGAAGGACTCTGCACAGTAATCTGATGAGAGGAAGGGAAAGTTCTTCAATATCTGATGGATAGGATGATAAAAGGGGTAGAATCTGTCAGGATCATCATCTGCTTGGGGGAGAAAGATTGAAGAAGCTGATGGAACTGGATTTAAAATGGCTGGTCGACTCTATCAACCTGCCGGTGTGTACTCTTGAGGAAGGTGATTTCTTTATTTACCGAGTGTTCGTAGATCCTTCTAGGATGGATTTTGTTATGGGGTAGGAAGGGTTAGACCTCTACTTAATTTGACTGGTTTGGATTACGTGATTAGATAAATACTTGTTGCTTTAGTGTGTGAAACTTGTACAAGGTGTAGTATACTTGGTTATTGAAGGACAGAGATTAGATGCTTATGTCTATGTAGTAAACCAAGTTGTTTATGAGATAGACCATAAGCTTAGTTACCTATAAGGTAGGCCATAAGCCTGAGTATCCATAAGATTAGTCCTAGACTTAGTTACCTATATGGTGGGTTGTGAACCATTTATGCATGTGAATATTCTTAGGACAGATCTAGTATTTGGATGTTGCCGTTGAGGACTAAGTGTTAACTACTGAAATGTTGCTTGTCGATCCAATTTATATACACACCCTAGTGTAGTACCTGTTATAATACTGCGACTATGATTTTTTTTTTTTATATATATATATACAGACTGATTATTATTGGAGCATGTATAAAGTATGTTTAAGTATGTACCCATGTGTGAGTGTTTCTATACTTATGAGTAAGAATTGATATACGTTTATGATCTAAATTGGTAAAAAGTTTCACTACTGTTTGATTCCTTTGAACCCTGACATATTGTTCTAGATTTCATGTTCGGGATACGTGAGCTAGTCTCTGTTGATGCATGACATTTAGTCTCGGTTGTGTATGGACTAAGGTGGGAGATGATGACTTTACTTTAAGATTCTATTATTGATGTCCTGTGGACGATTATAGTGCTGGGAGAATAATAGGTTATTGAGTTGTGTTGTGGCACGGGTGATATGTGAATGACATTGAGATTGATTACCAGATGATTTCGTGGCTTGACTTGAGATTAGTTAGAAGGTTTGCAAGCATGTGAAAAGCTTTGAGATGTCATTGTGAGCATTGAGAATTTTCATTTTTTATTATTATTTCATTTGTTATCATATTGCATTATTGAGGTAAGTTATAATGCTTGGATGGATTTTAAGGGAATTGGTGTTGATGAGCCAATGTGTTTTGACGATTTCATTATGTGTTGTGCCATGTGGAGTGAGCCGTTACAGATGGGATCGGAACCAGACCCTAGCAGGGAGGGTGGAGATGTCTACACGCCGCTGCACGCCCGCCAGTGAGGCTGAGCCTACGGGGGAGATGGTAATGGGAGGGGGGTAGTGCATTCCACATCGCCTAGCTGAGGGAAAGGTGGATGGTCCATTGGTAAGGCTGCACGTCTCCATACTACGTACAATGCATTTTGTATTGATCTTTCTAAATTTTGTCATTAGATAGTGCATGGAATTAAAAACTTAAAAGCTTAAGGAGATGAAAATGGAAAACTCTGGGGATATGTGGTATGAATGGAAATGAATTACACTAAGGTGAAATAGTTAAGGTGAATGAGAAAGGGTAAAGATGGACGCCTGCCATTATTTTGTATATATAGGAATGTGTAGGAAATATACCCGAGGTAAAGAGTGAGGGATTTTAATTGTTTATTTAGTTATTTTATTATCCTTTGAGGAATTGGATTGTTGAATTATTAGTAAATGGATTATGGTGATCGTGTTGTTTGATATAGAGAATGGGTTGTTAATGACATGATTAGGTCAGACTTGTGGTGAGTAAAATTTCAAAAATTTGTTTAACATGTAAATTGGGAATGGAGACTTTAATTTGAAAATGGAATGATCTTGTGGAAATCCAAGGAATTGTGAACAAAAATGGTGGATTATTATTGATATTGAGTTAGGATTGACTACCAATATTAACAGATACTCCTAGAATATAAAAATTAGTTGAGGTTAGTGTATCTCGGGGATGGAGAGACTTATAGATATGCATACTGGGCTGGGGTTAATTATTAGGAATTGTGATAGTGCATTTGGTGGCTTTTAATTTTTGTGGAGTATGAAAGTACTAAGAATTTTGTTATGATTATTTCCTATTACGACCCCATGGTGGTTGGATCAATCTTTAAAAGGTGAAGTTTTCTATTATATTTCCTCGAGGATAGAAGTCATTTGTTAGTAAGACCAGTGCATGCTTGCTTTATTTTTATTTTTCCTAGTTGATGGATGATAGATTATAGTCATAACTTTACATGATGAGTGGACATTAACGATAAAGAATTAATTTGGAACATTCTGATGATACACTTGGGAAATTACTATTATAGGGAGAATGAATTCTCCATAAGGACGGTTTGACGACATGTCTTGTGATGATTGTGAAATTATGTGAGTTGAAAACTCAATTTGAAGATTTATGACAAGATGACTAAATGATGAATCTGACGTGTAGAACGGTTCTTGATTTTGTTAATTAGAATGACGGAATTAAGTTAGAGTTGAAACTAATATAATGAGTTCAGTATGATTGACGGGCTCCTTTAATAAATCGAGAACTCACACGAGTGTTATAAAATCTTTACAAGATTTGATTGATAAAAGTATTGGAGAGGTAACCATAAGTTGGTGTTACCGCCACAACTATTTGGAGTTCATGATGTCTTCCATTTATTGATATTGGGGAAGTGCGAACCTAACCCTTCACATGTGCTAGATCGGGTTGATCTTACGGTAGAAGGTGATGTTCCTTAGGATGAAAGGCCTATAGAGATATTGGGCGCGAGGGACTAGGTTTTGTAGAACAAGACCATCCCTTTTGGCCAGGGTTCTTTGGAGCCAGCATATGGTCGAGGAGGCTACTTGGGAGTGTAAGGCCGAGGTTCGAGCTAGGTACCCTGAGTTGTTTGATCAGTGATGTATGTTCTTTTATTTTATGTTATTTTAAATTTCGGGACGAAATTTCTTTAAGGAGGGAAGGATGTAATGGCATAAAAAAAAATAAAAAATTTATTATTGTTTGTTTTTATCATTACCAATATTATTATTATTATTATTATTATTATTATTATTATTATTATTATTATTATTATTATTAATATTAATATTGTGTTGGTTGTTATTATTATTATTATTATTATTAACTAAAATGTGTATAAGGATGGATGGATGTTATGAATATATATGGTGTGTATATGTGTGGAACATTACATGTATGTGTATGTGCATATGTATATATATAATAGTGCATGTGTGCACTGTGTATGTGTGCAACAGATCTTGTGTGTGTGTGTGTATGACAGGTCGTGTAAGTGTGTGTGTCTAGAGTGTGTGTAATGAGTGATATATGTATAGGTGTATATATATATATAGGGCAGCTTTGCATTTAATGCAAAGCTGCCTTGTAGAGGAAAGAGGAAGGCTGAACGGAGGGGAGAAGGTCAAGAAAAGGGGCTGGCAATGGGAGACGTGAGGGAGTTGATGTGTGAGGGTTATATCTTGGTCTCGGTTGGGAGAAAGGAAAGAAAAGAGAAACAGAAAGCGAGAGAGAGAGAGAGAGTTCTGGAAAGAAGGAGTCCTGGAGCTTGAATCAAGCTTGGAACCAGAGGGTGAAGGAGGCGCACGGCTAGAGAGAGAAACCCAACAAAAATCGTAAGTGACCCAGTTCTGTTTTATTTTTTTTTAAAGCATGATAATTAATATGATGTATAGGGTCTTAAAGAGCATGTTGTAAGGTTCATTTTGCAAAAAAGAATGAAAGAAAACGATTAAGAAATGAGAGAGAAACATTGAGTTGCAGGTCACGTAGGATAATTGGTTGGGTGGAAATTATTGGTTTAAAACTTGGTTTTGGGAATGAGAGATTGCTCATCTATAGTGCAGAAAACCATTAGGATAAAAATGGAGGTTGAACCATGGCCAAACAGTCACGAAAATGAAAGAGAAGGGTCGGCCGGAGAGTTGACCGAAATCTTTGGACCCTATTTTGTGAAAATCTAGTGGCTTAAATCCAAAACCAACCTTAGATATGGAATCTACATGAAAAACCTGAAAAAACTACATTTTTAAAACTGTGAAAAGTCGCCAGAAAAATATCGCCGGCGCCGGAGAAGGCGTCGGAACCCTACTGGAGCTTCACCCGAAAAGCGGGGAAGGAGGCACTGTTCCGGGTCGGGTCCGGGTCCGGTTCGGGTTCGGGTTCGGGTCGGGTTTGGGCTATCCGCCCCTGCCACGTGTCGCCCTGTTGTTTTAAATTAAAAGATGGAAAGGGGCTGTTTGGCTACGGGTGTAAGAAATTGAAATGGAAATTGAAACAGGAACACGGATATCCTATCCCTGTTCTGGACTAATCCCTGTTTGGGTAACCGAATTGAGATTAGGAGAATTAGAATTTACAAATTAACCCCTGGACTTTTTGGAAATTAAACTTGACCCCAGAACTTTTGAAAATTCCACTTTGATCCCTGAACTTTAGGGAAATTATAATCTGACCCACCAGAATTAAATATTAATTAAATTAATTAATTAATTAGTTAATTAAATTATTTAAATACTCTAAAGTAACCCAGAGTCCAAATGGGACAAGTCATTAGTGTATTTTGACTATCTCGACCATTTTGAGACCAATGGTGAGGTCCATTTTACGAGACGGGGTCCCAAAAAATAAAAGACCCCTAGTAACCCTTAAAATTACCAAAATGCCCCTGAATTGAAACACAGTCAAACGAACTCCAAATTAAGTAAAAGAATAGTGAAATCTTATTATCTCGAACACTCTGGACTCAACCGTGGAGTCTGATTTACGAGGAAAGGCCTCGGGAAATGGAAACCCGTGAAAGTGCAAAATGACTGTTTTGCCCTTTTTAAACCGAACGTCTAAATTAATTTCTACAAAGGCCTAGACCTATTTTCTTCGACGTTTCGGATCTAATTGTAGAATTTAGTTTGGAAAAATAGAAATTAATAAAATAAAGACAAAGTTTGATTAATGGCATCATTCAAGCGACAGACCGACTGAGTAACATTTTATGGTTTTAGGGACACCGAAAGGCAAGGAGAAGGTCATCTGACTCCTACATTTCCATTGATAGCCACCACCTTACAAGCACGGTTTTCTAGGGTTGGGACCAACCCGACAGGTATGGTGTTTTGCTAATGTTAGAAATGAAGTTAAGTTACGAATATTTTGTGAATGACTAGAATGATTTATGTGTTTATTTGGAATGTGTTTACTTGATAATTTGAAGTTGGTTGTTCACATGTTTATGTGTTACTTGCGTTCTTTGAGAGTTTAGTAAAGTGAAGAACATGAACTATGATATATGAACACATGAGATATGCATACATATGGAACTGACTGATGATTTATATGTTATTGTCCGAGCATGCTATATTATTGAAAACCATGTTCATTGAGATTACATTAGCATATTGGCATATGGTGAATCCTTGAGAACATGGCGTGAGTTGAGCACGTGGTGCTATGCATTATGAGGGTGTAGATCCTGTGGTGAAAAACCCAAAATTGTCCATTGCATTGGTACTTCGATGCCATCGGGGAGTACCCGTAAATGAAACATGGGTGTGGCATAGAGTTGTGCATGGGTGCGTCATGCATACCACTCATATATTACTGCGATGCTTTGAATGACATTTAGATATAAATGTACACTTTGCACATGCCACGCCTTAGATTTATTTCTTGCATTAGCACTACATTATACCAGCAGTTGAGTTGACCCATTCATGGGACCAACATTACAGATGAGGACGCCCCAGCTACATGAGTTTCGGTAATGCTTTATAGAGTAGAGTGTTTGGAGATGTTTGGCCCTTGGGGCATATTTTGCGATGTAAGGGCTTAAGCCCGAATGACCATGCAAATGATGTATTCATGGGATGTACTTTATGTTATTTTATGTATTGATGGGAATGGATGCATGTTTAGTGAATTTATTTACATTTGTCTTTTTATTTATTTTATTTTCTGTCTCGTCAGTCGCGCCTCGAGTTTACAGAAATTCGGGGTGTGACAATATTGGGAAGCTATCTGAATGGGTCAGTCGGGTCGGACTTAACTCAGTTTGGCCCGAATAAAATTACAAAACCCAGCCGCTAAGTTGTGTTTGAATTATTTTTCTGGATTCCAATTTGATCTAAAACAGTTCCTATGCTAAATGAAATCCCACAATCAATCTAATTATTCATGCTTCTAAAATCCAAGATTAAAAATTCAGTATCTTACCCTGTTGCTACCTCTGTGCAACTCCTGTTCCACTCATAACATGCAGCTCTGGTTGTTGTAGGAATTTCCAAAACATAGCTCCAATTTCCATTGCTGCCGCTGCCCTACAATAGCAATCCAACCCAAATCTGCTCTCTTTTCAGTCTCCTTGTTCCAACGTCACAACAAACATACATATATAAATTGTATAAAATCTCCCTGCTGCACCAATTTCTCTTCACCCTTTTCTCCTATCGGCTGCTACGCTACTCGCTTCACTGTTGCACTCACGGCACCAACACATTAGTTTACTGCTGTCACTACTCGAGAGTCTTACCGAATCAAAATACCACCAGCCACTCTCACAGCATCAAGATAACATCCGATAGTCATAGGAAATCCAAAACCCATGGCCCCCAATCCAACTGTTGCCAACCACTGCTTCCAACAATCAGACTTTATGCCGCTCCTTTCCCTCCGGACTGAAGTAGCCAACAGAACAAGGTGACTTCTCGAGTTCAAGGTACTCTAAAACAATGGATCCAAGAATTCTACCCAACTCGATCACTGCCGCCAAACCATTCGAAAGACTGTACAATGATCGCCCAATATTGGCCAACGCCAAAATCGTCTCAGCCTTGTTCCTATTGCCACTGTCACCTCCTCACGGCAACACCGTTACTCACCCACGCGCACAGCGATCTACTGTACCACCTTAGGAGACCCAACCAAACCCATGACAACTCAAATCCAATCCAACCGACTCTCCAACGATCCACACATCCAGCGTAATTCAGCCCTTGCAGTGAACCTTATTCGATTCTGAGCCATCCCACAAAACCACTAAAACCATACCCAGTTCCAAGCCGCACCAAAACCCCCTTGCTCCTACGCTACACAAACATACACACACACAGAGACATATATATATATATGTACAGATCTGCTCCATAACTTTAAAAATCTGAGCAGTGACATTACTCTCAGTGAATCAAATACCAATCTACAGATCATTCGAACCAAACCCAACAGTGCGAGGATTCCCAACCTCACCTCCAAACACGGACACGATCGAACCAACAAATCTAACCCGCTCGATCTCAACCCGACTGAACTATTTAGTCGCAGAGGCCCTTCTCTCTCTTTCCACGTTCCAGCAGCTTCACACACACACTGTCACACCCCGAATTTTTACAAACCCGAGGCGCGACTGACGAGACGGAAAAATAAAAATAAATTAAAGGACAAATGTAAATAAATCCACTAAACAAGCATCCATTCCCATCAATACATAACATAACATAAAGTACATCTCACAATTGCATTGTTCATAGGTCGCTCGGGCTTGAGCCCTTACATTACAAAATATAAGTCCCATGGACCAAAATATTACCACGTGCTTCACCCTATCAGGGTATCACAGAGTCTCAAGTGGCTGGAGGATCTTCATCTGAAAAATGTTGCCCACGAATGGGTCAGCTCAACTGCTGGTATGATGAAATGCTAATGCAAGAAATAAAGCTAAGGCGTGGCATGTGCAAAGTGTACATTTATATCTAAATGACATTCAAAGCATCGCAGTAATAAATGAATGGTATGCATGACGCACCCATGCACAACTCTATGCCACACCTATGTCTCGTTTACGGGTACTCCCCAATGGCACGGAGTACCAATACAATGGCCAATTTTGGGTTTTTCACCACAGGATCTACACCCTCATAATGCAAAGCACCACATGCTCAACCCACGCCATGTTCTCAAAGGATTCATCATATGCCAATATGCCAATGCAATCTCAATGAAACATGGTTTCCACAATATAGCATGCTCGAGACAATAATACATCAATCACCAGCTGATTCCACATGCAAGCGTATCTCATATAATCAACTTAAACACATGTCATGATTCACGTTCATCATTCACTAAATTTTCACAAAGCACAAGTAACACGTAAGCATGTGAACAACTAACTCCAAATCATCAAGTAAACACATTCCAAATAAATACATAAGTCATTCCAGTCATTCACAGAACATTCCTAACTTAACTTCATTTCTAACATTAGCAAAACACCATACTTGTCGGGTTAGTCTCAACCCTAGAAGATCATGCACGATACGTAACTGAACTGGTCAATGAAAATGCAGGAAGTCAGATCGCCCTCTCCTGTCCTGTCAGTGTCCCTAAAAGCATAAATTACAACTCAGTCTATTGTCATTTGAATTTATGCTATTCATCAAATTTTATGTCTTTTAATTCATAGGTTTCTTTTCTGCTAAATTAAACTCTTCCATTGAGTCTAGGACGTCGAAGAAAATAAGTTTAGGTTTTCGTAGAACTCAATTCGGACATTTGGGTTCAAAAGGGCAAAACAGTCATTTTGCACTTTTCACGGGTCCTTACATTTGGTGACCTCTTTTCATAAATCGGACTCCACGGTTGAGTCCGGAATGTTCGAGATAATAAAGTTTCACTATTTTTTTGCTTAATTCGGAGTTCGTTTGACTGTACTTCAATTCAGGGGCATTTTGGTAATTTTAAAAGTCACTACGGGTCTTTTATTTTTTGGGACCCTGTCTCATAAAATGGATCTCACCATTGGTCTCAGAATGGTCGAGATAGTCAAAATACACTAATGACTTGTCCCATTTGGACTCCGGATTATTTTAGAATATTTAAATAATTAAATTAATTTAATTAACTAATTAATTAATTAATTTAATTAATATTTTATTCAGGAGGGTCAGATCATAATTTTCCTAAAGTTCAGGGGTCAAAGTGGAATTTCAAAAAGTTCTGGGGTTAAAGTCAATTTCTAGAAATCCAAGGGTTAAATTGAAATTCCCAAATCTCTTATCCTTAATTCGGATAGCCAAACAGTGGCTAGTCCAAAACAGGGATAAGATATCCCTGTTGCCTAATTAAATTCCAATTTTAATTTTATAACCCTGTAACCAAACAACCCCTAACCCATTTTAATTTAAAACATCAGGGTGACACGTGGCAGGGGCGGTTCGGCCCAAGC
Organism: Nyssa sinensis; assembly: GCA_008638375.1. Taxonomy (NCBI): domain Eukaryota; kingdom Viridiplantae; phylum Streptophyta; class Magnoliopsida; order Cornales; family Nyssaceae; genus Nyssa; species Nyssa sinensis. Next base: position 32,458,550 of record CM018047.1, on the reverse strand, counting down.
CCGGCCCGAACTCGAACCGGACCCGAACCCGACCCGCACCCCCCCTTCTTCCCCGTTTTTTCGGCGATGTAGCAGTAGGGTTCCAGCGCCTTCTCCGGCGCCGGCGAGATTTTTCCAGCGACTTTTCAAGGTTTTAAAAACGTGGTTCTCTTTGGTTTTTCACGTAGCTTTCATATCCAAGGTCGGTTTCGGACCTAAGCCACTAGATCTTCATGAAATAGGGCTCAAAGGTTCCGGTCAACTCTCCGGCCGACCCTATTCTTTCATTTTCGTGACTCCTTGGTTACGGTTTAACCTCCATTTTCATCCTAATTGGTTTCTGCACCTCCTAGGGTTCATTCCCTACTGTTTAAACCGAGTTTTACACATAAAATGTCAAGACCCACTTCTTATAACCGAGACCTGCAACTCACGTTTTCTATCTCATTTCTTAACCATTTTCTTTCATTCTTTTTGCAAAATAAACCTTATAACATGCTCTTTAAGATCATATACATCAAACTAATTATCATGCTTTAAAAAAAATCAAAACAGAATGGGTCACTTACGGTTTTCTGTTGGTTTCTCTCTCTAGCCGTGCACCTCTTTCACCCTCTGGTTCCAAGCTCGATTCAAGCTCCAAAACTCTTCTTTCCAGAACTCTCTTTCTCTCTTTCGCTTTCTGCTTTTCTTTCCTTCTCTTCTCCCAACCAAGACCACACATATACACAACACACCCACTCCCACATGTCTCTCACACCAGCCCCTTTCCTTGACTTCTCTCTCTCTGTTCAGCCACCCTGCTTTCTTCCCCCCATGCAGCTTTGCATTTAATGCAAAGCTGCCCTATACACCTATATATATATATCAATCATCACACACACTACTCCTCCGACACCACACACATACCCCACGGTCTGTTGCACAACACACACACACTGCTATATATATATATATATATACTTATACATATCCACATACACTTGTACATACATCATTCCATACATATAACATTCCACACACATATACATGCTACACATACATACACCATGCATTTTAAATAATATTAATATACATTTTAATATCAATAATAATAATAATAATAATGATAATAATAAAAACAAGTAATAATAAAAAAAAAAATTTCCATGTCATTACACACACAAACAAATACATACACTGACCTGCTCAATCACACTTCAACGGACCCCTTCAGCCGCAAAGATCCCAGCCCCGAGATCTAACAAAGTCGTGATCATCGGACTGGAAATCAAGCCTGGAGATATCCAGATTCACGGACGAACTGTAGGGCAGATCAATCGCCCCCTTGCCTCGATTCCCCGTCTCCGTCTCCGTCGACAATAACCCCGGTGGCATACGAAACTCGGCATGTCATTAGGTGCCGTCCCAACCTCCATTAACGCCCTTGCGCGAACTCCCCCCTTTCTTTCTCTCTTCCCTTTTCTTTTCCCCTGTTCTACCATTCTCCCTCACCCGAGACTTGTACCGCCCCTTCCTTCACTTCACTTCTCTTTTCCTTTTTTTTTGTTTATTCTTCTATTCATTTTCTACCACATATCTATATATGCCATACTTTATCATTTTTTTTTCAAAATTTAAATTAATTAGGAATTAAGGCCATTCACATAGCGTTCTAAAAAAAATTTTATTCCAAATTTTCGAATCTTTACAGCCAGGCCCCACCGTGCCTTGATTCAGCGCCTGGGCGCCTTGCCAAGCCCAACGCACCAGGCCCAACACTTTCACTCAACCCACTTCAACGCCCTGCACGTCAGCCTGCACTGCACGCACGCACAAGCCGAGCCCAACTTTGTTCTTTCAAGTTTATTTTCTTTATTTTGTTTCCTTTTTAGCTTCATGCAGCGGGCCCACGTTGATTTCTTTCTTTTCAACTTCAGTCGCCTGTTCCTCTTTTCATTTCTTTTTGGTTCTTTTGCTTTGACTTTTCTTTTGATTTCCTGATCAAACACAAATCAGCCGCACTGCTTGGTTTCTTTTTCTTTTTCTTTTTTTCAGCTTTCTTTCTTGATCTTCAGCTGCAACCTTCAAAATAGGACCAACAAGTAATGTAATATTTGAGATTTAAAATATTATAAAATAATGCTCAAACATATTTCACTGTGAATAGAAATTAAATTAAATAATATCAACTATAACCCAATATTTCTATTCACATTTTAGCAATTTAATCTAAAAATAGAGTATTTAGAGTGCACTTTCGCGCACTCATCATGTCCCTAGGCTTAATGTAAGTCACATAAATGCGAATTAAGATCCAGAAAAGCCTAAATTAATTATATTCGATGTTCCAGACTTGACGATGATGTCCCTTTGAGGAAAATAAGACTTTACAACAAATTAAGAAATGTCGATTACGTCCTTAGGACTTAATGAATTTACCAAGAGTATAAAAATAAAATTAATAAGTTCGTGTAAATGTTATATAAGAACCAAATGGACTCAAAATGGAGCCCGAGTACGTAAATCGTGCACGGGAAAAATATGGGACATTAAAAAGTATAAATTACCAATTTTTCCTTGAAGGGTCAAATAAGTTATAAGGCATCATGAAACCCTAAATGAGGAATTTGAAGACCCTTAATTGAATAGACTAAGTGCAAAAGAACTTAAAACACTGAATAATAATGTTTGGGATTAGGATGAATACTAATTCATTATGCAATATATTTTTGTTCCATGATTATAATAACACCCAAAGGATGAAAAATGAGAAAAAAGCTATGGGATAGCTATTATGGTACCCACTTGAGAATGCGATGCTAAGAACCCAATATAAGTAAACCCAAACTTTAATATGTGGTATTTCCTTAGCCATGTCACAATTATATTTTCTAGATGCTGCTAATTTGTACTTTTATACATAATTGATAGTTATTCGATTCCATAATTTGACACTTGTGCTTCTTTGTGAATATGTTGAGATTTTCTTTGCCAATATCTTGATGTGATTGCTTGCATATTTTCTATACCTTTGATTTGGATATTGGAAAACTGTTATCTTTCTCACTGCTGAGAATTTGATATTCAACGTATATGTACATTCTTTGTGGAATTTCATTGATCATGATATTATTATGTGTTAGGAGTTGTGTCTGTCATAATGTCCATCTTGATTCTATAGATGTTGATTTGGACCTATGAGTCGGTGATTGGAAATGATACCCAACACATAGTCCATGGAAGACATGAGATATGATAAGAAGTCTTAGTGCTATTCAGGAACCCGATTGAGGGGTGAACCTGAATGAGTGCTTTTGAGGCTAGCCGAGCCCTTTTGGTTGATAGCATCTATTTTGTTAGTATCTTATATCTTTTATTCGAATCATAATCTAATGATGCGCTCTTTGATTGTATATACGCTTTTTAAGCCTATCTTTAGAATCAATTTGATATCTTGTGATTTCTAGTAGCTACTTGTTGTGTAGGCTAAATTCCTATTATTGACTTGCTAAACTGTTTCCATCACCTTGTTCAAATTGCTTTGGGATATGCCTTTTGGACCCACGGGTCATCTTTGGTGATTTATTTTCCTTTGTGACTGGTTATTGTTATATATCACTTCGCTTGCCACTTGGTTGTATTCTATTACCTAAACTAACTTTGTCCCAAGGCAAAGTAAGGAAATTTATTTACTTAGCTAAGTTAGCTCACTTCATATTTATAACAAGTTTTCAAGTAGCACCATATGGGAGAAAATGCAGTGATACGACTAGTGGAGCTAGTGATGTGCTTGAGAGCAATAATGATGATGTAAAGTTAATAGTCGTAATTTGAACAAATATTCTGTAAGGCTGATCATAATATTAGGTATTGGGATATTGTATCATTAGTAATGATGTTAAATTTTAATGGTGATTCATGATGATCAAAATTGCATTTGGAAAAATTTTGATTGGTGGTTGTTAGAGTTTGATTTGTTATTAGGTGAGTTACATATGGGTAGCTTTCCCATTTAATAAAAAAAAAAAAAAAACTTTTATCACTTTTGTGCAATTTATTTGATTTTGTATGGCCTGTTCGAGTGGCAGTGTTGGTCGTTGCCCCTAATCGGCATATGGTAGGTTTCGGTTCACGACAGAGTGGTATCAGAGCTCTAGGTTAATGATTCATTGGGAGAGATCATATCAATAAGAGATTTGAGGACTATTGGATGATTTTGATGAATAAACAATTGGTGATTTTGAAAGGCCATAGCGTGTTTAGGTACTAAAGTAATGGTCTTTGGGAAAGACTATGCTATGACAGAATTTGATGATTCTGAGGTGACTGAAATGATCAAATGCATAGTGACTTTTGTGAGATAGTAGTATGCTTAAGGGTAAAGGTCAATGATTCTTAGGAAGAATCGCATCAGTATCGAGGTTGATGACTCTTAGATAATTAAGTTGTGAATTAATTAGTGAATTATGGGAAACTATAGTCTAAACAAGGGCAACAGTTAATGCTGCTTTGGCAAATATAGGGTGACATAGAGTTAGGATTATGAAATTTTGGAAGTTTGGTGGATCTGACAACAAATCTATAGGAGAGATAGTTCGAGGAAGACTTAATGGATAGTGACATGAGGAGTTTGAGACTCTAGATGGATTGATGATATAAAAAAATGTAAGGACTCTTTAGTGAGCCATAGATAAACTTTGGTAAAGTAAAGACAAACATATCTTTGAGAGGCAATTATTGATTGAACCAAACTATCAAAGTTAACATTATGAAATATAATGGTTCTAAAAGGAGATTGACACATGATGAATGATCATTGGAAAAAGTTCAATGGCTCTTGTTGATCTAGGTGACGATATGAGTCGATTGTGAGCAATACTCTATCGAGCTAACTAAGTTTATTTCAAAAGGCAAATGATTAATGACTCTAAATAACTTTTGAGGATCAATGGGATCTAATGATCAAAGAGACTGAACTTGTAGTAAAATGCCTAGGAAAACTTGTGAGGACCATGATTATGATAAAATGATACATAATTCTTTAAGGCATTATGAGAACGATTGTGATTGTAGGAGAAAGTAAAAGAAAAATACCAAAATTTGTAACACCAAGGAAGTTATGAACTTCCATGATTGGGAAACCCTACTAAATCTTGATAAACTTTAAATGTCAAATGTAATGACAAAATGATGGGATGGCTAATTGACTTAAACAGTTTTGAAATATGATATGAAGTCTAGAATGGACAAGATTGTGGATAGCAGTGCTTGCAAATGAATGAGTGCTAGTATACTATTAAATCTTTGGTTACAGATGAGACTAATCACCTTAGTATGTGGCTCTGAAGTCATAGAATGTATAAGGTACTCCCTATACAAATAAGTAAGTTCTGTAAGAGAACAGGTTTGTTAAAATTGGATAACGACTTGGAAAAAAAAATGTAATATGATGATGAACCAAACATGACAATGACTATGAAAAACTAGACACTTGAACAACCGTTTTGTGCAAAGGTAAAGGAAGCCAGAATAATAGCTATAAATTAAAAAGTCATACGACTTTGAGATTTGAATTGATCAAAAATGATGTGGAAGATTCAAAGGGAACGAAATATGATATCACAATTAAAAATACCTTCAAAAGTAGATTGTCATATGAAGAATTGGTGACTGGGATAAAAGACTACCCTAAGAATTTTTAATAAGTCTATCAAGACTTAAAGAAGAAATAAATTGAGTAAACTTACTACACTTTAACCTATGAAGGAATAAGAGATCAAAATCTATGAAAGGCTCAATTGCGAGCAAAAGATAAAAAGGTATTCATACCGACCAATGATTTGAAAGAAATAGAGGAACTAAATTCCTCAACTTATCTAATTCATAAAGAAATAAATGCATACGAATTCGAAAACAAATGCAGGTGTGCCAATGAAATAGTACAAAATGAAACGAAAGGGGATTGATAAATCTTCAACTTTAGTAACCCTTAGAAATAGGCACATGATCGAGAATCAGAAATGAATATTACGAATAAATCTAAAGTTACCCTTGCACGGGAAAAGTGTTGTAATACAATGAGCACGTCAGTAAACCATCCTTACACGAAACAAAGGATGTTCATGAACACAAAAAGGAAATATGACGCCGAAAATACAAAAAAAAAAAAAAAAAAAAGGGATACGGTATTTTTCATAATCACACAAACGAACGTATGTAGTGAATCCAGGGTGGGATTCTTGACTAAAAAAAGGGAGGGAGGAAATTGAAAGGAAAGTAGCCAGAGAAGAAAGAAGCTGAGTATAAGCTTCAGGCAAGTAAAAATTTGATCATTTCCTTCCAAATCATTATTCTAAGCTGCCATGTGAATTCAAGTGGAATCATGCAAACCAATCAAGGACTCTAGCCTAAATTAAGAGTGGCGTACTTAAATAAGAAATTCAATACACTCTAAACAATGAAAGTGGTGTAGTCTAGTTACACTATGGATTTTTTATGACCACTTGTCGCGACCCGAAACTCACCCTATGCGGATTAGAGGCAACGAACGACACTGCCACTCGGACAGGTCGTACAAAATCAAATAAATCGCATAGAATGATAAATCATATAAGTATATCATAAATCAGTAAATCATTTATTGTGGAAGCTACACCAAATGCAATTCATTTGATCATAAACCCAACTCCAATAACTATCAATCAAATATCTCCAAGTACTATTTAGATCATCATAATTTACTAATCAAGTTTAACATCTCTACCTATGATACAGCATTACAATTACCTATTATCCGATCAGCCTTATAGAGTATGTATTCAAATCATGACTTGGAGTTCACATCATTAATATTGTTCACATGCTCGCCACTAGCTCCCCTAGTCGCCTCATTTTGTTTCTTCTCTTATAGAGCTACCTGAAAAAAAAATAGATATAAATATGGAGTGAGCTAACTTAGATCAGTAAGTAAACTCCCCCGCTCTGTCATGGGTCAATGATAGTTCAGAAGAAGGATAAGGACGATAGTAAACAAGAATAGTATCACAAAGACATATGAAGAGTAAAAATGTCATAGTAGCTAGTCACTAGATAAATGAATAAGTCTCAAAGGCACATCCCATGGTAGAATAACAAATCAAATATAGGGAATAGCTTGAACAACAGATAGCTACCACAATAACAAAATATCAATCTGAATCCAAGGATAGGCAAGTACATCATTAATATAGGCTACCACAAATAAACCACGGACAGGTTCACGAGGGGTATTTGAGTCAAGAGTATATCATCAATATAGGCTTTCAAGCATATCAATGAGTCATGAGTGCATCATTAGAATATCAATAAACAATATAAGATACTAACAAAACAGATGCTGACACATATATAGGGCCCGACATACCCTCATGAGTGCTTATCCAAGGGTCTGCTAGTCTAACAGCGCCCTTATGCTCTAGGGTCCAGCCTCTCCCAAATCACTGAATAGTAATAAAGCTCTGTACATATAACATGTCCTCCATGGACTAGGTGTTGGGCTCATTCCCAAACACCGACTCGTAGGTCCTCAAGCTTTTGTAAATCAGATAGACGTTGTGATAGATCACAACTCTAGGTTCTCAATAATATCATGATCATAATATTTTCATAGGCGATGTACATATTTGTGGAAAAGCAAAGTCTCAGCACTTAAGAGGCATAACAAATGTCCACTATACAAGCAAGTATGGAAATGACGGGCAATCAAATAAGGATATCAATAATCAAGATTTCAACGAGTCAACAATAAAGAACAAGTATCAAATTATAGAGATTAACATCATCAAGCATGTATAGATTACAACTAGCCCACCAAGAAATAATTGTGACATGGCTAGGAGTACCACATGTTAGAGTTTGGGTTTACTTACCTTAAGTTCTTAACATTGCATTTCCATCTAGTTATCACAATAGCTTTCCCTAGTTCTCTTTCCATTTCCCATCATTTGAATGGTCCTATAAGCATGGATTAAAAATATATAACATATTGAATCAATATTTATTTCATCTTTATACTTCTGGTAAACTTATTAAGTCGTAAGGACGCATTCGTCATTTTTAGTTTATTACCAAGTCTTATTTCCTTCAAAGGAGCATTACTATTCAGTCCAAAATATTGAATATACTTAATTTAAACTTTTCTGGATCTTAATTAGCTCATTTATAACTTACTTTAAGCTCAGGGGTATTTTTATAATTTTACACTTTTACGTGTCATATTTTTTGGTATCTCATTTGCTAAAACGGACTCCACCGTTAAGTCCAAAAACATTGGGTTACACTATATTTTTACTTTATTTGGACATCGGGGCTATTTTATGAAATTATATTAATTTAGTTATATAATTTTTTTTATTATATATTATATATATATTTAGATAATATTTTTCACGGAGCAATTCAATGGCACAATGGCCATTCTCTCAGCTATAGGATCCTACCCGCATGCAGGTCAGTGGGTCGAGTCCCACTGGCCGCACCTCTACTTTTCCTTTTTTCCCCTTTATTTATGCAAAACAACAGCGTATTGGATATAATGTATATAGGATCAAATTGGGTTGCCCTGAACTAAACCCAAACCGACCCTGACTTGGATCCGACACTGTTCATCGTCTTCCCCAAGATAATGAATAGTAATCCTAAACTAAAAATTTTTCATTTTAATTTCGTGACTTTTCAGCTATGGATTTTTACTATTTTCTTTTCTGATTCATCCCTAGTAAGTTTTGAAGTATTTTGGCATTCATTTCATGGCTTGAAACAAGCTCAAAAGCTTGATTCAATCTTTGATGGGTGACTGGATAATCAAGTCGTACACCCTAATTTCTTAACTAAATTTGATAATTTTTGGTTTATTGTGATCGTATCATCCAAAGGGTCACTATCCCATTCTCAAAACTAAGTTTAAACCTGAATTGAAAGATTTCTAATTTACACCTATGACCTGCAACTCCAAATTCCTCTCTTTGCTTTCGTGTTTTTAGCCTAATTGTTGTGGATTCAAGTTGTCTATAACACCCAATTTAAGTCCTTAACCATTAGGATAGGTTTTGGTTTCACTTATTTCAAACCTACGTGTTGAGGTCCTTTAATGGCGGTTTGCCAGTTTTCCTCACTGTTGGGCCATTCTAAATGCTTTGAAATTTCTCGAATATTGTAAAAATTACTCAGACATTAAAAGAAAGCAAGATATATGAGTTTGATACCTGTCTATTTGTTTTCCTCCTCTTCGCAGAATTTTCCTTTTTCCTCTAGTTTTCTCCTTCTTCTTCCTATTTCTTCCTCTCACGCTTCAACCTTCTTTCTCTTTCTCTCGTTTCAACCGCCTCAGATTGGTGGCTTATGCCACCGGCCTTCTCTCTTTCTTTCTTTTTTTCTTTCTTTTCCCTCCACATGTTGCATGCACTCACTAACTCATGACACACACACACCCTCACATGCCTTCCAACCGCCTCAGATTGGTGGCTTATGCCACCGGCCTTCTCTCTTTCTTTCTTTTTTTCTTTCTTTTCCCTCCACATGTTGCATGCACTCACTAACTCATGACACACACACACCCTCACATGCCTTCCACCACACATACGGCACTGTATATATTTATATATACACATATATTTTAATTTTACCTTTATATATATTTATACATATATATACATCTTATATATAAATACATGTATAGGTTTATTTTTTTATTTTTTTTTTCCATTTCGGTTTAGAATTCGAATTCTTTTGGTCATTTTCGATTTCCATGTCTTATTGTAAAATTTTTAATATCGTTAGTTCAATTTTCAATTTTGGCTGATTTATTTTTGAACTCTGTCATATATATTTTTTTAATATTTACAGCTTACAGGTGTCGTTTCAATATATCGGATAGTTTATTTATATATTTTAATTCTAAAAACATTATTATCGTAATTTATTTATTTAATTAAGTCCGGGTATTACACCACTACTAAAACAACCAGTAGAAAAGAAAAGATCAAGGTACTAGATACCTTTACCTGGCACATGATGCGCCATATGATGCCAATAGGAGTTGGGAAATCATGAACGGTAATGTAATCATGACTTAGTGCCAAGTAAAATTAATACGACGACTAGACATGGAACTAGTCATAATATGGATAACTGGAGTGTTGTTGCAGGCAACCAAAAATAAAACCTATACTCCTAAAAAAATATATGTAGTAATGAGAGTAAGGATCATTCCCACGGATAGTGTCTAACCTAGTTTTATGCTATGTGAATAAGGATTGGGGGGTTTGAGTATAACGAAAACAATTTTAATAAAAAAAACAACTAAAGAACAATTCAAATTAAAGTATTGAAATTAATTAAAAGAACAAGCATCGGTCTAAATCAACATCCACCATCGAAATTTTACAACTGATCATCGATGCAAGTATATATCAATTCACACTTTGAATATTCACCGTTGGAACTATTTTTGTATCTTTCCTTAGTCATAGTAAATTAGAAAACAAGTGATCTAATTAACCCTAACTACTAAAAAACCCAAGACAAGCGCTAAAGATTTAATCTAGTAGCAGCTTTAAGAATTAGAAAGATCGATGAAGTCAAACAACACAAGCACAAGCGGTTCCATTTAATTTAGTCAAATATTCTTCCTAAGATCTAATAATTCCTGACACAGCAAATCATTAAATCTTAGTTGCTTCACAAATTAGAGGGATCAAACAATTACGGATTTGATATCTAATCTAGCAGTAGATCACAATGAATAATAAACTAGTAGGCCTCCTAGTAATTAAATGAGACAATCATGAAAATAAGCGTAGAAAAACATCCGATACTTAAAGCACAAACTGAACAATAAAAATAAATTAGATCTCACAGTTTTATTGATTCTGAGGCTTCCGTTTCCTTTGACCAATTATAAAAATTTAGCCACGCACAGCCATGAAAACTTGAAAGAAAAATTAGAGAATAGAGGAGAGAGAAATGCCAGTGTGACGGCTCATCTTAGAAGCCCTAATTAAAAATAAAATAAAGTCATAATATAACTAGGAAAGTGGTATTTTAGCTGGAATTCTTCCACTAGATATGGAATTTCCAAAAATAAATCGCGTGGACCCGCGCATTAGAATTTCGCACAGCCAAAAACGTCAGCAGTGCAGGTGCAGCAACTTCAAGCCCTATTTTGACCTTGATGCAGCCAGAATCTCTCACACCTCAAAACATGAAAGTTGTAGAAATGTTTCTTTTCTTTCCATATCATCTTGAATCATCTCAATTGGATCTTGGATGAGAGAGTTATGCCCCGATTACATAGCGATGTCGAAACTATTCGAAAATTGCCCAATTAGCGACTTTTGCACTTAGCGCCTCCATTTGCATCCTAAATCAAAATATAAGAATAATGAGTACATTCAGGCACCAAATAAGGATAAAAGACTAAACATTAAGGGAGAAAAATATGACATCTTGCATTCTTATCAAATTCCCCCACACTTAACTTTTGCTTGTCCTCGAGCAAAACTCAAATTTACTTTTTCAAAAACACCAAGGTTGCAACGCCATCAACAAAGAACAATCAAACTCTTGAAAACTCATAACATATCATGAGCAAACATTTTTAAACAACTTAAAATTACTTAGTAAGCATTTTCACTCGAAGATGGAATAAACTAAATGCGTAGACCCTCACGAAAATAAACACTCAACTCTTATGCGTTTGAAAGGCTATGTGTTTCGCTGAAATTCATTCCAATGGAAATGATCTACCATAGGCTTGCATATCTTCTCATTCTTCACCATTAGGATCACATGGATAACATGAATCATAAGGACTTTTCAAGGGTTGTAACGGGATTTAGGATCAAGGTGGGAAATATTTGGGAATGTAGCTCAAAATCCATCGAAACTAGTGGAGTAAAAATGAATCAACTGAAGCTCAAATATATAAGACATGTAAAACCAATCACTTCATTCAGCAGCTTCTTCAATTTGTATATATCACGTATAAATAGACCCCTTTTCTTGGGATTTTAGGAGGAATTATGAATATGGACAGTTTGTAACATTAAAAACAATTTCTTCCATCACTTCCTTTCTTATTTTCTTTATTTTTTTTCCACCAAAATTACATCAACAATGAAACTCACGAATTGAGAATGAAAACATGTTCCATTTCACCAGTCATAGCCATACCACAAATCCAAACAGCCCCACATTTATTTCTTGCACACCCATACATATCATAATGATGAACAATGCTCCACTAGCCCTACGGCTTGGGTAAAGGTATTGTTTTTTGGGTTTAAAGCTTGTAACGTGGATTCACAATAAACGAAAAAAAATTAATAAAGCTCGAAGGGGTTCAACAAAGGAAAAAATTAATTACAAGGTAGGCTATTTGGTTTATGTAGCTTATAAAAAAAAGGGCCTTAATCATGTTCATGTATGCATGTGTCAATATGACCTCGAAGAGAATCAAGGCAAGTTCTAGAGAAACAAATCTATGGAAGAATATCTCATATGAAAGAAAATAGTGAGACTGTGTCACGCCCCGGATTTCCACAAACCTGAGGGTGAGTGAAAAGAAATTAAAAGAAATTAAAAGAAATAATTAATTGACAATTAAAGAAATTAAAGTGAATTTCACCCATTATTTCCTCAAATTAACGCTAAACTCTTACCCCGACATGTGTTCCAATTAATTGAAGTTATATTTGAAAACAATCTCAAATTAGCCCCAAAATTGTCCCAAGATGGATGTCACAAACCCTCCCAAAAATGGTCAAGGTGCCGCCCACAAACGGGCCAAGAAACCCACCAAAAGTGTCCAAGGAAAAGGGCCTAAAACAGCCCATGTTGGTGGCCAAACATGGCCCCAAAAAGTCTCTAAAACAGCCCCTAAATGGGCCCAAAAGTGGCCCAAAAATTGGTCAAACATGGCCCAAAATATTGTCTAAAAAGTGTCCCAAAAATAATTCAAAAGGTGGCCAAAGAGTAGTTCAAAAGGTGGCCGAAGAGGGACGGGATAGCAAGTGGTGTCGCGACGGAACAGCAGACGCGTCGCGACAAGGCAGCAGCAGGCCACGCAGGGCCAGGGGCGCGCGCAGGGGCAGTAGGCTGGGGCCAAAATTTGATTTTTTGATTTTTCTCCCTCTGTTACTGTTCATGGCTGCGAGTGAATTTCTCCATCCAGCAGCCTAAACTTCTCTATTTACTGCCCCAAAGTTTATCATTTTTCCAGATTTTTTCCTAAGTCATTTGACCCCTTTTCACCCATTTTTCAACCTATTTTTCCCTAAGCTTTTTAAGCCATTTCCTACCCATTTCAGCCCACTTTTTCCCTAATCTCTAGCCCCCATTTTTGATACTTTTCTCACCCATTCCGAGGTTGTTTCATACACTTATCAAATGTTAATTTTTTCAAAATTTTGGGCATAGTTTCCTTTGTTTTTCCAAGTTATTTCCTTCACCTAATAGTCACAAAATATATATGTAAAATTTCATAAACATCCACCCTCACTCGGTGGCCACAACTTCCATGAATTAATATACATCCATATAAGATACATTTAAATAAAAATATCAATCATTTACTTGGGTCTCAACCCATACATTTTACAATGGCCCAAGGCCTAAGGTTTACATCTTCCACCAAGTATAGAACAAAATAAATACATGTCCAAAAATAAATACAACAAGTTGGGCTTATGCCTATACATCCCAAAAAGTGCCCCAAGTGTCAAATCTTCAAAGAAGCCCGTGTCCTCCCGTTCTTCAAGACTTGCACAAGTCTCAAGTATCCGGGGTCTCATCTGAAATGGTATCCCACGAATGGGTCAGCTCAACTGCTGGTATGATCACAAGCTAATGCTAGAAACAAATCTAGGACGTGGCATATGCAAGTGTGCATTTATAAACCATGCATTTCCCTTCCCAATGATCAATGCAATGCAAGGCATCATGTATGACACACACATGCAAACTCTATGCCATACCCATGTCTCATGATACGGTCCTTCCCCGCTGGCATGAGTAGCCCCACGTATGTCTCCTTTTCGGTGCGCCCCCGATGGAATGGAGTACCAACGGCCGAATTTTGGGTTTTTCACCACAGGATCTGCACCCTCATACTGTTCGACACCACGTGCCACCCACACCATGTTTCCAAAGAACCATCTTATGCCAAGATGCCATGATTTCTTCATGCAAACTCAATGTGACATTTCAACAAACACATGGTGTGCCGCTTTTCAAGTCATGTATTCCACCCCACAAAACGCTTAATTTTACACTTCCAAAACATCATTTACATGCATATACTATGGCCACACATATCAGGGCACATTCAAACTACAAAACCACTATACTAGCAATTCACAAAGATTATGTTAAACTTTTCACAAATTGCTAAAATTCCATAAAGCTTCCCCACCTCAATCAATCACATTTCCTTCAGGACATCAAGTAATTGTTCAACATAAATACACATCAAAACATAGCAATCTAATACATAGACAAGCCACATGTTATTCATAATGATAAAACATCAATTAAATCAAAGGAAATAAAAATTCTAAAATTTCTAACTCTAGGTTCTTCAAAATAACACCACTTAAATAACTTCCTAACCACAAATACATCTCTAAGCAGCTCAAATAACACATAGAAAGGTAGGAAAAGCTAGATCTATTTCTAGTTTAGCAAGAAACCATACCTAAATCAGTTTTTCTTAAACTGAGAAGGATGTACTTGCTGGATGGAAAAAATTTTTGGTGAGTATATAGTACTCATTGAGCTGAACACTTTCTCAGAAGGAATTTGGCCAAATTCCTCCTCGAAATGTGTGTTCCGGCAGCTTGAAAATATGGGTTTTTAGGGCTTTTCTCTCCCTCTCTCTATATGGACGAGATTCCTGAATTTTCTGGGTGTATATCTGATAATTATGGGCTATATGAGCTGTATTTATAGTGTAGGACAAAGGGACTAAGGGCAAATGACCATTTTGCCCTTAATGAGGCCATAAACCCCGTTACTCTACAGCTCATTCCTAAACACCTCAAATTGAAATTCTATTTTAGCCAATGTTCATAAAATTATTTTAAATGAAAATTATTAGAGGGAAATATTTTCATTTGAGGTCGGCTTAGACCCGTTCCACCCGGGTCACCCGAATACCCTTTTTGTCCAATTCCGGAAACCATTTCCGTTTTGGCTAATTTTCATACAGAGGATACTTCACATTATTCTAAGCACTTTACTCTTCTATGTCACACTCTAAATATGTTTCTAAATAGGTCGTTCGGTGAACACAGTGTAAAAAGGCACTTTATCGATAAAACCAACAAAATTGATAAACTATGCATGCAAAGTGTTCTACCTCAAAAACGAAAAATTTATCCTCATTTTTTGAATCTCTACAGACTGATATGGATGTGTCAGTCTAAAGGCTCAAAATCTCAACGAGTTTTGTCTACCAAATTTTGGTCATTCCCATCCTCAAGGAAAATAACTATACTAATTAATTCTATGTTCGAAGATTACTTATTCAATCATGTTATGAATTTTTCAAGCTTAATTGAATCTTGCTCATGACATACACAACCAAAAATTTGTTGAAAACCACAAAAACAAAAAGCAAAACTCTATCTTTTTTTCTTGAAAAAAAAAAAAAAACCAAACAAAAACCACGCAAAATTAAAACACAACCTAAATCCCTTCCCCCACACTTAAAACTTACGTTGT
This sequence comes from Nyssa sinensis, assembly GCA_008638375.1. Lineage (NCBI taxonomy): Eukaryota > Viridiplantae > Streptophyta > Magnoliopsida > Cornales > Nyssaceae > Nyssa > Nyssa sinensis. Next base: position 32,442,830 of record CM018047.1, on the reverse strand, counting down.
CCCCAATGTAAGGTAAAATGCAAAGAAAAAGCAAAAATAACCAAAATATAAATGCGTAAATAAGAAGAAAAAGAATGAACTCCCCTTGGGTTGCCTCCCAAGCAGCGCCTTTGTTTATTGTCATTGGCTTGACTCGATGCTTCCTTCTTCAACCAATACCCGTCTTATGCTCCTTAAGGACTTGCACAAGCTTTTTTTCTTGCGGTGCACTAATTTTACTGGAGATAATCACTAGTAACGTTCCTCCATCTCCAAGGAACACGTACTTGAGGGGACTAGGGAGAGGCTTCAAATCTGGAATGGGGGCCTACAAAATAGAGGGTAAAGGCCTCTTGTTAGAAACTGGTCATGCAATATAAGGAATGCTACCTAACTGTTGTAACTTCGAAAAATCATTCAACGCTACAACAGTTTCCTGCAAATCAGTACTCAAGGCTAACTCCTCCTTTTCTTTCTCTAAATGCTTACTAATGGCAACTTCCAATCCATCTTTTCCATCAAGTTCAAAAACTTCCTGTGCTAAAAAATCAATCACATCAATAGAATAAACAAGATTATCATCATCAGGATATTTCATGGTATCATAAATATTAAACTTAATAATTTTACCATCAAATTCCATGGTAAGTGTACCACTATGAACATCTATCTTAGTCTTGGATGTCTTTAAGAATGGTCTTCCTAACAAAATAGGAGCAGTTTGATCACCATTCTCCATATCAAGCACATAGAAATCAACAGGAAAAACCAAATCATTAACTTGCACAAGAACATCCTCAACTACACCCTTAGGATAGGCATTAAATCTATTAGCCAATTGAATCACAACACTAGTTTTATTCAAAGGTCCAAGTTTCAAAAAAGCATATATAGAATATGGCATGACATTGATAAAAGCTCATAAATCTATTATGGCCTTCTCCAATCTAGTGTTACCTATCGTACAATGGATAGTAAACATACCTAGATCTTTACACTTCGCAGGGAATTTTCTTTGAATAATTGTAGAAACATTCTCCACTACTCTCACATTCTTACATCCTTTAAGTTTCTGTTTCCTCTTAATTGTACACAGTTCTTTCAGGAATTTAGCATAACGAGGTACTTGTTTAATAGCATTTAAAAGTGGAATATTTATCTCGCATCTACAAAAAGTCTCATATGAATCTTTATTTTGCTCATTTTTTCTAGCTTCTGCTAAAGCTTGAGGAAAATGGGGTACTGGTTTATAATCAGAAAGAGGCGAAAACTTACGCTTAGGTACGTCATCGTCATTGGGAACGTTCCTATCTACAATGAAATTTTCCTCATTTTCTTGCTTTGATGATGTAGGGGCTGCCTTTATTGGAATCTCAACCTATTTACCACTTCTCAAAACAATTGCACTTGTATTTTCTCTTGGATTTAGTACCGTTTGAGAAAGTAATTTCCCCAAACTTTGTGCCTCTAGCCGACTAATTGTTGTTGCTATTTGGCCCATCTGATTGTCCAAACTTTGAATACTGGCCCTCGTTTCCTGTTGATATTGCAAAGTATTAGTGGCAAGAGAATTAACAATATCGTCTAAAGACAAACCAGAATTAGAAGTTTGGCCCGATTGTTGTCTAGGGGGATATGACTGCTTATATTGCTGGTAACTTGGGCAGTTTTGAGTCGCGGGTTGATTTACTTGTGGATTCTCATAGCTAAGGTTGGGGTGATCCCTCCATCTTGGGTTATATGTGCTCGAATAGGGATCATACTGCCCTTGCAGTTGTCCAGGAAAACCACTCGCCGCATTCATTTGCTCAATGGGATCCTCTTAAAGAGTTGGGCACATATCAGTTGGATGCCCTACTACCGAACAAATCCCACAAGCCTTCACCGTTTGCATATTACCTACAGCCATTTGACGAACAAGAGAAGTTAGACTCGCAATTTTTTGATCAAGGGAGGAAATATTTACCTCATTAACATGCTTAGATGGAGGGTCAAGCCTAGTGCCAAATTGTTGAGAATTGGTCGCCATATTTGTAATCAAGTTTCTCGCGACCTCGAGAGTTTTATCCACCAAAGCTCATCCACTAGCAGCATCAATCATGCTCCTATTAGCGGGTAGAAGGCCCTCATAGAAATACTGGATAAGTAGCTGCTCACTAATTTGATGATGGGGGCAGCTTGCACATAATTTCTTGAAACGTTCCCAGTATTCGTGTAGGGACTCTCCGTTGTGCTGCCTTACACCACAAATTTCTTTTCGAATGTTGGCCACCCTTGAAGCTGGGAAATATTTCTCCAAAAATAACCTCTTCATCTTGTTCCATGTGATAATACTCCTAGAGGGTAGATAATAGAGTCAATCCTTAACCGAATCCTTCAAAGAAAATGGAAAGGCTCTTAATTTAATTTGCTCTTCAGTCACCCCCATAGGTTTCATACTTGTGCATACTACATGAAACTCCTTTAGATGCTTGTGAGGATCTTCACTTGCAAGACCATGAAAAGTGGGCAAGAGATGTGTTAGTCCACATTTTAATTCAAAAGTAGTAGTAGCATCTAAAGTAAGAAATGTTATGCATAAGGGTTGTTGATTCAAATCAGGGGCGGCAAGCTCTTCCAAAGTTCGACTTCCAGCCATGACTTCCTCCTCTTCAGAATTTTTCCGAGCTTCCCTCTTTAACCTGCAAAACATTCTCTCTATTTCTAGATCACACTGCAAATCACCTTGATTAGAAGATCAAGTTACAATCATTAACAATCAAGGAAACTCTAATAAACTATGAAAAACAAATCAAGAAAAATCTAGAGTAATGAAAATAAAATAAAAAAATAAAAACAAATAAAAAATAAAAACTAAAAAATAAAAAAATAAAAACAAATCAATAAAAATAAAATAAAATAAAAAAAAATAAAAATTAAAAATTAAATTAAATAAAATAAAAATTAAAAAATTAAGAAATAAAAATAAAATAAAATAAAAAAATTCTACGCTAGTGAAAACATAGAAGAGACTTTCATCCAGGCATTACTCTACTCTTCTGAACATTTATTCACACCATAAACTAGTGAGCAAGGGTAAGGAATTTGTGAAACGGATAGGAGGCAATGTGTGTTGGCTAGGTCCGTTATCTTGGGATACACTTGTGAAGCTTTATGTGAAATTGCTCTTCAGGATACGTGATTCAAAATTTGAAAATCCCGACAGCAGCACCAAATTTTTTTTTCTTTAAAAAAATTTATTTAAAAAAATAATAATAAAATAAAACAAATTAAAAAATAAAATAAAAAATAAAAAAGTGTTTAAAGTAATGAAAATAATAAAATAAAATAAATTCTACACTAAAACTCTTTTTAAAAAAAAAAAAAAAATTTCAAAAACGAAATAAAGATTACAAGAAGCACAAAAATCAACTAGAATCACTGCCTGGCAACGGCACCAAAATTTTGTGTGTTGTCACAGGCAACCAAAAATAAAACCTATACTCCTAAAAAAATATATGTAGTAATGGGAGTAAGGATCGTTCCCACGGAAAGTATCTAACCTAGTTTTATACTATGTGAACAAGGATTGAGGGGTTTGAGTATAACGAAAATAATTTTAATAAAAAAAAAAAACAACTAAGGAGCAATTCAAATTAAAGTATTGAAATCAATTAAAAGAACAAGCATTGGTCTAAGTCAACATCCACCAACAAAATTTTACAACTTTTCATCGATGCAAGTATATATCAATTCACACTTTGAATATTTACCGTTGGAACTATTTTCCTATCTTTCCTTAGTCATAGTTAATTAGAAAACAAGTGATCTAATTAACCCTAACTACTAAACAACCCAAGACAAGCGCTAAAGATTTAATCTAGTAGTAGCCTTAAAAATTAGAAAGATCGATGAAGCCAAACAACAGAAGCACAAGCGGTTGCATTTAATTTAGTCGAACGTTCTTCCTAAGATCTAATAATTCTTGACGCAGCAAATCATTAAATCCTAGTTGCTTCACAAATTAGAGGGATCAAACAATTACGGATTTGATACCTAATCTAGCAGTAGATCGCAACGAATAATAAACTAGTAGGTCTCCTATTAATTAAATGAGACAATCATGAAAATAAGCACAAAAAAAATTCGATACTCAAAGCATAAATTGAACAATAAAAATAAATTAGATCTCACAGTTTTATTGATTCTTAGGCTTCTGTTTCCTTCGACTAATTATAAAAATTTAGCCACGCACGACCTCGAAAACTTGAAAGAAAAATTAGAGAAGAGAGGAGAGAGAAGTGTATGTGTGACTGCTCATCTTAGAAGCCCTAAATAAAAAATAAAAAAAAGTCCTAATATAACTAGGAAAGTGGTATTTCAGCTGGAATTCTTGCACTAGATCTGGAATTTCCAAAAATAAATCGCGTGGACTAGCGTATTAGAATTTCGCGCAGCCAAAAACGTCAGTAGTGTAGGTATAGCAATGTCAACCCCGATTTCAACCTTGATGCAACCAGAATCTCTCAAACATCAAAACAAGAACGTTGTAGAACTATTTCTTGGATTTCCATAGCATCTTGAAGCATCTCAATCGGAGCTCGGATGAGAGAGTTATTCCCAGATTACAAAGCGATGTCGAAACTGTCCAAAAATTGCCCAATTAGCATTTTTTGCACTTAGCGCCTCCATTTGCATCCTAAATCAAAATATAAGAATAATGAGTACAATGTCACGCCCCAAATTTCTACAAACCCGAGGCGCGACTGACGAGACAGAAAATAAAATAAATAAAAGGACAAATGTAAATAAATCCACTAAACAAGCATCCATTCCCATCAATACATAAAATAACATAAAGTACATCTCACAACTGCATTGTTTATAGGTCATTCAGGCTTAAGCCCTTACATTACAAAACATACGTCCCATGGACCAAAAATATACCAAGTGCTTCGCTCTATCAAGGTATCATAAGGTCTCAAGTAGCTGGAGTGTCCTCATCTGAAAGATGTTGCCCACGAATGGGTTAGCTCAACTGCTGGTATGATGAAGTGATAATGCAAGAAATAAAGCTAAGGCGTGGCATGTGCAAAGTGTACATTTATATCTAAATGTCATTCAAAGCATCGCAGTAATATATGAGTGGTATGCATGACGCACCCATGCACAACTCTATGCCACACCCATGTCTCGTTTACGGGTACTCCCCGATGGCACGGAGTACCAATGCAATGGCCAATTTTGGGTTTTTCACCACAGGATCTATACCCACATAATGCATAGCACCACGTGCTCAACTCACGCCATGTTCTCAAGGATTCACCATATGCCAATATGCTAATGTAATCTCAATGAACATGGTTTTCAATAATATAACATGCTCGAACAATAACATAATAATCATCAGTCAGTTCCATATGTATGAATATCTCATGTATTCATATATCATAGTTCAGGTTCTTCACTTTACTAAACTCTCAAAGAACGCAAGTAACACATAAACATGTAAACAACCAATTTCAAATTATCAAGTAAACACATTCCAAATAAACACATAAATCATTCAAGTCATTCACAGAATATTCCTAACTTAACTTCATTTCTAACATTAGCAAAACACCATACCTGACGGGTTGGTCTCAACCCTAGAAGATCGTGCACGATACGTAACTGAACTGGTCAATGAAAATGCAGGAGGTCAGATCGCCCTCTTCTGTCTTGTCAGTGTCCCTAAAAGTATAAATTACAACTCAGTCTATTGTCATTTGAATTTATGTTATTCATCAAATTTTATGTCTTTAATTCATAGGTTTCTATTCTGCTAAATTAAACTCTGCCATTGAGTCCAGGACGTCGAAGAAAATAAGTTTAGGTTATCGTAGAACTCAATTCGGACATCTGGGTTCAAAAGGGCAAAACTGTCATTTTACACTTTTCAGGGGTCCTTACATTTTGTGACCTCTTTTCACAAATCGGACTCCACGGTTGAGTCCGGAATGCTCGAGATAATAAAGTTTCACTATTTTTTTACTTAATTCGGAGTTCGTTTGACTGTACTTCAATTCAGGGGCATTTTGGTAATTTTAAAGGTTACTACGGGTCTTTTATTTTTTGGGACCCCGTCTCATAAAACGGACCTCACCATTGGTCTTAGAATGGTCGAGATAGTCAAAATACATTAATGACTTGTCCCATTTGGACTCCGGATTATTTTAGAATATTTAAATAATTTAATTAACTAATTAATTAATTAATTTAATTAATATTTTATTAATATTTTATTCAGGAGAAGTCAAAACATAATTAATCAAAAGTTCTGTGGGTCAAAATCAGATTTCCTAAAGTTCTGGGGTCAAGTTTAATTTTCAAAAGTTTAGGGTTAAATTTGTAAATTTCAATTCCTCCTATTCTCAATTCGGTTACCCAAACAGGGATTAGTCCAGAACAGGGATAGGATATCCCTGTTCCTGTTTCAATTTAAATTTTTAATTTCTTAAACCTGTAACCAAACAGCCCCATTCCCATTTTAATTTAAAACAACAAGGCGACACGTGGCAGGGGCAAATCGCCCAAGCCCGACCCGAACCCGAATCGGACCCGGACCCGACCCGGCCGCCCCCCCTTCTTCCCCGTTTTTCCGGCAATGCACCAGTAGGGTTCCGACGCCTTCTCTGGGGCCGGCGACATTTTTCTGGTGGAATTTTCAGGTTTTTAAAACGTGGTTCTCTTTAGTTTTTCACGTAGATTCTATATCCAAGGTCGGTTTTGGATCTAAGCCACTAGATCTTCACGAAATAGGGCTCAAAGGTTCCGGTCAACACTCCGGCCGACCCTATTCTTTCATTTTCGTGACTCTTCGGTCACGGTTCAACCTCCATTTTAATCCCAATGCGTTTCTGCACCTCCTAGGGTTCGTTCCCTATCATTTAAACCGAGTTCTACACATAAAATGTCAAGGCCCAACACCCATAACTGAAACCTGCAACTCGAGTTTTCTCCCTAGTTTCTCGACCGTTTTATCTCATTCTTTTTGCATTATTTTCCTAATAACATGCTCTTTAAGATCATATACACCAAATCAATTATCATGCTTTTAAAAAAATTAAAACAGAAATGGGTCAGTTACGATTTTTCTATTGGGTTTCTCTCTCTAGCCGTGCACCTCTTTCACCCTCTGGTTCCAAGCCTGAATCAAGCTCCAAGACTCTTTTGCAGAACTCTCTTTCTCTCTCTCGCTTTCTGTTTCTCTTTTCCTTCTCTTCTCCCAATCGAGATCAACACATATACACAACTCACCAACTCCCTCACATCTCTCACCACCAGCCCCTTTCCTTGACTTCTCTCCCCCTACTCAGCCACCCTGCTTTTCCCCCAATGCAGCTTTGCATTTAATGCAAAGCTGCCCTATATACACCTATATATATATATCACTCATCACACACATACTAGACACACACACACTCCACCGACACCACACACACACACACACGGTGCACTGTTTTATATATATACATACACATATCCACATACACATGTACATACATCATTCTACACATATACATATTTATAATATCCCACACACATATACATGTTACATATACATAACACGCATGTAATAATAATAATAATATTAATAATGACAATAATAAATAATAATAATAATAATAATAATAATAATAATAACCACAAAATTTTATACAAAAAAAAAAATTTGAGGTTATTACATACAATTAGGCACCAAATAAGGATAAAAGACTAAACATTAAGGGAGAAAAATATGACATTTTGCATTCTCATCAATAACAGTGAGAAATAGTCAAGTAGCTAAAAAGATGACTTAGAGTGCGTAATGAAAGTATAATGGACCCATAACCACAGGTCCTAGAACTAAAGAAATAAACAAGGAGATACTAATACTAGAATTTGGAGACTTTAAGTGTAAAGTCTCAAGGAAGTTAAAAGTCAAACCTTTGACTTTCAAGATTATTATTAAACAAAACAAAGAAGAATACGAACGAATTATGAACCTTATGTGAGAAATCTTCTTATTTGAAGATTTGATGTCCTAAATGCCAGTGGTAAATCCAAGAGACAGATTAGAAAGGAAACTATGATAATGAAATTGGCATGAAAAGATAATAGAGCTTCTTAAATATGAACGTCCTAATTTTGAAAGCAATTCCTATTTTAAGGGGAGGGGATGTAACTGTAACACCCCGACTCTGTATAATTAATAATTAAATAATTAATTATTAATTAGTACCGGCTTAGGGAATAATTAAGGAAATTAACCTTAATCTCCCGGTGGTCACACTAGACCAATAAATGACAAAACATGTCCAAGAATAGGGTATAATACCCGAACCTAATTATCCATTAATTAGGTGAGATAATGTCAATTTAACACTGACGGAATTCGAATTAATTAACCACGGAAATCCCGAATGAGTAATAAATGACACGGAACCTCTGACACTGTAGATAACTGAAATAGAAACTGACCGGAAGAAACTGCACCGAAAAAGGAGTTACGGAATGAAAGTTATGAGGCAAACATCAGAAACTGAATTAATGCGCAGCCAAACAGGGCCTTAGCCCAAAATGTGGAAAAATGACCAAATTGGTGGTCAAGGGGAATTGAACCCTTGACCTATGGAAGGAATGAATCTCACCCAAAAACTTAACCAGGTGGCCATCCAGCACCTTTGTGCCTATATATACAACTTAATTGTATATATCTCTGATTTGCCCCAACTTGCCACCCAAATCAACCAATGGCAACCCATGCAAACCCCACATGATTGCCCTCCATCAGCCCACATCATCCCCATGATCCTACTGATTCTCTGATGTATATATATATCTATATATATGGAGATGTATAGGTATAAATGTGTATATTAGTATATATACATGGACTCACCTTGAGATCTTCAAAAATCAGAACTGTTATAGAGGGGGTAGGTCTGTTAGAAGCTTGGAGAGTCTGCATGTAGTCTTGGGTGAGAGACCAAGAGAGAGAAAGCTTGCATGTGTGTATCCATGGCTTGTGTGTATACAAGCTTGTGCATGCCTATTGTTTATATGGAAATGCACCAAAGGACAGAGGGGAACTGAAGCATGACTGAACTGAGGCAGCCACCGAGGTCGTGCCTGAACCAAGCCAGAGGAGAGACTGCCACTGTTGGAGGTAAAAATTCATATTTTTCCTTCATTTATTGGTTTGAATTTTTAGAATTGTTTTGAGGAAATTCTGAGGCTATAAGGACTGTAATTGCATGCATGTTAGCTAGACTAAAAATCTGGGTTGTTTAAGCATAAGAAAGACCATCGGACTGCTTGGAATTCAAGCAAAAACACAAATCTGCCATTAATGGACCTGCACTGAATAGGGTCTGATCAACCTCCACCGAACTTGATTTGAGTTACCCAGACCTGAACTAGACCTTCCTAGGGTGCCAAAACCACCAACCCGCGACCCTAGAACACTGATTTGGACCCTCAAAACCGAACCTATAAGTCTCGGCCATGGAACCCAAACTCGAAAATAGGCCTCCAAACCGAAACTTCTAAATGGGATGTTGATCCCCATGGACACACGGTCACAACGAGCCAAGCCACGTGAGGTTTGGTGGAGAAATGAGGCCACGCGACCGAGCTGAAACCCCCCATGATAATCGGTTAAACAGAGCTCCACCCGTGATTTCGACGCACAAAATCGATGCCAAGTTGTTGGTCTAACCTGTAGCAATGGTTTGGAACCAAAAACAGCAAGAAAACGTACCCTAAAACTCACGAAATAGGAGAAGAAAATCTGCGAGAATTAGGGCTACAGTAGCAGTTTTGGTTGGAGAAGACGGAGTCGACTCGTCCAACTCGCTTGGGCAGACCGTGTCGACCCGGACACGTGTCGAGGCACGAACGTGCCACCTCTTAATTGGAACGGCACCGTTTAGTCAACTGATTTGTTTTAAAATCAAATTCCGCCTGTTTGGTCCCTCGGATAACAAATTAAAATTTGGATTAGGGGCAACTGAAACACGGATAGGGACTGAAATTGAGATTAAATGGGATATGTTATCCCGGTTATCTGAAGGGTTAGTGAACCGGTTGGTTCACAGTGTATTGGACCGGTTCAGCCAACTGAACCCTTGAACCAAAGGGTTTGAACCCCTAAATTATGTAATTATACTTTTAACCCTAATGTTTTCTGAAATTACGAGTCAATCCCAACTGTTTTGGGGAAATATCACAGTGGCCCAGATTTTGGGAAATTTCTTCATTTAAGCCCTGAATAAATTAATTAAATAATAAAATAATTATTTAATTATTTTATTAAATAGGTAAAATTACAATTTTACCCCTGGACATTAAATATGTCAAACGAAGTCCAAATTAAGTAAATAAATAGTGTATTTTCACTATTTCAAGCATTCTGGACTCAATGGTACAGTCCGATTTTGGAAATACAGTCCCGAAAAATACAGACCTGTAAGTGATAAATTACTGTACTGCCCCTGATGGCACCAGACCCAAATAAAAATATCAGATAGCCTATTTTGACTATCTCGTGCATTCTGGACTCAACGGTGAGGTCCGTTTAATGAACTGAGGTCCCGAAAAATACAGACACATAAAGTGTAAATGACCGAATTGCCCTTAATGATACCCAGGGCCGATTAAACATAACAGACAGTCCAATTTCACTATGTTGGACGCTCTGGACCCAATGGTGAGGTCCATTTTATGAACTGACGTGCCGAAAAATATGACACGTGAAATTACCAAATTACCCCTGATACTGTACGAAGCCCAAACAAAGTCCGATTGGGACGAAACTGATACCGGTAGGAGCCCAGACACTGGTGAGACTGTATACTTGATTAGATGACGAATCGGGGTCAGAATTACACAAAACGTAAAATGACCAAAATACCCCTGAGCACTGTAAGTGCAAAGTAGAGGTCAAACTGATCTGATAAATTATCATAGGGATAATTATGAACACTGAAGGGCTAAATAAGACTCCGAAACAGTCAACGCGTAAAATGAGAAATGACCGATGTGTCCCGACGATCTAAAACAGATACCAAATGAAGTCCAAGGGATTTACAAATTTATACATGAGATATATGGGACGTTCTGAGGACCATGATAGGGTCCGGGGCAAAAATGACAAAATTACCATTTTGCCCCTAGGACTAAATAAGTACCCAACTGATACCGATTAAAGTCTAAAAGACTTAAAACTTCATATATACGATATATGGGATATTCTGAGGACCATAACAGGGTCCGGGATAAGAATGGCAAAATTACCATTTTGCCCCTATGGTTAAAATGAGAACCTAACTGATACCGATTGGAGTCCAAAGGACGTAGAACTTTGTACTTAAGATATAAAGACTATTCCGTAGACCACGATAGGGTCCGGGACAAGAATGGTAAAATTACCATTTTGCCCCTAAGGTTGAATGAGTGCCTGACTGATAACAATTGAAGTCTAAATGACTTAGGATATAATCCTAATAACTGCTAAGCCTAATTAAAGAATGAAATAGCCTCGGGTGAGACCCAATGGAAGGGCGATAGGCTACTAGGCTATCTTAGGTAATCCGATAGATACCTAAGATGATGAATGAGACCTGAATGGATGAGTTCTGATCTGTCTGTGATTGATGATTATTATTCAGGATATACATGGAGATGCCTGACGTACCTGGAGGTTATCGGATTATTTATGCAAGGAAATAGGCGTAAAGTTTGTGAGTAACTTCTGACACTGTTTTGATACTGTCCCTTGATTTACTGATCTGTTTTGAATGCAATTATTTAAGTGCAATTATTTAAATGCATATTTTCCGTACTATATCACTTATGACATGATTTTAGTCTTTTTAAATAATTGACTATATTCCTGATCCCTGTGCTAGCATTCTGTACTGTTTTGCCCGTTTTGAACTGTTGAGATAAAATGGATATATTGAACCATTATTTCTGAAACGATTAAATAAACCATGTGATATAGGCAAAGAACAACATTTTGTTGTATCGTACAGCTTTGTATAGTATACTGTCTGAATGCCATATTGTTTAAATGTATGTACTTAATGTACGCCTTCGTACCACATTCCACGTGATGTGCTTGTGTCCTTCGAATTAGGAATTCCGTTCAGTTCGGTTATGTGATGTCCGTTAATGATATGTCTGCCTCGATTGATACGTTCCGTCCGGTTCTGACATGTTCCGTCCGTTAATGATGTTAAGTCCGCTTTGATTGATATATGGTCCAGTTCCGTTATGATCCGTCCGTTGATGATATGTCTTTGCTTTGACTAAAGTTTTGTTCTGTTCGATTCTGTTATGTTCCGTTCATTGATAATGTGTCTGCCTTGATTGATATATGGTCCAGTTCCGTTGTGTATTGTCCGTTGATGATACGTCTGTCTTGATTGAAATATTGTTCAGTCCAGTTATGATTAGTTCCGACAATGATGTGTCCCTGACTTGATTGTTATATTGTTTCTACCCGGTTCCGTTATGATGTGTCCTGCTCATGATTTGCCTGTGTCCTGATTAGTGTATCGTTTCCGTTTAGTTCCGTTATAATTTTATCCGTTCGCGATATGCCCTTGCTTGACTGATGTATTGTTACCGTCCGATTCCGTTATATTCCGTCCGTTAATGTTATGTCTGCCTCGATTGATATGTTCCGTCCGGTTCTGACATGTTCCGTCCATTGATGATCTGTCTGTCTTGATTGATATAAGGTCCAGTTCCGTTATGATTCGTTCCGTTAATGAAGAGTCTGTGTCTTGACCGATATATTAGCAATAGTTATTGTTCTGACCGATTGGTTATGTCATGTTCTGATCCGTTTGTATTGTCTGTTCGATTCTGTTTTATTGTACTAGACTGCTTATGAAATGGATTTATAAAAATAGTTATTTTGAAATGACTAAATTATCCATGTGCCTTGGAAGCACAAAACTGGTTTTGAAACCCATGATAGGGAATCTGTGTTACTCACTGGGCTTATTTAAGCTCACCCCATTATTCTGACATTTTTCAGGAATTACCTCCATTGGATTAGATGGTACTGTGACATGACGTGAATAGACTAAGTGTCATCGCAAGTAAGGATCTGACGGCACTGAATTGTAGAGACTGGTTTATTGTGGACTGAACCTGGTTATTCCGGTGAGTGGTATGTTATGACTGACTTGACTGATATATATTAGATAGACATGGCTCATGGAACTAATGGTACTCTAGAGATATTAGATCTGCTCTGTTGTTATATGCTCAATTTTAGATATGCTCTGAAATTAGAATTGTTGACTGACTGGATTTAGTCTTGCTCTGTGATACATATACTTATGATGGATAAGTGAGTTGCATTCCCGTGATACAAAGAAAAAGTTTTAAATTCCGCTGCATCTGACCCTACAGTTGGAGTGCAATTCGTCGGAAAGTTCAGAATTTGCCTTTGGTTGGTCGCGTCGCGACCGACTGGCAGTCACGTCCTCGACATCCGCGTAGGGTGGGGTTCGGGATGTGACAGTAACACCCCGACCCAATTAAGCAAAGCGATTAACGATAATGGTAGTTATTGTCACATCCTGAACCCCACCCTACGCGGATGTCGAGGATGTGATGCCAGTTAGCCGCCTTGCCGACTTGCCGACCGACAATGCGACCAACCAAAGGCAAACTTATGAACTTAACGACGAATTGCATTCCAATTATAGGGTCAGAGCAGCAGAATTTAAAACCTTTTTCATCTCGTGAATGCACTATTTACTTATTTAATTTGGGCTTTGTTTGAGTCATTTAGTGTCCTCGGATAAAATAGTAATTTTACCCAATTAATAAAATAATTAAAATAATTATTTTATTATTTATTTATTTTTTTCAAGGGCTTATTTGAATTAATTCCTTAAAATCTAAGCCAGAACATAATTATTCAGAACAGTTGGGGTCCAAATGCAATTAAGGAAAATACAGGATTAATTCTTTTCAATTAAGCCCTTGGACCATTGGGTTTACTAGGTCAAACCCTAGACCGGTCCAAAACCTTGGTGAATCAGCCGGTTTACTAGACCATATAGAATCGGAATAACATAACCTATTATATCCCTTATCCACGTTTAGGTTAGGCCTTTTGGCCTAAAACGACGTAGTTCGACTTGCCCCTTATATCCGGTTGAGTACCGACCCGACCCGTGTTTGGTACTGTTCATCGTCTTCCTTATGAAGATGAACAGTAACCCTAAAACTGAAAATTTTTCAATTCAATTTCGTGCCTTTCTATCCATGATTTCTTACTGTTTTTCTTTATAATCCACTACTAGGAGGTTTTTACATAATTTGGCATCCTTTTCAGGGCACGAAACAATCTCAAAAGCTTGATTCAAGCTTTGATGGCCGAATAGATAGTTAGGCCATACACCTCTATTTCTTAACCAAATGTGATAATTTTTGGCTTGTTGTAACCGTAAAATCATAGGGATTAATATTGCATTCATAAAACTAAGATTGAGGTTCGGTTTGAGATACCCCAAATCAGACCTGTGACCTACAACTCTAGTTTTAGGGCTCATTTTTAGCCATTTGGTCTGGCTTTCATTACAGTGCAAACCCTATGGCATCTAATTGAAGTCCTTATCCCTCAATCGAGGTTTAACCCCAGTCGAATTAGACCTGCTTTGTCAAGGTATGTTAATGGCGGTTTGGGCACGGTTTGGTGTTCTAGGGCTATTTCAGGGTCTCATTTCATGCCTTAAACAAGGTTTCTTATTCTAAACATCATGTATGGAGTTAATAGGGATTAACAACATCAAAACTGTACCAAAAATTTAAACAAAAAAATCAAATAATTTGAGGCTTATACCTCTTGACAGTGGGCTGTTATTCCCTTTGGGATTTCGGTTTTGGCACCTCAGGCTTCCTTAAAGTAGACCTCAGCTTCCCTGTTAGTTGTGAGGTTCCATGCACACCCACACCTTCATTCTTTCTCTATCTCTCTCTAACTCACTCTCTCACCCAGTCTTTACGAACACACACACATATACACAGTTGCACACACATAAAAGTTTACTCATTCAGTCATGGTCTGAACACTAGCACACATGTCTTTGGAGGGTCAAGGTGCATAGATATATATATATATATTATTGCATACCTATACATGTACTCCTATGTATATATAGATGCATGCAAATCAGAATTTCAGGTGGGATCATACGGCTGAGGTGCGATGATGTGAGCTCATAATGAGGGGTTTGCATGTAAGGCCATTGGCCAATTTAGGAGGTGGACTTGGACAATTTAGTGTTATATACAATTCTTTTGTATTTTTAAGCACGAAGTTGTTGGCAGCCCACTTGGTAATTTTTTGGGTACTTAAAATCTTGCCCCACTTGGTCAAAGGGTTCAAATCCCCTTGGCCTCACTTTTGGGTATTTTTTTCCTCATTTGGGCTTAGGCCTTGTTTGGTTGGCGCAAAATTCCGTTTTGGCTTTTTCCATTATATTTTCTTTTCCAGTGTTCTTTTTACGAAGCGGTTTCTTCTGCGGGTTTCGTATTTCAGTTAGCTTCGATGTCAAAGGGCCTCGTGTCAGTTATTATTCATTTGTGGCCAACAAAGTTTGCTAATTCTAGTTTCCATAGTGTTACAATGACATCATTTCACCTAATTAATTGGTAATTAGGTTCGGGTATTACACCCTCCTTTCTAACGTGTTTAACTATTTTATTGGTCTATTGTGACCGTCAAAAGGTTCCCAATTAACTATCTTAATTATTCTTTATGTCGGTTCTAATTAATAATTAGCAACTAATTATTAATTAATCAAGGTCGGGGTGTTACATCCTACCCCCCTTAAAAGAAGTTTTGTCCTCAAAACTTAGTTGGTCATATCTAAGAGATTCTGATCTCTCTTCATGCCAATACTATTACCATAGTTTCACACAAATTTCATATCAGATACAAGAATCCCCATTAAGTCTGATTTACAACCAGAATTGTATAGTCTCATCAAGATTCAATGATCAGACCCATATCACCATGAATCAAACTGGGCGAATATCCTCAAATAAGTAGAAATTATCTACTAAGATCATTTAATCATATGTGATCCCAAAAGTGATTCATATGATATCCACAATCACGGTTTATTGTATTTTGGGTTATTTCGAACTATTAATGTCACAGAACCTATTTTTTTATTAGGTCATAATATAGTCTGCGTCAAGTCAGATTTTTGGGGTATTACACTTTACCCTCCATCAATAAAGTTTTGTGCCCAAAACTCAACTGTCCTTCTAGAGGAATTTATCATCTGTCAGACAGGTCAGTAATGTACCATAAAGTTTAACCTCAATCACTTTTACTGCCATGTCGCCAATTAGCATTAGTTGATAATTCCTAATCCTACAAGTGTCAGGTGAGATCCAGAATATCCAGAATATGATTGATTTTCAATCCAAAAATATACTACCACAATAAGAGTTAGCTGACCTAAAGTCATTATCCTCCCAAGAATTATTAATCATCTGATCATCCTTGTTATCCAAGGAACATCAACTCCAATCATGTGCCCAAAGATGATGGATCGTTGCTCAAATATCATCCTGTGGTACTAGTGAATCTCTAATAGTTACAATCTTAAATCATTTGATCCTTAGTCCTTAGACTCCTTAGAATCACAGATGCATCATCTATTACGAAGACCTCCATAATCCTATGTCTAGTCTCCAAAAGTGGGACTTAGTATCCGTGGCTCAGGTACTCTGTGGTTCTCAATCCATAACTTAATGCTCTGATGTGGACAATGGTTTGGGAACCATTTCATAACTTTTTGTCCTAAAGTTACCATATTTGGAAACTTTCTCTGAGTTTATAACCTTTAGCTTTAATATCGCTCTGTGATACTAGTGGATTCCAAAACTTTACCAACCTGGCTCTGATACCACTCTGTCACATCCCGAACCCCACCTTACGCGAATGTCGAGGACGTGATGCTAGTTAGCTGCCTTGCCGGTTTGTCGATCGACAATGCAACCAACCAATGGCAAATTTATGAGCTTAACGACGAATTGCATTCCAATTGTAGGGTCAGAGCAACGGAATTTAAAACCTTCTTCATCTCAGGAATGCAACTCATTTATAAATATCAGAGAGGTATATACCACAGAGCAAGTCAAGTGTAAAACCAGATAGCTAATAACTCTAACCACAACGCACGTTTATAATCAGACATATAACATAGAGCACATCTAATATCTCTAGAGTACCATTACCATGAGACATGTCCCAATACCTCTAATGCATATCGATGAAGTCAATCGTATCTTATCACTCACCTGAACAACCAGATTCAATCCACAAGAGTCCAAGTCTCCACAAATTAGTGCCATCAGATCCTTTACTTGGAATGCCACTCAGCCTATCCATGTCATATCATAGTGCCTTCTAATCCAATGGAGATAAATCGTGAAAAATGTTAGGATAATGGGGTGAGCTTAAATAAGCCCAATGATTAACACAGGTTCCCTGTCATGGGTTTCAAAAACCAATTCTTCCTTACAAAGCACATGGAGGGTATAGTTGTTTATGAAATAATAGTTTTATAAATTCACTTAATGCAGTTGAGTAGAATAAAACAGGACTGAGCTAAATGAAACAACAAATTAGAACAAACAGAACAGTGCAGGATGCCAGTATATAAATCGGAGCATAGGCAAATAAATCAATAACAAAACAGGTCAGTATTGAGCGGAATAGAACAGACTAAAATAGGACAAGACGCTAATTAGGCAAGACAGAACAAAATCATGCCACATGTAGTGCAGTACAAAAGGGTATGCATTTAAATATACACATTTAAACAGTATAGCATATAAAACAGTACAGTGTATGAAGAAACAATATCTAGACAGTGTAACTTATACACCAAGTCAGAAGTTCCAAGTTACTCACAAACTGTTTGCTTATCTCCTTGTACAAATAATCTGATAACCTCTAGAGACGTTAGTCACCTCCTTGCATATCCTGAACAATCATCATTAATCGCAGACAAATCAGAATTCATCCATTCATGTCTTATTCATCATTTTAGGCGTCTATTGGATTACCTAAGATAGCCTAATAGCCTATTGCCCTTCATTGGGTTTCATCCGAGGGTACTTCATTCTTTAATTAGGCCTAGTAGTTATCAGGATTATAATCTAAGTCATTTAGACTTTAATCGTCATCAGTTAAGTACTTATTTAACCTTAAGGGCAAAATGGTAATTTTACCATTCTTATCCCAGACCTTGTCATGGTCCTTAGAATAGTCCACATATCTTAAATATAAAGTTCTAAGTCTTTTGGACTCAAATCGTTATCAGTTAAGTACTTATTTAACCTTAGGGGCAACATAGTAATTTTAATTTTACCATTCTTGTCCCGGGCCCTGTCGTGGTCCTCAAAATAGTCCACATATCTTAAATATAATTTTTTAAGTCTTTTGGACTTCATTTGGTATCTGCTTTTGATCATCGGGATATATCAGTCATTTTTTATTTTACACTCTGACTATTTTGGAGTCTTATTCAACCCCTAAATGTTCATAATCATGCTTATGACAATTTATTGGATCAGATTGGCCTTTATTTGGCCTCCACTTTGCACTTACCATGCTCAGGGGCATTTTGGTCATTTTACATGTGAAATTTTGACCCCGATTCATCATTTAGTCATATGTACAGTTTCACGAGTATCTGGGCTTCTATCGGTATCAAGTTCTTCCCATTTGGACTTCATTTGGAATTCGCATAGCATTTGGGGCATTTCGGTAATTTTATGTTTTGCAAGATTTTGACCTTGATTCATTATTTAATCCCGTGTACAATTTCACGAGTATCTGGGGTTCTATCGGTATCAATTTAGTCCCATTTGGACTTCTTTTGGACTTTGCATAGCATCAGGGGCATTTTGGTAATTTTACACTTTCACACGTCACGTTTTTCGATACTTCGTTTGCCAGTAAGGACTCCACCGTTGAGTCCAGAGTACCCAACATAATTAAAATGGACTATCGTTTATGTTTAATTTGCCCGAGGTATCATTAAGGGCAATACAATCATTCACCATTTGCGTGTCTCTATTTTTCGGGACTTAATTTCCCAAATTGGACTCCACCATTGAATCCGAAATGCCCGAGATAGTAAAAATGCACTATTTACGTATTTAATTTGGGCTTCGTTTGAGTCATTTAGTGTCTTGGGGTAAAATAGTAATTTTACCCAATTAATAAAATAATTGAAATAATTATTTTATTATTTATTTATTTTTTTAGGGGCTTATTTGAATTAATTCCTTAAAATCTGGACCAGAACATAATTATTCATAACAGTTGGGGTCAAAATGCAATTCAGGAAAATACAGGATTAATTCTTTTTAAATAATCGCTTGGACCGCTGGGTTTACTAAGTCAAACCCTAGACCGGTCCAAAACCTTGGTGAACCAACCGGTTCACTAGACCATACATAACCGGAACAACATAACCTGTTATAGCCCTTATCCACGTTTAGGTTAGGCCTGAATCCCAAATTCTAATTTGTCACCTCTGCAACCAAACGACCCCAATTTGATTTAAAATTTAAAACATTTGGCCTAAAACAACGTAGTTCGACTTGCCCCTTATATCCGGTCAGGTTCTGACCCGACCCAAATCCGATTCGACCCGTGTCTGGTATTGTTCATCGTCTTCCTTATGATGATGAACAGTAACCTTAAAATCGAAAATTTTTCAATTCAATTTTGTGCCTTTCTAGCCATGATTTTGTTGCTGTTTTTCTTTCTAATCCACTACTATGAGGTTTCTAGATAATTTGGCATCCTTTTCATGGCTCGAAATGATCTCAAAAGCTTGATTCAAGCTATGATGGCCGAATAGATAGTCAAGCCATACACCTCAATTTCTTAACCAAATGTGATAATTTTTGGCTTATTGTAACCATAAAATCATAGGGATTAATATTGCATTCATAAAACTGAGATTGAGGTTCGATTTGAGATACCCCAAATCAGACCCGTGACCTGCAACTTTAGTTTTAAGGCTCATTTTTTAGCCATTTGGTCTGGTTTTCGTTGTAGTGCAAACCCTATGGCATCTAGTTGAAGTCATTATCCCTCAATCGAGGTTTAACCCCAGTCGAATCAGACTTGCTTTATTAAGGTCTGTTAATGGCGGTTTGGGCACGACTTGGTGTTCTAGGGCTGTTTCAGGGTCTCATTTCAAGCCTTAAACAAGGTTTCTTATTCTATACATCATGCATGAAGCTAATAAGGCTCAACAACATCAAAACTGTACCAAAAATTTAAACAAAAAAAATGAAATAGTTTGAGGCTTATACCTCTTGATAGTGGGCTGTTCTTCTCTTTGGCACCTCAGACTTCCTTAAAGTAGACCTCAGCTTCCCTCTTAGTTGTGAGCTTCCATGCACACCCACACCTTCACTCTTTCTCTATCTCTCTCTAGCTCACTCTCTTACCCAGCCTTTACGAACACACATACAAAAGTTTACTCACTCAGTCATGGTCTGAACACTTGCACACGTGTTTGAAGGGTCAAAGTGTATAGATATATATATATATATATATATATATTTTTGCATACCTATAGATAAACTCCTATGTATATATAGATGCATGCAAATCAAAATTTCAAATGGTATCATACGGCTGAGGTGGGATGATGTGAGCTCATGATGAGGGGTTTGTGTAATATCCCGACCCGGGATACGTCACGTATACCGAGGTAGGTCGGTTAACACATGTAACTTGAACGGTAAGATATGTATATCATAGTATTTTCATGGAAATGAATGACTGGAACTGTGAATGATGGAAATGAATGACCAAGGCTGGGTAACACCTGAGCACCACAGGGCATTGCATCGAAATGCGTGCATGCACGTATTTTCATGCATGCATACGTGAACATAGATACATAGCTCAATTAAAATAAGTGTATGTGTATACGATTAAAAATGGGATTGTACCCCTACATATGCATGTATGTACATGTATAAAAACATGTATTTTGTGTGTATATATATATATGTATATTATATAATTTATTATACATGTATTAGGTGTTTATGTATATATGTATATATGCATAAGAAATGAAAAGGAAATGAAAAGGAAAAAGGGAAACTACCTTGGGCAGTATGCAGGTACACTAAATGAGAGTGTGTGTGTCGGTTAGGTGAGATGTATGTGTATTATATATATATAATATGATATATGTATTTATGAGTGTAACACAAGTCTCCCAAGCCAATTAATGCAAAGTTTGCATTTGGCAGAGAGAACACAGAACATAGGTCAAAGAAAGGGGCCATAGAAGGGGGAGTAACCGAGAGAGAGAAAGAGAAAAAGGGAGAGAGGCGGTGGAACCCTTCTCTCTATATATGTACCTACGGGTGTGGGTTTAAAGGCAAAAAGGAGACCAAGATTGAGAGAACACTTTAGCAAAGAACTCAGGAGCAGAAATAGGAACGTTTGGAGGGTCACAGTGGGCTAAATCCGAACACCCAGGTAAGCAAATTTAATTCTGTTTTTGAGATTTTAAGCATGAAGGTTTGATCTAAACCTAGGGTCTTGATAAGCATGCTTTTAGCTTTTAAATGCAAAAAGAATCAGGTTAAATGGTTTAGAAACCAAGGAGATATCTATAGTTGCAGGTTTGATGAATAATCACGGTTTCATGAAAAACTAGGCTCAAAACTTGTTTTAAGTTGTTAGAAATGACCTACACAAGTGCAGAAACACACTAGAAACATTTTAGGGCCAAAACCGTGAACAAAACGCCATGAAATAGAAGATATCACTTGGTCGGAGAATCGGCCGGAAATGTTTCAACCCCTATTTCGTGAAGAACTAGTGGGTTACATTGAAAACTAAAGTTAGAAATATAACTACATGACAAATGGAAAAGAATGGCATTCAAAACGGCTTTAAAAATGACTGAAACTGAGTCACCGTCGCCGGAGAAGGTGACTGTGCACTGCCGGAACCCTACCGGAGTTCTAGGGGAGACGACCGGAAAGTCGTGGGTCTCTTCGGGTTAAGTCTAGACCGGATACGGGTTCGGATCGGGTCGGTACCCGACCGAAAATAAAACGGAGCCAAAACTGTGTCATTTGGGTTTTAAATTTAAATGAATTGGGCTTGTTTGGCTATGGGGATAGGAAATGGAAATTGGGTTTGGGCTTATTCCAACCACGGATAAGGGTAGGAACCAGGATATTGGAATCCGGTTCTCTGAATGGACTGAACCGTTTGGTTCAGTGAAGGGGCAGACCGGTTTAGGGTTTTTAGGTCTGAACCAACTGGTTCAGACCGCAGCTTTTGGAAATTGTGAACCGGCCCCAAATATTTTAAGAAATTTCACTGTTGCCCAAACATAAAAAAATTAATTAAATATTAATTTTACAATAATGCCCCTATTTCAAAATTGGGTCAAACGAAGTCCAAACGATACAAATGAATAGTCAAAACCTATTATCTCGGACATTCTGAGTCCAATGGCTGGGTCTGTTTTGCGAGACGGAACCCTGAAAGATAAAATACCGCAAAAGTGCAAAATGACTATTTTGCCCTTTTTAGTGCAAAAGTCCAAATGGAATTCCGCGAAAGCCTAAACCGACTTTCTTCGGCATTCCGGACTCAATGGTAAAGTCTAAAATAGTATTTGAAATACTCATGATACAAAGGCATAAAATTTGATGAATAGCATTTATTCTGAAACGTATTCACTATATATAGGAAACTGGAAAGGCAAAGGTATACTCACGGATTTCTGAGATAGAATCACGATAGAGGTAAGTGGATCACTTTCTCTTACATGTGGTGTTTCCACAAGCCAAGTTTATTCTTTTACTGCCAAACTTGTACTCTTGAATGTATTGATATCCTGTGTTCTGCATTTCGATATTTTCTATCTTGTGGACATATCATTGGCTGATGTATCATTGTTATCATGTTTCATTGTGCTTGAAAGCACATATGTTATTGCTATCCACAATATGATATTGTTCTATCTTGTGGACCTTGATTGATTGCTATATCATTGTTTTCATGTTAAACCATGCCTTGAAAGGCCTACTATTGTATCCTCATTGAATGAATGATATTCCATTTTTATACTCTATGGAATTACTATGATCATGACATGTTTGTGGACACGGGAGTTGTGCTCAGTCACAACACCCATCTGATGCTATCTGATTGAATGGGACCTACGGGTCAAGTTCGTGAACGGACAAATGGCAATTTACTGGAATTGACTGGGGGGTATGCCGGGCCCCAAAAGATCGAGGGTCTGCCGAGCCCTGAAACAGAATAACAGCATCTCTTATGATTGACAGAACTTGATTGTTGAATGGCACGATTCCTTATGATTCTACAAGTCTTGAAGGACTTGCATTGATTGATTTGATTGTGATCGGTTCATTGTGGCAGTACTTCATTGTTGTTATATTTTCATTTTACACTATACTTCTGATTGTGTATTGTGATTACTTTTCATTGGCCCTCGGGGTAATTGGTTCCATTGGCCCTCGTGGCATTTATGTTCATTGGCTATCATAGCATCTCCTTCCTTATGATTGGCTATCATTATCTTATTCATGGATTCACGTTGATCATCGATACCAGTGTTGGAGATCTGTTTTACTTACTGAGCTTTGTAGCTCATTCCACCCCATTTACCCCCATTTCAGGTGATGACGCTGCGAGACCCCAGTAGGAGTCTGAGAGCGTAGGGGGACATTTTGAAGTATTATATCAGTCTATGTTAGTTCTCCCATGTATTCACCACCCCCGGGTGCTGGTTACGTTTTAGTTCTCATTTTGAATTATGTAGAACTATGTCATGTATTTAATAGACTTCCGCTGTTTAATTTATTTAAAAAGACTTCCGCTGGATTACTGTAATTGATAAAGACTTCCGCTGTTTATTGTTTAAAATTTTTAGTACATTGCATATTAGTACTATGATACAGGAATGGAAAAAGTAGGGTCGGCCTTCGGGTCGGCCCCGCGACACGAGATCCGCATAGGGTGGGTTTCGGGTCGTGACAATTTGCATGTGTGGCCATTGGCCAATTTGGGTGGTGGACTTCGATAATTTAGTGCTATATACAATTCTTTTTGTATTTTCAGGCACGAAGTTGTTGGCCGCCCACTTGGTAATTTTTTGGGTACTTAAAATCTTGCCCCACTTGGTCAAGGGTTCACATCCCCTTGGCCTCACTTTTGGGTATTTTTTTTTCCTCATTTGCACTTAGGCCTTGTTTGGTTAGCGCAGAATTTTGTTTTGGCTATTTTCGTTATATTTTCTTTTCCAGTGCTCTTTTTACTAAGCGGTTTCTTCTCCGAGTTTCGTATTTCAGTTAGCTTCGATGTCAAAGGGCCTCGTGTCAGTTATTATTCATTTGTGGCCGTCAAAGTTTGCTAATTCTAGTTTCCATAGTGTTACAATGACATCATTTCACCTCATTAATTGGTAATTAGGTTCGGGTATTACACCCTCCTTTCTGACGTGTTTAATTATTTTGTTGGTCTATCGTGACCGTCGAAAGGTTCCCGATTAACTGTCTTAATTATTCTTTATGTCGGTTCTAATTAATAATTAGCAACTAATTATTAATTAATCAAGGTCGGAGTGTTACATCCTACCCCCCTTAAAAGAAGTTTTGTCCTCAAAACTTAGTTGGTCATATCTAAGAGTTTCTAAGCTCTCTTCATGCCAATACTATTATCATAGTTTCACACTGATTTCAAATCAGCTACAGGAATCCCCATTAAGTCTGATTTGTGACCACAATTGTATGGTCTCATCAAGATTCGATGATTAGACCCATATCACCATGAATCAAATCGGGCGATCATCCTCGAATAAGTAGAAATCATCTACTAAGATCATTTAATCACATGTGATCCCAAAAGTGATTCATTTGATATCCACAATCGCAATTTAATGTAGTTTGGGTTATTTCGAACTATTAATGTCACATAACCTATTTTTTTATTAAGTCAGAATATAGTCTGGGTCATGTCAGATTTTTGGGGTACTACACTCTACCCTCCTTCAATAGAGTTTTGTCCCCAAAACTCAACTGTCCTTCTAGAGGAATTTATCATCTGTCCGACAGGTCAGTAATGTACCATAAAGTTTAACCTCAATTACTTTTACTGCCATGTCTCCAATTAGCATTAGTTGATAATTCTTAATCCTACAAGTCTCATGTGAGATTCAGAAAATCCAAAATAAGAGTGATTGTCAATACAAAAGTATACTACCACAAAAAAAGTTAGCTGACCTATAGTCATTGTCCTCCCAAGAATTATTAATCATTTGATCATCCTGGCTACCCATGGAACATCAACTCCAATCACGTCCCCAAAGATTATGGACCGTTGCTGAAATACCATCCTGTGGTACTAGTGAATCTCCAATAGTTATAATCTCAGATCAGTTGATCCTTAGTCCTTAGACTCCTTTGAATCACAGATGCATCGTCTATTACGAAGACCTCCATAATCCCTAGACAGTCTCCAAAAGTGGGACTTAGTATCCATGGCTCAGATACTCTGTGGTTCTTAATCCAAAACTTAATGCTTTGATGTAGCCAATGGTTTGGGAACCATTTCACAACTTTTTGTCCTAAAGTCACCATATTTGGAAACTTTCTCTGAGTCTATAACCGATAATCTTAACCTTTAACTCTGATATCGTTCTGTGATACTAGTAGATTCCAAAACTTTACTAACTTGGCTCTGATACCACTCTGTCATAACCCGAACCCCACCCTACGCGAATGTCGAGGACGTGATGCCAGTTAGCCGCCTTGCCAGTTTGCTGACCGACAATGCGACCAACCGAAGGCAAACTTATAAACTTAACGACGAATTGCATTCCAATTATAAGGTCAGAGCAGCAGAATTTAAAACCTTTTTAATCTCGGGAATGCAACTCATTTATAAATACCAGAGAGGTATGTACCACAAAGCAAGTCAAGTCTAAAACCAGATAGCTAATAACTCTAACCACAGAGCACGTCTATAATCAGACATATAACATAGAGCCCATTTAATATCTCTAGAGTACCATTACCATGAGCCATGTCCCAATACCTCTAATGCATATCAATGAAGCCAATCGTATCATGTCACTCACCTGAATAACCTGATTCAATCCACAAGAGTCCAAGTCTCAACAAATTAGTGCCACCATATCCTTTACTTGGAATGGCACTCGGCCTATCCATGTCATATCATAGTGCCTTCTAATCCAATGGAGATAAAACCTAAAAAATGTTAGGATAATGGGGTGAGCTTAAATAAGCCCAGTGAGTAACACAGGTTCCCTGTCATGGGTTTCAAAAACCAATTCTTACTTACAAAGCACATGGAGGGTTTAGTTGTTTCTGAAATGACAGTTTTACAAATTCACTTAATGTAGTTAAGTAGAAGAAAACAGGACTGAGCTAAATGAAACAGCAGATTAGAACAGATAGAATAGTGCAAAATGCCAGTATATAAATCAGAGCATAGGCAAATAAATCAAAATAAAACAGGTCAGTATTAAGTGGAATAGGACAGAACAAAATAGGACAAGACGCTAATTAGGTAGTACAAAACAAAATCGTGCCACGTGTAATGTAGAACAAATGGGTATGAATTTAAGTATACACATTTAAACAGTATAGCATATAAAATGGTATAGTGTATGGAGATACAATATCTAGATAGTGTAACTTATACACCAAGTCAGAAGTTCCAAGTTACTCACAAATTGTTCGCTTATCTTGTTGTACAAGTAATCTGATAACCTCCAGATACTTTAGGCACCTCCTTGCATATCCTGAACAATCATCATTAATCATAGACAAATAAGAATTTGTCCATTCATTTCTTATTCATCATCTTAGGTGTCTATTGGATTACGTAAGATAGCCTAATAGCCTATTGCCCTTTCATTGGGTTTCATCTGAGGCTACTTTATTCTTTAATTAGGCCTAGTAGTTATCAGGATTATAATTTAAGTCATTTAGACTTCAATCGTCATCAGTTAAGTACTTATTTAACCTTTGGGGCAAAATAATAATTTTATCATTCTTGTCCCGGACCCTGTCGTGGTCCTCAGATTAGTCCACATATCTTAAATATACTTTTCTAAGTTTTTTGGACTTCATTTGGTGTCTGGTTTTGATCATCAGGACACATCAGTCATTTTCTATTTTACACTCTGACTATTTCGGAGTCTTATTCAGCCCCTAAATGTTCATAATCATGCTTATGAGAATTTATTGGATCAGATTGGCCTTTATTCGGCCTCCACTTTGCACTTACCATGCTTAGGGGCATTTTGGTCTTTTTATGTTTTGTAAAATTCTGACATCGATTCATCATTTAATCATATGTACAATTTCACGAGTATCTGGGCTTCTATGGGTATTAATTTTGCCCCATTTGGACTTCGCATAGCATCAGGGGCATTTTGGTAATTTTACATTTTGCAGGATTCTGAGCTCGACTCATCATTTAATCCCGTGTACAGTTTCAGGAGTTTCTAGGCTTCTATCGGTATCAATTTCGTCCCATTTGGACTTGGCATAGCATCAGGGGCATTTTATTAATTTCACACTTTCACGTGTCACATTTTTCGATACTTCGTTTGCTAGTACGGACTCTACCGTTGAGTCCAACGTGCCCAACATAATTAAAATGGACTATATTTTATGTTTAATTGGCCCTAGGTATCATTAGGGGCAATACAATTATTCACCATTTGTGAGTCTCCATTTTTCGGGACTTAATTTTCCAAATCAGACTCCACCATTGAGTCCGGAATGCCCGAGATAGTAAAAATGCACTAATTACTTATTTAATTTGGGCTTCATTTGAGTCATTTAGTGTCCTAGGGCAAAATAGTTATTTTTACCCAATTAATAAAATAATTCAAATAATTATTTTTTTATTTTTTTAGGGGCTTATTTGAATTAATTCCTTAAAATTTGGGCTAGAACATAATTATTCAGAACAGTTGGGGTCAAAATGCAATTCAGGAAAATACTGGTTTAATTCTTTTCAATTAAGCCCTTGGACCGTTGGGCTTACTAGGTCAAATCCTAGACCGGTCCAAAACCTTGGTGAACCAGCCGGTTCACTAGACCATACAGAACCGGAATAACATAACCTGTTATATCCCTTATCTATGTTTAGGTTAGGCCTGAATCCCAAATTCTAATTTGTTACCCCTACAACCAAACGACCCCAATTGGATTTAAAATTTAAAACATTTGGCCCAAAACGACGTCGTTCGACTTACCCCTTATATCCGGTCGGGTTCCGACCCGTGTCCGGTACTATTCATTGTCTTCCTCATGATGATGAACAGTAACCCTAAAACCGAAAATTTTTCAATTGAATTTCGTGCCTTTCTAGCCATGATTTCTTAATGTTTTTCTTTCTAATCCACTACTAGGAGGTTTCTAGGTAATTTGGCATCCTTTTCATGGCTCGAAACGATCTCAGAAGCTTGATTCAAGCTTTGATGGCCGAATAGATAGTCAGGCCATACACCTCCATTTTCTTAACCAAATGTGATAATTTTTGGCTTGTTGTAACCGTAAAATCATAGGGATTAATATTGCATTCTTAAAACTAAGATTGAGGTTCGGTTTGAGATACCCCAAATCAGACCCGTGACCTGCAACTCTAGTTTTAGGGCTTATTTTTTAGCCATTTGGTCTAGTTTTCGTTGTAGTGCAAACCCTATGGCATCTAGTTGAAGTCCTTATCCCTCAATCGAGGTTTAACCCCAGTCGAATCAGACCTACTTTGTCAAGGTTTGTTAATGGCAGTTTGGGCACGGCTTGGTGTTCTAGGGTTGTTTTAGGGTCTTATTTCATACCTTAAACAGGTTTCTTATTCTAAACATCATGCATGTAGTTAATAGGGCTCAACAACATCAAAACTATACCAAAAATTTAAACAAAAAAAATCAAATAGTTTGAGGCTTATACCTCTTGACAGTGGGCTGTTCTTCCCTTTGGGGGTTCGGTTTTGGCACCTCAGACCTCCTTAAAGTAGACCTCAGCTTCCCTCCTAGTTTTGAGCTTCCATGCACACCCACAACTTTACTCTTTCTCTATCTCTCTCTATCTCACTCTCTTACCCAGCCTTTACGAACACACACATATACACAGTTGCACACACACACACAGAAGTTTATTCACTCAGTCATGGTCTGAACACTAGCACACATGTCTTTGGAGGGTCAAGGTGTATATATATATATATATATATAGCGTAAGGATATATAACTGAAGTGCATATGCATATGCAAGGGGAGGTGGTATAACCAGCCATAAGAGGAATAGGAATGTAGTGAGAAATTATGAAACTTGAAATTTAATGAAACTGGAAACTGGAATATATAAATAATAAATTAGAATTAACTTAAAGGCTAGAGGCCTGTTTTACTAAAAAGGAAAATAAAATGGAATACATGATGAAATCCAGAGACATATTATGAATGGTTGCTCTCGTTAGAGGATTTTCTCTCAAGTATTTTTTGAAGGGTGTCTTGAACAAGGAAGGGGCGATCCTTTTATAGAGGAGGGAGGTGCCGAGTGAATGACTGACTGGATTGGCTATATTTGGTAGGAATCTTACTATTGATCTGGTGTTGACTGATATTGCAAGAATCTCACATTCATCTGGTGTTGCAAGAATTTCACTAATGCTACAGGAATCTCACTATTCATCTGGTGCTGCAGGAATCTTCTTGTATCTTTATGAAGCTTTATTCACGGGTTTATTGAAAGACTGGTAATGCAGGAATCAGGTTGTTACTTCATGATGCTTTCTTTGACTATTCACTGGTCTGTTGTGGTTATGATGACTGAAGAGCTTCAGATTTTCACGAGCTTGTCACATTTGCTGAATAATTTACTGATGATATTATTACTGTTTTTAAATTTCAAAGTCATTGTTTAAAGTATATGGGTCTTGGCTAAACTCATCATTTACGAGATTGTGAGGAGGACAACTAGATTAAGCATCTGATTGGGTATCTTGGTCTTCACCCATTTGTGATACGTGAATCATTAACTGCCTGGCTAATTCTTTAAGTTCTTCTTTGGTCTGTCCTTGGATCAAGGTTTGGTCAATACTGGAGGATGACCGAGTCCTATGAGCAATGGGCTGAGGCTGAGGAACTGTTGGGGGAAATTCTTCATTGGTGAAAGAGATGAACCTTTCATAATTAAGTCTATCCCACCATTTTACTGAGAATTCTCTGATTACTTTATTTTGATTGATTGCATAGTTCCACTTAGTAATCCATGAAATCTTATATTTACTGGCCATTAAGAGGATTATGGGAAACTGGGCCGTGTGCTGGCCTGTTTTATATACTGAAGCAAAGTATTGCATTGCCATCTTAAGAGGGGGTGGAAGTATTTCTGGAACAAGTCCAAATTTATTCCACCATTCACTGAACCATGTGGGAATCTGGCTTTTGAACTTTTGATCAAACATGAGAAACCATGAATGATTATTGGACTCATTCTGCATATAGAGGGCCCTGGTAAATGCTTGACTGTAGTTATAATATGAGTACTGGATAGAAGAATTGGGAATAGATCGGAGCTGAGAGGGATGAGATCCCTAGGCTTTTTCAGAAATGATATGGACAATGATGAATTTCTGGTACAGAATTTGACTAGGATCTTGTTTACTAGGGATATCTTCAAATCTAAATGATCCAGAATGGAGAAGGATGGCTTTGTACCATTTAACTGATTTAGATGGATGGTTGGGAACAAAATGCCATCCAGGAGGAAAATAACTGGTGGCTAAAGCCCATGGGTTTTGGATGTTAATTTTGTGAGGCTCAATGAAAAAGATGTTGACCTTGTATGGTTTTTTGAAATATGGAGACGAAGGAATTTTAACTGGAGGCTTAGCTAGGATGATCCTTGGTTCTTTGGAGGGGTCAAAGGGGTCCGTAATTTCATAAGGACTAGGGGGTAACCTGACACGGGTTGAACTGTAACTAGGCTGACTGGTCTTGGTAGATTATAATTAGGGAAAGAGGACTACCAAGGATAGAGAAGCAGCTGCCTTGGGAAGAGGTTGTTGGGGCTCGTAAAGAGTTGGGAGTAATTGGGATTATTTTTCCTGCGGAGGGAGTTGACTGTGGTTGCTTGTCTTTCTTTCCGCTCATTTTTGGGCTGCAAAAATTCACGAGTAAGAAAATCAGAGAGACTATTATCCTTACCGGGTATGTACTAGATATCAAAATCAAAAACAGAAAGAATGGCTTGCCATCTTGCAAAAATTTGTTTAGAATCAATATTTTTAACATCTTTTTCCAAAAAATGTTTGGCACTTTTACAATCAATTTTAACTAAAAAGCGTTGATTTAATAAATCACTTTGAAATTTATTGATGCATAAAACAAGGGATAAAATTTATTTTTTAATAGTATAATTTAACTGGGTAGAATTCCAGATTCCGAAGTGATAACAGATGATCTGTTCTAGAGAATCAGGACTTAATTTTTGACTAAGAATGCCACCGTAACCAATATTAGAGGCATCTGTTTGAACTATTTTGAAAGCAAAGGGAGAGCGAATACCAAGACAAGGAAGGGTCTTGACGTATTGCTTGACTTGCTGGACAACAGCTGTATGAGTAGGTGTCCATGGAGGTGGATTACTACGGAGACAATCAAATAAAGTTTACACTGAGATTGCAGATTGGGATAAAAATTTGAAATATAATTAAGGGATCCTAGAAATCATTGCAACTAGGTTTTATCAAGGATTTGATCTGGGAATTTATCAGCAAATTGGATTGACCGATGAATGGGTTTGATTTGACCATAAGAATTATCAAAACCTAGAAATCTAACTGCAGTTTGAAATAACTTGAGTTTAGATGCTGAGATGACTAAACCATTGCGTTTAATTACATTCAGAAAAGAGTATAAGTGTTTCCAATGTTGATCAATGGAATCTGAGTAGATGAGGACATCATCTATGTAAACTATAATATGACTGGAGAAAGGATTGAAGATGTCATTCATGACATTTTGAAATTCACTGGGAGCATTTTTTTAATCCAAAGGGCATTACATTCCATTCGTAATGACCAAAAGGGGTTGTGAATGCGGTTTTATATCTATCTGATTCATGGATCTGGATTTGCCAAAATCCACTTTTCATATCGGATTTACTAAAAATAACTGCTTTGTGTAACCGGTTAACTAAGTCTCTCTTGTTTGGAATGGGATACCTAATCCATTCTAAGACTTTGTTTAATTGTTTGTAATTAAAAACTAAGCGAGGGACTCCTTGTTCAATTTCTGCATTTTTGTTAACATAAAAAGCAGAACATGACCATGGTGACTTAAAAGGCCTAACGATTTGTTTACTCAATAATCCTTTGATTTCTTCTTGGCATAATTCCATGAGGGTTTGACTCATTTGTATGGGCCGTGCTTTGGTAGGAATATTGTTTTCACTAAAACCTTTAACATAGGGACGACGAACAATGTGTTGTTTCCTATGCCAAAATGCAGTGGGTAACTCTAAACAGACTTCTTGTTTGAGTAGTGACTCAAATTGACTAATTCGTTGTTGAAGTATAGGGTTAAGTAACTGTTGTTCAACTCTTTTAAATTGAATTTCTTCCAAAAGAAAGTCAACATGGGACTTTTTCTTAGAAAGAAGATTAACTGAGCGTTTAATAGAGAGATCTTGTAATAAATTTTTTTCTCTGGACTGAGGATTTTTGATGAAGTTAAATCTAACTGTTTGGCCTAGAGGTTTAGTGGTAATCCCTTCATTGTCGGTGGTGAAATGGTATAATAAGCACATGAATGGGTTACCGAGGATAACTTTATCTAACATGTTTTTGACTAATACAAAAGGAGTTTTGAAACATACTTTATCTTGGCACACATGTGCATTGGATAATTTGTACTGGATTTGCATGGAACTGCCATTAGCGGATTTTAAATTTTCTCTGGTTTTTTCAAAGTATTTAGTAGGGATAATGCCTTCTTGGATACAATTGAGATATGCGCCTGAGTCGATGAGAGCAATAGCCCTCAAGTTCAATTTAATAAAATCTTTGATAGATTTACTAGTAACACCAAACCACTTACCATCCAAGATTTACAATATGAGGTAAACCAAACCAAAAAGGAGATCACCAAATTAAAACAGTTAATTTATACACTCAGAATTGACCATGATTCTTTAGAAAGCAAAATTGATAGTCACCTATTTCCTCCCCCTCTTGTTCCAGTTCAACCATCCCCAAGTGATGAAGTTAGTCCAACCAATAACATCACTACTTCCCCCGAGTTACCAGCTTCCAGCCAAAATCAAGATGATCACACTAGTTTCTTAACCGCAATCACTAGAATTAACTTCCAAAAATGGCGATGCCCAGTCAAGATCATAGTTTAGGATCCATTTGAGTTGAGATAAACTACATTATTCACGAACACTATACTGATCAACAGAATGGTGAAATTGGCGATGAATGATTCCATTCCTTTTAGTTATAATTCTTTAAATTGTGCTCAGTTTTCTCTTCTTTCCCTGTTTATCTGTACTCATTAGTTATCTTTCCATCCTAGACTGACTCTGCACCTCCCTGGAAGTCCACAGACTATAAGAGACGTCGTAAGTCCCGTTAAGCTAAGAGAGCGTTTAGGGCAATAGTCTTATCAAAGTCCTTAATGGCTGGGTCGAGGTATGTCAGAACAATCACCTAGGAAGAACATAATCAACAGTACACCTAAACAGTAAAAGAAAAGAAAATTTTGTGTAACTTAGACAATTATTTCTAGAATGAATCGATTATTTAGATCCAATTCCACTGCCTCTACTTTTTCTCCTCTCTCTTCTATTCCTAATATAGTAAACAGTGAAGATTATCAAGTATGTAATGATAGTCAACCACTTCCTCATTGGAACATGCCGAAGGTCCCAGTTAACCAAATTTATCAAGTATCTTCTTGGTTAGGAACTAAAGCTTTTTCTAGTACCCTCAATGTCAAAACTGTAGAACAAACCTATGCTCTTGACAAAGAACAAGTTGAATGCCAATTACTCACCCAAGCTACAATACAAGATCACATAAAGAAAGGATATAATTTCCTTCACTTAGGATCAGTTCAAATAGGTATTAATCCTCTTGTCAGACAAGGATTAAACACTTCAGTACTTTTAGCCCTTAGGGATGCTCGTCATGTTAAATGGCATGACAGCCTCTTAGGACTAATGGAGTCACCATTACATCATGGTCCAGTTCATTTTGATTGTTTTCCAAATTTTTCAGTAAGCCTTCATGATCCCTATATCTTGAAAACTCTCACTCTCAACATTCAAACTTTTAGCACCACTATGCTAGAAAACACACAACAATTAGCCCTCATTTATAGTATTTATTACAAGTGTTTTAGAACCAATCGAAATGCTCTTGCAATAAATTAAAGTCCTAAGGATAAAACCATCCTTATTTAGTCATTTACTAAAGGAGCCAATGTACAGGTTCCAAAGTCAATTCAATGGTCCGACGTCACTCTTCCTTCTGAATGGATCATTGACAATGAAAATCACCCTCTTCCCTGACATTCAGAAACCAACGTTGAATGTATCTAACAATTTGATGATGGTACAGTTAGAATCAGTTTCGATGAACAAAGACTTAGAACCTGAACCCCAAATTCCTGGTCTACCCTTAGTCACGCTAGATCTGAACTTTCAACACCTAGATCTGAAAAGTTAATACCCAGGCAAAGATGAGACTTACACCTAGATCTTCAAGGTCTACAGTTAAAATCCCAGATTAACACTCCATGTTATACGTCACAGTCGCAGATCTCATCTCAAGTCCTAGACACCGAAGATGAATCAGTCACATCCCCTAGTCCTACAGACTTTGAGACACAAGAAGTCCATCATCAACTCAATACACTCAGTAAAGAGTTCATCATTGATTTAGCTGCACAAAGAGACGATTTTGAATCAAAAGCTAATAGAGCCAAATGAGAATATTATCGAGCTAGTCATACTAAAGAACAAAAGTTATACATTTACACAAAATGGAGAGAATTCATGATAAAATAGTATGAAAACATCCCATTTTTCAGTTAAGTTGAAAATCATTACAAACAACACTCTAAGTGTAACACCCTCACTAAATTTAAATGGATTAAAGAAGAGAAATCCACAGTCCAATCTAGTCATCGACCCATAGAAACAATCATAGTACATCATTTAGGATCAGAAATAGTTGCTTCACCTTTCAAAACGACTCCTACAGACCAGATGTCTAGGAAGATAGTTGAACAAAACGACTACACTAACCAATGTTTAATCACAATACGAAACCAGTTAGATAAAATAGAAAAAATAGTTGACAACAAACAACCTGGTTCTTCTCGACCTTCCTCTTCATATATATATATATATATATTATTGCATACCTATACATATACTCCTATGTATATATAGATGTAGGCAGATTAGAATTTTCGGTGGGATCATACGGCTGAGGTAGGATGATGTGAGCTCATGATGAGGGGTTTGCATGTATGGCCATTGGCCAACCTGGCTCGGATACCACTCTGTCACATCCCGAACCCCACCCTATGCGAATGTCGAGGACGTGATGCCAGTTAGCCGGTTTGCCGACCAATAATGCGACCAACCAAAGGCAAACTTTTGAACTTAACGACGAATTGCATTCCAATTGAAGGGTCAGAGCAACGGAATTTAAAACCTTTTTCATCTCGGGAATGCAACTCATTTATCAATACCATAGAGGTATGTACCATAGAGTAAGTTTAAAACCAGATAGCTAATAACTCTAACCACAGAGCACGTCTATAATCAGACATATAACACAGAGCACATCTAATATCTCTAGAGTACCATTACCATGAGCCATGTCCCAATACCTCTAATGCATATCAATGAAGTCAATCGTATCATGTCACTCACCTGAATAACCTGATTCAATCCACAAGAGTCCAAGTCTCCATAAATCAATGCCACCATATCCTTTACTTGGAATGCCACTCGGCCTATCCATGTCATATCATAGTGCCTTCTAATCCAATGGAGATAAATCCTGAAAAATGTTAGGATAATGGGGTGAGCTTAACTAAGCCCAGTGAACAACACAGGTTCCCTGTCATGGGTTTCAAAAACCAATTCTTGCTTACAAAGCACATGGAGGGTTTAGTCGTTTTTGAAATAACAGTTTTATAAATTCACTTAATGCAGTTGAGTAGAATAAAACAGGACTAAGCTAAATGAAACAACAGATTAAAACAAACAGAATAGTGCAGGATGCCAGTATATAAATCGGAGCATAGGCAAATAAATCAATAATAAAACAGGTCGGTATTAAGCGAAATAGAACAGAACAAAACAAGACAAGACGCTAATTAGGTAGTACAAAACAAAATCATGCCACGTGTAATGTACAACAAAAAGGTATGCATTTAAGTATACACATTTAAACAGTATAACATATAAAACGGTACAGTGTATGGAGATACAATATCTAAACAGTGTAACTTATACACCAAGTCAGAAGTTTCAAGTTATTCACAAACTGTTCGCCTATCTCTTTGTACAAATAATCTGATAACCTCCAGATACGTTAGGCACCTCCTTGCATATCCTGAACAATCATTATTAATCACAGACAAATCAGAATTCATCCATTCATGTCTTATTCATCATCTTAGGTGTCTATTGAATTACTAAAGATAGCCTAATAGCCTATTGCCCTTTCATTGGGTTTCATCTGAGGCTACTTTATTCTTTAATTAGGCCTAGTAGTTATCAGGATTATAATCTAAGTCATTTAGACTTCAATCATCATTAGTTAAGTACTTATTTAACCTTAGGAGCAAAATGATAATTTTACCATTCTTGTCCCGGACCTTGTCATGGTCCTCAAAATAGTCCACATATCTTAAATATAAAGTTCTAAGTCTTTTGGACTCAAATCGTTATCACTTAAGTACTTATTTAACCTTCGGGGCAAAATAGTAATTTTACCATTCTTGTCCCGAACCCGTCGTGGTCCTCAGAATAGTCCACATATCGTAAATATAATTTTCTAATTCTTTTGGACTTCATTTGGTATCTGGTTTTGATCATCGGGACACATCAGTCATTTTTTATTTTACACTTTGACTGTTTTGGAGTCTTATTCAGCCCCTAAATGTTCATAATCATGCTTATGACAATTTATTGGATCAGATTGGCCTTTATTCGGCCTCCACTTTGCACTTACCATGCGTAGAGGCATTTTGGTCATTTATGTTTTGTGTAATTCTGACCCTGATTCATCATTTAATCTTACGTACAGTTTCACGAGTATCTGGGCTTCTATCGGTGTCAATTTCGTCCCATTTGGACTTTATTTGGACTTCACATAGCATTAGGGGCAATTTGGTAATTTTACGTTTTTGCAAGATTCATCATTTAATCTCGTGTATAGTTTCATGAGTATCTGGGCTTATATCGGTATCAATTTCATCCCATTTGGACTTCATTTGGACTTCGCATAGCATTAGGGGCATTTTGGTAATTTCACACTTTCACGCGCCATGTTTTTCGGTACTTCGTTTACCAGTACGGACTCCACCGTTGAGTCCAGAGTGCCTAACATAATTAAAATGGATTACCTTTTATGTTTAATTTTCCCTAGGCATCATTAGGGGCAATACAGTCAATCACCATTTGCGTGTCTCTATTTTTCAAGACTTAATTTCCCAAATCGGACTCCACCATCGAGTCCGGAATGCCTGAGATAGTAATAATGCACTATTTACTTATTTAATTTGGGTTTCATTTGGTGTCTTGAGGTAAAATATTAATTTTACTAAATTAATAAAATAATTATTATATTATTTATTTATTTTTTCAGGGGCTTATTTAAATTAATTCCTTAAAATCTGGGCCAGAACATAATTATTCCAAACAGTTGGGGTCAAAATGTAATTCAGGAAAATATTGGTTAATTCTTTTCAATTAAGCCCTTAGACCGTTGGGTTTACTAGGTCAAACCCTAGATCGGTCCGAAACCTTGGTGAACCAGCCAGTTCACTAGACCATACAGAATCGGAATAACATAACCTATTTATCCCTTATCCACGTTTAGGTTAGGCTTGAACCCCAAATTCTAATTTGTTACCTTTGCAACCAAACGGCCCCAATTGGATTTAAAATTTAAAACATTTGGCCTAAAACGACGTAGTTCGACTTGCCCGTTATATCCGATCGGGTTCTGACCTGACCCAAATTCGATCCGACCCGTGTCCGGTACTGTTCATCGTCTTCCTCATGACAATGAACAATAACCCTAAAACTGAAAATTTCCCAATTCAATTTCGTGCCTTTCTAGGCATGATTTCTTACTGTTTTTCTTTTTAATCCACTACTAGGAGGTTTCTAGGTAATTTGGCATCCTTTTCATGGCTCGAAACGATCTCAAAAGCTTGAAAAGCTTGATTCAAGCTTTGATGGCCGAATAGATAGTTAGGCCATACACCTCCATTTTCTTAACCAAATGTGGTAATTTTTGGCTTGTTGTAACCCTAAAATCATAGGGATTAATATTGCATTCATAAAATTGAGTTTGAGGTTCGGTTTGAGATACCTCAAATCAGACCCATGACTTGCAACTCTAGTTTTAAGGCTCATTTTTTAGCCATTTGGTCTGGTTTTTGTTGCAATGCAAACCCTATGGCATCTAGTTGAAGTCCTTATCCCTCAATCGAGGTTTAACCCCAGTCGAATCAGACTTGCTTTGTCCAGGTCTGTTAATGGCAGTTTGGGCACGGCTTGGTGTTCCAGGGCTATTTCAGGGTCTCATTTCATGCCTTAAACAAGGTTTCTCATTCTAAACATCATGCATGCAGTTAATATGGCTCAACAACATCAAAATTGTACAAAAAATTTAAACAAAAAAAAATCAAATAGTTTGAGGCTTATACCACTTGACAGTGGGCTGTTCTTCCCTTTGGGGGTTTAGTTTTGGCACCTCAGACCTCTTTAAAGTAGATCTCAGCTTCCCTCCTAGTTGTGAGCTTCCATGCACACCCACACCTTCACTCTTTCTCTATCTCTCTCTAGCTCACTCTCTGACCTAACCTTTACGAACACACACGCATATACACAGTTGCACACACACACACAGAAGTTTACTCACTCAGTCATGGTCTGAACACTAGCACACATGTCTTTGGAGGGTCAAGGTGTATATATATATATATATATTATTGCATACCTATACATATACTCCTATGTATATATAGATGGATACAAATCAGAATTTCAAGTGGGATCATACGGTTGAGGTGGAATGATGTGAGCTCATGATGAGGGGTTTGCATGTATGGCTATTGGCCAATTTGGGAGGTGGACTTGAATAACTTAGTGTTATATACAACTCTTTTGTATTTTTAGGCATGAAGTTGTTGGTAGCCCACTTGGTCATTTTTTGGATACTTAAAATCTTGCCCTAGTTGGTCAAGGGTTCAAATCCCCTTGGCCTCACTTTTGGGTATATTTTTTTTCCTCATTTGGGCTTAGGCCTTGTTTGGTTGGTGCAGAATTATGTTTTGGCTATTTTCGTTATATTTTCTTTTCTAGTGCTTTTTTTATGAAGCAGTTTCTTCTCCGGGTTTCGTATTTCAGTTAGCTTCGATGTCAAAGGGCTTCGTGTCAGTTATTATTCATTTGTGGCCATCAAAGTTTGCTAATTCTAGTTTCCATAGTGTTACAATGACATCATTTCACCTAATTAATTGGTAACTAGGTTCGGGTATTACACGCTCCTTTCTTACGTGTTTAGTTATTTTATTGGTCTATCGTGACTGTCGAAAGGTTCCCGATTAACTGTTTTAATTATTCTTTATGTCGGTTCTAATTAATAATTAGCAACTAATTATTAAATAATCAAGGTCAGGGTGTTACATCCTACCCCCTTAAAAGAAGTTTTGTCCTCAAAGCTTAGTTGGTCATATCTAAGAGATTCTGATCTCTTTTCATGCCAATACTATTATCATAGTTTCACACAGATTTCATATCAGATATAGGAATCCCCATTAAGTTTGATTTACGACCACAATTGTATGGTCTCTTCAAGATTTGATTATCAGACCCATATCACCATGAATCAAACTGGGCGATCATCCTCGAATAAGTAGAAATCATCTACCAAGATCATTTAATCACATGTGATCCCAAAAGTGATTCATTTGATATCCACAATTGTGGTTTATTGTATTTTGGGTTATTTCGAACTATTAATGTCACAAAACCTATTTTTTTATTAGGTCAGAATATAGTCTGGGTCATGTCGGATTTTCGGGGTATTACAGTTATCATAAGTTAATTTGCTTAATAACCTTAGGCAACGTTAGATATGACTAGTTACCTATAAATACAAAAGAAAAAGTGTAAATGATGGAAATAATTAATTCTAAACTAGAGACAACCAATTTGAGAATGAAATTTAATGTTGAGGGTCATGATTTGATAGAAGTTATGACTAGTGTTGATCGAGGATTAACACACAAGTGAATGTGAAAAATTAGTGCACGAAGTGCACTTGAGCAAGATTAGCATGACACAAGAAAGGAGCACGTTTCATTAGAATTATTTTGATAACTATAATGGACTACTAGAATAATTAAAATACATTCAAATACATCAAGGTGAGACAATGAAGGCTATGAAAACTTGATAGGATCTCGATTTATGAAATTACCATATGAAGAGAATAAATAAGTGATACAAATACATGAGGAAGAAATAAAATGAATCGAGAATTTTCCAATAAAAATATTATGTTTTTGGTATCAACCAAACACGATGGAATGTATCAAAAATAAAATAAATGGCATGTAGATGAAGCATACAAGAACAAAAAATATTGCGAGAATACCAAGAGATTTTATGGCAATTGAAACGCAACTTAAAAAATTCAAGAAACATGCTCAAAATGCCAAACAAGGCATAACAAGAGAAAAAAAGAGAAAATAAGGCCACAAGTGTTGGCCTAAAGAGTTGAACCTAAGACCAGAAAATGAGGGAGAAACTTATACAAAAAATAATAGTCAACTTGGCTGCAGCACTTTTGTGCTATATATCTCATAAGACATATATATATATATATATTGTGTGCATATTATATGTAATGACATGAAAAAAAAATTTTATTATTATTTGTTTTTATCATTATCATTATTATTATTATTATTATTAATATTAATATTGTGTTGGTTGTTATTATTATTATTATTAACTAAAATGTGTATAAGGATGCATGGATGTTATGTATATATATGGTGTGTATATGTGTGGGACATTACATGTATGTGTATGTGCATATGTATATATATAACAGTGCATGTGTGCACTGTGTGTGTGTGCAACAGATCTGGTGTGTGTGTGTGTGTGTGTGACAGGTCGTGTAAGTGTGTGTGTTTAGAGTATGTGTAATGAGTGATATGGGGATGAGGAGGGTGGAATGAGCTACAAGAGCCCAGCAAGTAAATACAGATCTCCGACACTGGTATCGAGGATCATAAAAGAATATGAATCCAAGAACAAGAATATGATAACCAATCATAAGAAATAAGATGCTATGATAGCCAATGGGAACAGTTGCCATAAGGGCCAATAAACAATAGAACACAATGTACAATTAGGAGTAAGGGACATAACATCAACATGAAACTCTTAACATGTGAACAGTGGCAAATGAACAGTGGGATCACAATGTGTAATCAGTAGGAATGGCATAACAATGTCCTGGAATTCTCGACGATAATACAATAACAAAAGTACTGCCATTATAATTGATCACAATAAATCAATAAAGGAATATCTCGCAATACAAGATAATCACAAGAACAATGTAATTCAACAATTATAGTTGAGCAATCGTATAAGAGATGCTTTTGTTCTGTGTCAGGGCTTGATATGCCCTCGGTCCTTGGGGGCCCGGTTTACCCCCTTCAGTGCATTCCAGTGTATGGCCATATGTCCGTTCACGGACTCGACCCGAAGGTCTTCAGTGAATTTAAAAGCATCGGATGGATATTGTGACTGAGCACAAATCCAGTACACATAAACATTTCATGATCATAAATGATTCCATAGGAGTATATAAAAATGGAATATCATCAATTCAATGGAAACATAACAATAGGCATTTCAAAACACGGTTCAACATGATAACAACGGTACAACAATAAATCAATGTCCACCAGATAGAACAATATCACGTTGTGGAGACAATAACATCAGATACGCTCAGGAGTACAAGTTTGGCAGTGAAAGAATGAACTTGGCTTGATAACACCACATGGAAGAGAAAGGGTATCTACTTACCTCTAATGCGTTGCTAAATCAGTCTCCTGTAGGTTTTCCTTTTCCCGTTGAGTTCCCTATATATCAATAAATACGTTTTAGAATAATTTCTATTCATCAAATTTTATTCCTTTCTATCATAAGTATTTCAAATACTAATTTAGACTTTACCATTGAGTCCGGAACGCCGAAGAAAGTCGGTTTAGGCTTTCGCGGAATTCCATTTGGACCTTTGTACTAAAAAGGGCAAAATAGTCATTTTACACTTTTGCGGTATTTTATCCTTCGGGGTCTCATCTCGTAAAACGGATCCCACCATTGGACTCAGAACGTCCGAGAGAATAAGTTTTGACTATTCATTTGCATCGTTTGGACTTCGTTTGACCCATATTTGAGATAGGGGCATTATTGAAAAAAATTAATATTTAATTAATTTTCCTATTTGGGCCTTAGTGTAATTTTTCAAAACATTTGGGGCCGGTTCATAAATTCCATAAGCTGTGGTCTGAACCAGTTGGTTCAGACCCCAAAACCCTAAACCGGTCAGCCTTTCTCCTGGACCAAACGGTTCAGTTTCATTCAAGAACCGAAATACAATAAACCCAATTCCCTATCCCTATCCATGGTTCGGTTAACCCCAAAACCCAATTCTATTTATTATCCCAGTTACCAAACAGCCCTAAATCCATTTAAACCAAAACCCAAAACGACACAGTTTGGCTCCGTTTTTATTTCCGGTCGGGTACCGACCCGATCCAACCCGGATCCGTCCCCGAATAGACCCACGCTTTTCCGATCGTCTTCCCCACGTCTCCAGTAGGTTTCCGGCGTGCACTGTCGTCCTCTCCGGCGACGGTGACTCATTTTTAATCATTTTTTAAGCTGTTTTCAATGCCGTTCCATTCCTTTCCCTCCAAGGATCTCGACCCTAGCCTCGACTTGCCCTAAAGCCCTCCCCATCATCACGAAATAGGGGTTTAACATTTTCGGCCGATTCTCCGGCCATGTGGATTCTTCTATTTCATGGCGTTTAAATCACGGTTTTGGCTCAAAAATGTTTCTAGTGTGTTTCTACACTTGTGTAGGTCATTTCTAACAACTCAAAACAAGTTTTTAAACATAAAGTTCATGGAACCCGATTATCCCCCCCGAACCTGCAACTCAAATTTTCTCTATGGTTTATACACCATTTAGCTTCGTTCTTATTGCAATAATTTCTATATTTCATGCTTGTTCAGACCCCACAATTATATCTAAGCTTTATGCTTTAAATCGAAATAACAGAACTGAAATCAATTACCTGGGTTTCGGATTTTGAGCTCACTGTGACTCTCCCACCTTTCTGTTTCTGAACCAATCTCTCTCCCTTCTTCTCCTCTTCAGTTCCTGACCCTTCTTTCCTTTTCTAACCTCTCATCTCTCAAACCCGTATACATATATATATATATATACAAAACACTCACCGCCTCTTCTCTCTCTACCTTATCTCTCTCTCTCTCTCTCTCTTGCAGTCATCCTTGACTGCAGAGAATTGCCCCTTAAATCTCCTCCATCCACGTACCTCATATACATATATATATATATTTACATATATACATATATCACATATACACACACCACCAAGTCGGTTGGTGTGGTTTCCCAAACACACACACACACAGTGATGCACACACACACACAGTGATGCACACATACTGATATTTGTATTAGAACTTCCCTTCTTTCCATTTTATTTCCTTTCATTTAATT
The DNA here is from genome assembly GCA_008638375.1 of Nyssa sinensis. Lineage (NCBI taxonomy): Eukaryota > Viridiplantae > Streptophyta > Magnoliopsida > Cornales > Nyssaceae > Nyssa > Nyssa sinensis. The sequence goes on along the minus strand of CM018047.1, from coordinate 32,398,625 downwards.
ATATTGTCTTATAATATATATATATATATCATCCAACCGTATATATATATATGTATATATAATATTCATAATCATTTAAATTTACTTAAAAAAATTATGCGTCGACATTCACTTGCACGTTTTTCAGTAATTCGGCTTCCGGTGCAACGGCACCCGGACACCCGTGACTGTTTGCCTCTCGTACCTATGCATCGTAATTAAACAATACAGTCTATTACGCATCCACTTTTATTTATGTCATTTCACGGCTTATAATTCGGGATTACATTTTATAGCCCGGTGCAGCCCGGTGCACATGCTATATCCCGGGTCGGGATATTATAGGAGTCTTGGAGCTTGAATCAAGCTTGGAACCAGAGGGTGAAGGAGGTGCACGGCTAGAGAGAGAAACCCAACAAAAACCATAAGTGACCCGGTTCTGTTTTATTTTTTTTAAAGCATGATAATTAATTTGATGTATAGGGTCTTAAAGAGCATGTTGTAAGGTTCATTTTGCAAAAAGAATGAAAGAAAACGATTAAGAAATGAGAGAGAAATATTGAGTTGCAGGTCACATAGGATAATCGGTTGGGTGGAAATTATTCGTTTAAAACTTGGTTTTGGGAATGAGAGATTGTTCCTCCATAGTGCAGAAACACTTTAGGGTAAAAATGGAGATTGAACCGTGACCAAAAAGTCACGAAAATGAAAGAGAAGGGTCGGCCGGAGAGTTGACCGAAATCTTTGGACCCTATTTCGTAAAAATCTAGTGGCTTAAATCAAAAACCAACCTTAGATATGGAATCTACATGAAAAACCTGAAAAAACTACATTTTTAAAACTGTGAAAAGTCACCGGAAAAATATCGTCGGCGTCGGAGAAAGCGCCGGAACCCTACTGGTGCATCGCCGGAAAAACGGGGAAGAAAGGGGGACGGTCGGGTCGGGTCCGAGTCCGGTTCGGGTTCGGGTTGGGCTTGGGCGATCCACCCCTGCCACGTGTCGCCCTGTGGTTTTAAATTAAAATGGGAATGGGGCTGTTTGGTTACAGGTTTACGAAATTGAAATTTGAATTGAATTGGAAACAGGAATATCCTATCCCTGTTTTGGGATTGATACCTGTTTGGCCAACCGGATTGAGAATAGGAGAAATTGAAATTTACAAATTTAACCCTGAACTTTGGGAAATTAAATTTGACCCCTGAACTTTAGGGAAATTATAATCTGACCCACCAGAATAAAATATTAATAAAATATTAATTAAATTAATTAATTAATTAGTCAAATAAATTAATTTAATTATTTAAATATTCTAAAATAACCCGGAGTCCAAATGGGACAAGTCATTAATGTATTTTGACTATCTCGACCATTCTGAGACCAATGGTGAGGTCCATTTTACGAGACGGGGTCCTGAAAAATAAAAGACCCGTAGTAACCCTTAAAATTACCAAAATGCCCCTGAATTGAAACACAGTCAAACGAACTCCAAATTAAGTAAAAGAATAGTGAAATCTTATTATCTCGAACACTCCGGACTCAACCGTGGAGTCCGATTTATGAGAAAAGGCCTTGAGAAATGGGAACCCGTAAAAGTGCAAAATGACCGTTTTGCCCTTTTTAAACCGAACGTCTAAATTAATTTCTACAAAGGCGTAGACCTATTTTCTTCGACGTTTTGGATCCAATTGTAGAATTTATTTTAGCAAAATAGAAATTAATAAAATAAAGACATAAAGTTTGATTAATGGCATCATTCAAGCGACAGACCGACTGAGTAACATTTTATGGTTTTAGGGACACCGAAAGGCAAGGAGAAGGTCGTCTGACTTCTACATACCTTGCGAGCACGGTTTACTAGGGTTGAGACCAACCCGACAGGTATGGTGTTTTGCTAATGTTAGAAATGAAGTTAAGTTAGGAATATTTTGTGAATGACTAGAATGATTTATGTGTTTATTCGGAATGTATGTACTTGATAATTTGAAGTTGGTTGTTCACATGTTTATGTGTCACTTGCGTTCTTTGAGAGTTTAGTAAAGTGAAGACCATGAATTATGATACATGAACACATGAGATATGCATACATATGGAACTGACTGATGATTTATATGCTATTGTCCGAGCATGTTATATTGTTGAAAACCATGTTCATTGAGATTACATTAGCATATTGGCATATGGTGAATCCTTAAGAACATGGCGTGAGTTGAGCACGTGGTGCTATGCATTATGAGGGTGTAGATCCTGTGGTGAAAAACCCAAAATTGGCCATTGCATTGGTACTTCGATGCCATCAGGGAGTACCCGTAAATGAGACATTGTTGTGGCATAGAGTTGTGCATGGGTGCGTCATGCATACCATTCATATATTACAGTGATGATTTGGATGACATTAAGATATAAATGTACACTTTGCACATGCCACGCCTTAGCTTTATTTCTTGCATTAACACTACATTATACCAGCAGTTGAGCTGACCCATTCGTGGGACCAACATTACAGATGAGGACGCCCCAGCTACATAAGTTTCAATACTGCTTTATAGAGGAGAGTGCTTGGAGATGTTTGGCCCTTGGGGTATATTTTGCGATGTAAGGGCTGAAGCCCGAATGACCATGCAAACGATGTATTCATGGGGATGTACTTTATGTTATTTTATGTATTGATGGGAATGGATGCATGTTTAGTAAATTTATTTACATTTGTTCTTTAATTTATTTTATTTTTTGTCTTGTCAGTCACGCCTCGGGTTTGCAGAAATTCGGGGTGTGACAACGTGGTATCAGAGCATAGGTTCGAATACCTAGAGACTGTGGGGTGTTGTTAAACACAATGGGATTATGAGGCTTGATTTGAAATTTGTGTGAACCTTGTGTAATGGGTGGATTCTGACAGCTTAGTATTAAGAGTTCTAGTTGTGAGAATACTTGGCGATAATAGGTGTTGTTGAACGCCATGGGACCCTTGAGGAGGGCTTGGGACTTAGTGTGGACTGTCGTTGCCAGGTGATGAGACCTTATGTATGATGTGATTATCTATACTGGAAACATAAATTGGGTGATTATGTGTTAGTTGAAATTATACTCTGAGGCATGATTACATGATTTGGGGTAGTGAGATGCATGATGTGGGCAATGTGTATATTAGCATGATCGTATGTGATTTAGTATATGTTTATAGGGGTGATAGATGACGCTTGTTTTGTCTTGGGGATATCATGTAGCATTATGGAAGAATGCTATGGGCATGTGCATACTGTATTGTTTAAATGAATTTTCTGACGAAAGACTACATTTAAGTTGGTTGAGAACTTGTTAATTGTTATTGTGAACGATGGGTGGAAGTAATTGACGTGAACTTTATAACTTATGATTAAGCAAGTAGATCTACGGGAATTACTAGATTATCAAGTAATGATTAATAATCTTTTGTCTTAGGAGAATTTTATCAACATGAATGGTTTGGGAATATGGATGTGGATTGATCCAGGTTGTGATGTGATTGAGTTTTGATTTTGTGCTTAGGATGGGTATTGATAAATTCAAGTGATGTGAATCTAAAAGTTAGGGATTGAAATGATTTCTTTATTTAAGGAGAATATGTTATTTTGTGGTGGCCTGTGGAGGTGACCTAATGATGGATGCTATTGACTTGCATAGTCCTATAAGGTGATCGATACTAATTGTTGTGAGGATAATGAATTGATTTAATGAACTTATGAATGTAGGTTTTGTGAGAATAATGAGTTGTATAAATTGGGCCAACTGAGGGGTTAGTTCTAACTTGGTTTATAAGGTTGACATTAGAATTATGATTGAATGAGGAGTAAGCATTGATTGTTGTTTGGAGGAAATTGTGTATCAAGTTAAAAGTTGGGTTATATGAATTCCTTGAATGTGAATCGTGTGTTTAAGATGGGATTGTGCGAACATACTTGGAGTGAAAATATCAAGGTTGGGGCACTAGAACTCGAGAGCTAACTTGGTTATGTGACTTAGGAGTGAATGGTGGTTTTTACTTATCACTTAGAGATACATGGACAATTATGAATGAGTCTGATTGGTTTGGATAAAGTTATAGATGATTGTGTTGTCTGGGTCTAAATAGTAAATATTACACTCGGGAGATTTTACTTTATTCCGGGGCTCGTGATGTTTGCCTTGTTCCACCATCGTAGGGTTCACCGGTTGAGATAGTGAGATACTAACAAAAATCTGTAGAGATGCCCGGTAGAGATAGCCAGTTACATCTTTTCTTTTGACTTTGTTCTACTCGATGTGTCTAGTTTTGATATTATGTTGGGGGCTATGGGTTTTAACCTTGCTTGTAGAAATTGAAGCGATTGATTGGAAGGACTCTGCACAGTAATCTAATGAGAGGAAGGGAAAGTTCTTCAATATCTGATGGATGGGATGATAAAAGGGATAGAATCTGTCAAGATCATCATCTGCTTGGGGGGGAAAGATTGAAGAAGCTGATGGAACTAGATTTAAAATGGTTGGTCGACTCTATCAACCTGTCAGTGTGTACTCCTGAGGAAGGCGATTTCTTTATTTGCCGGGTGTTCGTAGATCCTTCTAGGATGGATTTTGTTGTGGGGTAGGAAGGGTTAGACCTCGACTTAATTTGACTGGTCTGGATTACGTGATTAGATAAATACTTGTTGCTGTAGTGTGTGAAACTCGTACAAGGTATAGTAAACTTGGTTATTGAAGGACAGAGATTAGATGCTTATATGTATGTAGTAAACCAAGTTGTTTATGAGATAGACCATAAGCTTAGTTACCTATAAGGTAGGCCATAAGCCTGAGTATCCATAAGATAAGTCATAGACTTAGTTACCTATATGGTGGGTTGTGTACCATTTATGCATGTGAATATTCTTAGGACAGATCTAGTGTTTGGATGTTGCCGTTGAGGACTAAGTGTTAACTACTGAAATGTTGCTTGTCGATCCAATATATATACACACGCTAGTGTAGTGCCTGTTATAATATTGCGACTATGAATTTTTATATATATATATATAGACTGATTATTATTGGAGCATGTATAAAGTATGTTTAAGTGTGTACCCATGTGTGAGTGTTTCTATACCTATGAGTAAGAATTGATATACGTTTATGATCTAAAATGGTAAAGAGTTTCACTACTGTTTGATTCCTTTGAACCCTGACATATTGTTCTAGATTTCATGTTCGGGATACGTGAGCTAGTCTCTGTTGATGCATGACATTTAGTCTCGTTTGTGTATGGACTAAGGTGGGAGATGATGACTTTACTTTAAGATTTTATTATTGATGTCCTGTGGACGATTATAGTGCTGGGAAAATAATAGGTTATTGAGTTGCGTTGTGGCACGGGTGATATGTGAATGACATTGAGATTGATTACCAGACGATTTCGTGGCTTGACTTGAGATTAGTTAGAAGGTTTGCAAGCGTGTGAAAGCTTTGAGATATCATTGTGAGCATTGAGAATTTTCATTTTTTTGTTATTATTTCATTTGTTATCATATTGCATTATTGAGGTAAGTCATGATGCTTGGATGGATTTGAAAGGAATTGGTGTTGATGAGCCAATGTGTTTTGAGGATTTCGTTATGTGTTGTGCCATGTGGAGTGAGCCGTTACAAATGGGATCGGAACCAGACCCTAGCAGGGAGGGTGGAGATGTCTACACGCCGTTGCACGCCCGCCAGTGAGGCTGAGCCTATGGGGGAGATGGTAATGGGAGGGGGGTAGTGCATTCCACATCGCCTGGCTGAGGGAAAGGTGGATGGTCCATTGGTAAGGCTGCACGTCTCCATGCTACAATGCATTTTGTATTGATCTTTCTAAATTTTGTCATTTGATAGTGTATGGGATTAAAAGCTTGAAAGCTTAAGGAGATGAAAATGGAAAACTTTGGGGATGTGTGGTATGAATGGAAATGAATTACACTAAGGTGAAATAGTTGAGGTTAATGAGAAAAAGGTAAAGATGGACGCTTGCCATTATTTAGTATGTATAGGAATGTTTAGGAAATATGCTAGGGATAAAGAGTGAGAGATTCTAATCATTCGTGTATTTATTTATTTATCCTTTGAGAAATGGGATCGTTGAATTATTAGTTAAAGGAATATGGTGATCGTGTTGTTTGATATAGAGAATGGGTTGTAAATGACAGGGTTAGGTCAAGCTTGTGGTGAGTAAATTTCAAAATTTTGTTTGACATATAATTTGGGAATGGAGATTTTAATAAAAAAAAAAAAAAAAAATGGAATGATCTTGTGGAAGTTTAAGGACTTGTGAACAAAAATAGTGGATTATTGTTAATGTTGGGTTATGATTTATTACTAATTTTGACGGATACTCTTAGGATGTAAAATTAGTTGAGGTTAGTGTATCTCGGGGATGGAGAGACTTATAGATATGCATACCGAGCTGAGATTAATTATTGAGGATTATGATAGTGCATTTGATGGCTTTTGATTTTCGTGGAGTATGAAAATGCTAGGAATTTTGTCACGACTATTTCCTATCGCGACCCTATGGTGGTTGGATCGATCCTTAAAAGGTGAAGTTTTATATTATATTTCCTTGAGGATAGGAGTCAATTGTTAATAAAATCGGTGCATGCTTTTTTTTATTTTTCGTAGTTGATGGATGATAGATTATAGTCATAACTTTACATGATGAGTGGGCACTAGCAGTGAAGAATTAATTTGGGACATTCTGATGATACACTTGGGAATTACTATTGTAGGGAGAATGAATTCTCCATAAGGACGGTTAGACGATGTGTCTTGTGATGATTGTGAGATTATATGAGTTGAAAACTCAATTTGAGGATTTGTGACAAGATGACCAAATGATGAATCTGATGTGTAGGACGGTTCCTAATTTTGTTAATTAGAATGACAGAATTAAGTTAGACTTGAAACTAATGTAATGAGTTCAGTATGATCGACGGGCTCCTTTAATAAATCGAGAACTCAACATGAGTGTTATAAAATCCTTACAAGATCTTGATCGATAAAGGTATTAGGAGGTAACCTCTGAGTTGGCGTTACTGCCACAGTTATTTGGAGTTCATGATGCCTTCCACTTGTTGATGTTAGGGAAGTACAAACCTAAACCTTCACATGTGCTGGATTGGATTAATCTTGCAATGGAGGGTGATGCTCCTTATGATGAGAGGCCTGCAGAGATATTCGACACGAGGGATTAGGTTTTGCAGGGCAAGACCATCCCTTTTGGGCAGGGTTCTTTGGGGCCAGAATAAGGTCGAGGAGGTTACTTGGGAGCGTGAGGCCGAGGTCCGTACTAGGTATCCCGAGTTGTTTGATCCTTGATGTATTTTATTTTAAATTTCGGGATGAAATTTCTTTAAGGAGGGAAAGATGTAATGACATGAAAATTTTTTTTTATTATTATTTGTTTTTATCATTATCATTATTATTATTATTATTATTACTATTAATATTGTGTTGGTTGTTATTATTATTATTATTAACTAAAATGTGTATAAGGATGCATGGATGTTATGTATATATATGGTGTGTATATGTGTGGGACATTACATGTATGTGTATGTGCATATGTATATATATAACAGTGCATGTGTGCACTGTGTGTGTGTGCAACAGATTTGGTGTGTGTGTGTGTGTGACAGGTCGTGTAAGTGTGTGTGTCTAGAGTGTGTGTAATGAGTGATATATGTATAGGTATATATATAGGGCAGCTTTGCATTTAATGCAAAGCTGCCTTGTAGAGAAAAGAGGAAGGCTGAACGGAGGGGAGAAGGTCAAGAAAAGGGGCTAGCAGTGGGAGACGTGAGGGAGTTGATGTGTGAGGGTTATATCTTGGTCTCGGTTGGGAGAAAGGAAAGAAAAGAGAAACAGAAAGCGAGAGAGAGAAAGAGAGAGAGAGAGAGAGAGAGAGAGTTCTGGAAAGAATGAGTCTTGGAGCTTGAATCAAGCTTGGAACCAGAGGGTGAAGGAGGTGCACGACTAGAGAGAGAAACCCAATAAAAACCGTAAGTGACCCAGTTCTGTTTTATTTTTTTTAAAGCATGATAATTAATTTGATGTATAGGGTCTTAAAGAGCATGTTATAAGGTTCATTTTGCAAAAAGAATGAAAGAAAACGATTAAGAAATAAGAGAGAAACATTGAGTTGCAGATCACGTAGGATAATCGGTTGGGTGGAAATTATTCGTTTAAAACTTGGTTTGGGAATGAGAGATTGTTCCTCCATAGTGCAGAAACACTTTAGGGTAAAAATGGAGATTGAACCGTGACCAAAAAGTCACGAAAATGAAAGAGAAGGGTCGGCCGGAGAGTTGACCGAAATCTTTGGACCCTATTTCGTAAAAATCTAGTGGCTTAAATCAAAAACCAACCTTAGATATGGAATCTACATGAAAAACCTGAGAAAACTACATTTTTAAAGCTGTGAAAAGTTGTCGAAAAAATATCGCCGGCGCCGGAGAAGGCGCCGGAACCCTACTGGTGCATCGTCGGAAAAACGGGGAAGAAAGGGGGACGGTCGGGTCGGGTCCGGGTCCAGTTCGGGTTCGGGTCGGGCTTGGGCGATCCGTCCTTGCCACGTGTCGCCCTGTGCTTTTAAATTAAAATGGGAATGGGGCTGTTTGGTTACAGGTTTACGAAATTGAAATTTGAATTGAATTGGAAACAGGGATATCCTATCCCTGTTTTGGGATTGATACCTGTTTGGCCAACCGGATTGAGAATAGGAGAAATTGAAATTTAAAAATTTAACCCTGAACTTTTGAAAATTAAATTTGACCCCTGAACTTTAGGGAAATTATAATCTGACCCACCAGAATAAAATATTAATTAAATTAATTAGTTAATTTAATTAATTTAATTATTTAAATATTCTAAAATAACCCGGAGTCCAAATGGGACAAGTCATTAGTGTATTTTGACTATCTCGACCATTCTGAGACCAATGGTGAGGTCCGTTTTACGAGACAGGGTCCTAAAAAATAAAAGACCCGTAGTAACCCTTAAAATTATCAAAATGCCCTTGAATTGAAACACAGTCAAACGAACTTCAAATTAAGTAAACGAATAGTGAAATATTATTATCTCGAACACTCTGAACTCAACCATGGAGTCTGATTTATGAGGAAAGGCCTCAAGAAATGGGAACCCGTGAAAGTGCAAAATGACCGTTTTGCCCTTTTTAAACCGAACGTCTAAATTAATTTCTACAAAGGCGTAGACCTATTTTCTTCGACGTTTCGGATCCAATTGTAGAATTTATTTTAGCAAAATAGAAATTAATAAAATAAAGACATAAAGTTTGATTAATGGCATCATTCAAGCGACAGACCGACTGAGTAACATTTTATGGTTTTAGGGACACCGAAAGGCAAGGAGAAGGTCGTCTGACTTCTACATTTCCATTGATAGCCACCACCTTGCGAGCACGGTTTACTAGGGTTGAGACCAACCCGACAGGTATGGTGTTTTGCTAATGTTAGAAATGAAGTTAAGTTAGGAATATTTTGTGAATGACTAGAATGATTTATGTGTTTATTTGGAATGTATTTACTTGATAATTTGAAGTTGGTTGTTCACATGTTTATGTGTCACTTGTGTTCTTTGAGAGTTTAGTAAAGTGAAGAACATGAATTATGATACATGGACACATGAGATCTGCATACATATGGAACTTACTGATGATTTATATGCTGTTGTCCGAGCATGCTATATTGTTGAAAACCATGTTCATTGAGATTACATTAGCATATTGGCATATGGTGAATCCTTGAGAACATGGCGTGAGTTGAGCACGTGGTGCTATGCATTATGAGGGTGTAGATCTTGTGGTAAAAAACCCAAAATTGGCCATTGCATTGGTACTTCGATGCCATCGGGGAGTACCCGTAAATGAGACATGGGTGTGGCATAGAGTTGTGCATGGGTGCGTCATGCATACCATTCATATATTACAGTGATGATTTGGATGACATTTAGATATAAATGTACACTTTGCACATGCCACGCCTTAGCTTTATTTCTTGCATTAGCACTACATTATACCAGCAGTTGAGCTGACCCATTCGTGGGACCAACATTACAGATGAGGACGCCCCAGCTACATGAGTTTCAATAATGCTTTATAGAGGAGAGTGCTTGGAGATGTTTAGCCCTTGGGATATATTTTGCGATGTAAGGGCTTAAGCCCGAATGACCATGCAAACGATGTATTCATGGGATGTACTTTATGTTATTTTATGTATTGATGGGAATGGATGCATGTTTAGTGAATTTATTTACATTTGTTCTTTAATTTATTTTATTTTCTGTCTCGTCAGTCGTGCGTCGGGTTTGCAGAAATTCGGGGTGTGACATTATTTGTGAAGAAAATAAAAACAAAAATGTGTGTGTGTACGGGTAGAGAGAGAGAAAGAATTATAAAGAGAGAGAGAGAGAAAGACTTGATGAGAGAAAGTGAAGAATAAGGAGAAGATGAAGAAGATGAAGAAGAAAGAAAGAAAGAAAAAACCAAAAGCCAGAAGGAAACGAGAGAAGCAGTAAAGAGAGAAGGAAAAGCTAAGGGAGGTAGTTTTCTCTCTCTAAAACATTTTCCAAAAAATTCAATTTTGAGCTTGTTTTTGGCCTAGAATATACATGCATGTGTTTTATATTGTAGAGGGAAGAACATAGAAGAAGAATGGTGAGGTTTGGACTTGAAAACCCTAAGAAACCGTAAGACCCCAAATTGTGAAAAACTAATTTTTCGTTCTAACTTGGTTAAAACTTTAAACTAATTACAATGCTCGAAAGAGCATGAAACATGGAACATTCTACAACTTGAATAAATTAAAATGGTCAAGAGACCATGGAGTTATAGTGAGTTGCAGGTACGATTGGGTAAAATTAATAAGTGAGAGTTTGATCAATTCGTTGGGTTTTAGGAACATGAAAATATTCTTTGTAGTCCCAAGAACCCACAGGAGGAATTTGGGAGCAAAACGAGTAGCAAAACTCCACAAAATAAGGAAACAGTGAGTTGTTAGAAAAACGACCCTCGCTGGAGCAGCCACAGTGAATGGCTGTTTGATGACCAAGAGGGGTTGACCCAAATTGAATTTCAACACTAAATATGGAATCCTCTCCAAAATTGAGTTCGAACCACGTTGGGCAGTGGCTGAAAATCGATTGGCGATGGTTGCTGGCCCCGGAAAAGGCCACCGAAACCCTCGCTGGAGTATTGGGGAATAAGAACTATATTGAGTCAGGTCTCGGGTCGGGCCCCGACCGAATTAATAATTAGGTTTAAACACTTATTGGAACAACACCATTTTTTTTAAAAAAAGAGTTAAATTGAAACGTCATTATTTAACCAAAGGATTAAAATAAAAATTAAAAAAATAGGGCTGACATTATGATGATGTTAGCATGATGCTATAGACCGGAAGAGCCGGTTGGTTCTTCACTATTTGGGACCGGTTCACTTGGAAACTAATTAAACCAATGGGTTTATTTAAATAGTTTCTAAAATTATAATTGGACCCCCAGAACTTTCTGTTAATTATAAAATAACCCCAACATTTTTTTATTAATTATGGATTGGCCCAGGAAATTAATTTATTATTAATTTTAAATCTTTTTTAATTATAAGAGAAATTACCAAAATGCCTTTGGGCCAAAAATAGGTGAAATGAAGGGAAATTAAAATAAAAGAATAATGCAACCCAATATTTTATCTGATTTGTAAAATTAAATCCCAAAAAATATGAATGGACAAACTTTAATAATTCCAAATATGTCTTAATGACTAGTTAAGTGACTAATTGAATTTCGATGATTGTAAAAATACGTACCTTAACATTTTGAGACATTCTGTACCCAATGGCAGGATCCATTTTGTGAAACAAAGTCCCGAAAAAATAGACTCGTGAAATGTCAAAATTTTCATTTTACCTTTGGTATTCCACAAGCCAGTTATATGTCAAAGGTGACATATTCTGACTTTTTGTAACATTCCAGACTCAACAGTGAAGTTCATTTTAGCAAACAAAGTGCCGAAAAGTGTGACACGTGAAAATATAAAATTACAAAAATGCTCTTAAGCTTAATGTAAGTCATATAAATAAGAATTAAGATCCGAAAATGTCACGTCATGAATTATCACAAACCCGAGGAGTGAGTGAAATGAATTAAGAAATGAAAATAAAAGACAATTTAATAAATTTAGTTGATTATGCATTCATTCCCCCATGTTTCCCCAAAATTAGAAATGAAGGCTTGCTAATTGACTTAACCAAAATAGTCTCCTAATGTCACTCGAACATCCCTCCCAGTTAATATTCATAATAGTTTAAGTCATGTTCAAAAATGGTTTCCAAAACAGCCTCAAAGCATCTCTAAATATGCCTTGGAATAATGGCCCAAATGGGTCCCAAATGCCCTAAGGCATGGACCAAGAATAGGTCAAAAGGTCTACCAAAATTGGTCTAAGGAAGTGGCCAAACATGGTCCATTAGAGTGGCCAAACATAGCCTAATAGGGTGGCCAAACATGGCTCAAGGATTGGCCAAACATGGCCCAATAGGGTACCCAAACATGGCCCAGAAGGATGCCCAAACATGGCTCAAAAAGGTGGCCAAAGGCAGGTGTCAAAAGGCTGGCGTGCAGAAGAGGTGCTGGGTGCATGGGAGCGCGTGCAAAGAGGCAAGGCAGGCAGCAGGTGCGCGGGCTAGCGCGCAAGGCGCACGTGGCCGGCAGTTGGGCAGGGGGGTCCTGGGTTGTTTTCTACAATTTCACTATAGCAATAGTGTAATTGCTGTGGCTAAATTTCTCTGTTTGCTACACTGATTTTCTCTGTTTTGTCAATTTTTTCCCAAGTTTTGAAGGCTACGTTTTGCCTATTTTTTAGTCCATTTCCTCAAGGCTTTCAACCCCCCCTTGTTGGCACTTTTCTCATCTATTTATGAGGTGTTTAACACACCTAATATTTACCTTAATTTCATAAAATTTTTAGCATAACTTCCTTTGTTTTTTAAGCATTTTCCCATCTAATATTCATAATGCTTCACATAAATAAGGATTTATACATTCCATCCTCACTCGATGGCCATAATTTCATAGAAATTAAACATACATAATTTAATATACAATCCACCATATATACTCATGTACTTGAACTTTAAGGTTACAAACTTCATGCTCATTACAATTTTTAAGGCCTTGCCCATTGTGTTCGTAATATACAAGATTTTTATGATTCATTACATATGTCTTTGGGCCAATGCCCTCATACAACTCAAATCATGCCCTAAGGCCAAATATCCTTCGTGGTCCATTTCTTCTCCATTCTTCAATACTTCATCAAGTCTCAAGTACCGGGAGCCTTATCTGTAATATGATATCTCACGAGAGGTCAACTCAACTGCTGGTATGACATAATGTTAATGCAAGGAGCAAGATTAAGGCGTGGCATATGCTAAGTGTATATTTATAATCTACATGCCTTCCAACTCATCAATACAATGCAATGGCAATATGCGTGACACGCACATGCAAACTCTATGCCACCCATGTCTCGTTTACGGATCGCTCCCGTTGGACCACTGAGTACCAACACCCATTCACGGATCGCTCCCGTTCGATACTGAACACTAATGCAATGGCCAATTTTGAGTTTTTCACCACAGGATCTACACCCTCATAATACATAGCACGAAGTGCTTAACCCACACTATGTTTTCAAAGAATCACCATATGCCAATATGCCTTGATTTTTCTCAATGCAATTCCAATGGAACATTTTATCAAACACATGGAGCATGTTTTAAATAATGCGTTATACTTAAAGCAACGATAACCTTTGAAGTATAAAAATTTGTCTACATGAACCTAACATGTAATCCAATCAATTTCACATATAAACATATTACATTTCACAACCTTACCAAATTCACAAAGATTACAAAATATATAAAGTACCAACACCTTGAATAAATCATAACTTTCCAACTACAAGATTTTGTCTACATGAACATAAGCAAGAGTACAATGAATTGTACATATAGTCATGGTTCATGTTTATCACTTTACCAAATTCCCAAAGAATAAAAAGAACACACAAGTACATAAACAACCAACTCTAGGTTTTCAGAGCAACTATATCCTAAGTAATTTTCTAACAACAAATAAACATATAAATCATTCAATCAACTTATAAAACACTCCTAAACTTAACCCTATTCCTTACTTAGCAAAATATAATACATAAAAGGGTTTTTCTCAACCCTAGGGAGTTGTGTTCACTATGTAGCTGAACCAATTTGTGAGAATGTATTCCTTGACATGGGGAACAACTTCCTAGAATGAAGCCTTGTAAGAATCCTAGCCTAGAGATGTGTTTTAGTGGCTTGAAAGTTGGAAAACCCTAGGTTTTTCTTCACTTTTCTCCCATGCACGTGCTGCTGATGTATTCTCAGACCAAATAATGAATTTTTATCACTAAGGGGTTGTATTTATAGTAAAGGGGCAAAGGGGCAAAAAGACCCTTTTGCCCTTAATGAGTTCGGGGCCCCGTTACACTACAACCCGTCTCGAAACGCCTCAATTCCACATTTTGCTTTAACCAAAGTTCTTAAAATTATTTTAAATGATAATTTTCCAAAAAACTTATTTTCGCCCGTTAGCGGTTTCGGCCGGACCCACTCGGGCCACCTAAGATACCCTTTTGGTCCAATTTTTTAAACTATCTCCAATTTGGCTCAAATTTTCACAAGAGGTGTATTTTAACAATCTAAGCATGTTTCTATTCCATTGAATACTCAAAATATGCTTATAAACATGACTTATGCCTAAACAAATGCATGTATAATGCCTTGCCGGCAAATAGTGCATGAATAGTGCCCTACTTGCAAAAACGAAAAATTTATCCTGATTTTTTAGATGTCTATAGGAAAAGCCTAAATTAGTTATATTCGATGTTCTGAACTTGATGATGATGTCCCTTTGAGGAAAATAAGACTCGGTAACAAACTGAAAAATGATGAATACATCCTTAGGACTTAATAAAGTTACCATGTGTCACGACTCGAAACCCACCCTATGCGGATATCGTGTCGTGGGGCCGACCCAATGGCCGTCCCTACTTTTTTCATTCTTTTACCAATGATAACAATAAGAAATATAACAATAACATTAAAGTGCGGAAGTCGTAATACATCATTGTTTCAAAACTAAATAAGTCTGACAAATCCAAATGTAAACCAACATAACTTAAACATAAACCATCGTTTTAGGTGGTGAGTGCATGGGAGAACTACTATATTCTATTGTGCTCCTTAACCGTCTCCCTACGCTCTGGATCTCCTACTGTGGTTCCATAACATGCTCACTTGAAAAAAATTAGTAAGGGGTGAGCTACAAACTCAGTAAGTAGAAGCCTATCCCCAATACGGGTGGGGATGACATAAATGAATACAAGTCAAGGTAACATGATAGCCAGTCATGACAATGATTTCAGTCAACTGTAAAATGCCTCAATGGCCAATAAATGACAAGGTACAATAACGGTCAAGAGTAATCAATGAATAACAATGTTCAATAACCGTCAAGAGTAACAACGTAGCATGAATAAAGAATAGGCTCAATGAACACGATCAACATAAATATTGCCACAATGAAACGGTCACAATCAAGTCCAATGAATCAAACCAATCAACATAAAACTATATCAATTAACATGGATGATGCCTTTACTCTGTTCAGGGTTTGGCAGACCCTCGGTCTTTTGGGGCCCGGCATACCCCCATTAACATAAATGCATATAAAATTCCCATTAACCTTACTGCGTAAAAACGCCATAATTGCCATAAGTCTTTTTAACCCGTAGGTCCCAGTCAATCAGATAGCATCAGATAGGTAATGTGGCTGAGCACAAAACCCGGCACTTAACATAAATTAAGATTCTATAGTATTCCATATGAATGTACAAAACATGGAACATCATAACATAACATACAGTAAATGGATATTAATGAAATGAATCAGTCATGCAACATCAACCAATAGGCATCCACCAGGTAGAGCAATATCCATGGTGGGAAACAATGACAGTGAATACATATATGAGTACAAGATTGGCAGTAATGGAAAGAACGTGGCTTGGAAACCACGTATCAAAGATAGGAATCCACTTACCTCATCAACGTCTTAATATCCCGTGACTTTCTCTTTTCCTTTTGAATTGCCTATAAATCAATAAACACGTTTCAGCTTTCATATCATTTACCGAATTTATGCCTCGTTACTCTAAATACCTCCCTTACTAATTTATGTTTTACGATTTCCATTTTAAACTTAATTTACCCAAGGGCAAAATGGTCATTTACGTGTCTCTACTTTTTGGGTTCTGTTTTCATAATTTGGACTCCACCGTTGAGTCCAGTAGGTTTGAATTAATAAAAATTCACTATTTACTTAACTAAATCGGAGTCCGTTTGACTCACCTTTGACGTAGGGGCATTTTAGTCATTTTGGCATTCTACGGTTATTTTATTTTTTTCGGGACTCCGTCTCGTAAAACGGACCTCACTATTAAATTCATAGGGTCCAAAATAGTAAGTTTTCATTATTCTTTTTACTAATTTAGGCATCGAAATTAAATTTAAAATTTATTAATTTAACTCATTTATTTAAATTAATTAATCTGGATAATACATATCGTATTTGAGTCCAAACGGACCACATGTGCCTTGGTGGCACAGTGGCTAAGCTTCTCCCCCTTTCTCCTTTGGTCACAGGTTCAATTCACTGCCCATACAAATTTTCCATTCCTCATTATTATTTTTTTTTCATTTCCTGTTCAAGTTTAACCCAACCATTGGATAGCTCTCCTTTCTAACCAAACACCATCTAAACTCAAATTTAAAAATTTACTCATGAAATACAAGTGTTGGACAGTCATCTGAATGGGTGGGTCGGGTCTGACCCGACCCGGTTTGGCCAAAATAAAATCGCAAAATAGCAGCCGCGCAGTAGCCTTTTCTAGCGTACAGGTTGTCTTCTTCGTCAACGGCGACTCGCCGGTGACGGGTTTCTTGCATTTTTCAGCGGGGTTAACACCTACGAGTTATGGGCAACTCAAATCTACCGTCGGATTTCAAATCGGAGTGCCGGAGCACTCCCAAAATGGCCGGAACAGTGGCACACCTGGGGCTGTGCAGTTTTTCTGGCAACCCCTTTTTCCTTCCGTTTTTTTCCCTTTTTCTCCGACGGTTTCGATCCCGTTTTGATTCTAAAATTTACCTACACCCAAGAGAATCAATTACCCATGATCTAGCCCAATTGATCGCAACAAAATCACCCCATTCGATCGGTTTTTCACCTCTGTTTTCCACCGTTTCACACGTTGGGTTCTGTTCGATTTTTTTTTTTCTTGATTCAATTCCAACACCAATCAAATTCTATGCATTCAATCAAGTCCTATGTTTCACACGATTCTATATCAACATAGTAATTCATGCTTGACAACAAAATTAAACACGAAAAATTAGCCGCACTCACCCAATTGCACGTACAGGGCTGTTACTGGTTTCTCTTCCGAATCCACTGCCCAATCTGATTGGTCTTCGCTTGTTTCCTCCTCCGCTTCTTTCTCAACTCACGACGGTGCCCGACTTGCCTCTTCCTTCTTCCTCCTCTCTTTTTTTCTTCCTTTTTTCTTCCCCCTGTTCTAGCGTCCAGCCGCCCCTGCTGTTCGGTTTTTCCTCTGTTTTTTTTTTTTTCTTCTTCCTTTGATTCTAACGCATGGATGTTTATATAAAACCAGAGAAACGCCCCTCACTTAATCTCTCTCTCTCTCTCTCTCTCTCCCGTGCCTTTCCAGTTCTGCACTTCAGCCCCTCCCATCCGTTTTTCTTCTCCTCTTTATTTCTTTTTTTTCTTCTTTAGTTACAGGTAATGTATACCTTAAGTGTTTATATCTATATATATATATATATATACATATATTACACATTAACTATATATTTACACCTATTTACCTCCATATATACATATATTATTTCCATAATTAATTCCCTATTTTATTCCAATTCTTTTTTTTTTATTTTGTTTATTTATTTTCTTTTTATTTCTAATTTTTTTACTTTACTTATTTATTTATTTTTTTCTAATTCTTATTTCCTTTTTATTTTCCATTTTGTTTTCTCCCCTTTTTAATTTTATTTCTTTTATTATTGTCATCCGTTTATCGTGACCTTCATCCGTACATTCCCATTATTGAAATTTAACCAAATTTATTTCGTTATCGTAACATTAGACCATGTTGGCTCGGTTACAATGGGTCAGGGTATTACACCATGAGTATAAAAATGAAACTAATAAGTTCGCGTAAATGTTATAAGAACCAAATGGACTCAAAATGGAGTCCGAATACGTAAATAGTGTACGAGAAAAATATGGGACATGAAAAAGTGTAAATTACCAATTTGCCTTTGAAGAGCCAAATAAGTTATAAGACATCAAGGAACCCTAAATGGAGAATTTGAAGACCCTTAATTGAATAGACTAAGTTCAAAAGAACTTAAAACACTAAATAACAATGTTTAGGATTAGGATGAATACTAATTCATTATGCAATGTATTTTTGCTCTATGATTATTGGATCACCTAAACGATGGAAAATGGAAAAAAAGCTATGGGATAGCTATTATGGTACTCGTATGGGAATGCGATGCTAAGAACCTAATGTAAGTAAAACCCAAACTCTAATATGTGGTATTTTCTTAGCCATGTCAAAATTATATTTTCTCGATGCTGCCAATTTGTACTCTTATACATGCCTGATAGTTATTTGATTCCAAAATTTGACATTTGTGCTTCTTTGTAGATATGTTGAGATTTCTTTTGCCAATATCTTGATGTGATTGCTTGCACATTTATATACCTTTGATTTGGATATTGGAAAATTCTTATCTTTCTCATTGTTGAGAATTTGATATTGCACGTATATGTACATTCTTTGTGGAATTCCATTGATCATGATATTATTATGAGTGCTGGGAGTTGTGTTTGTCACAACGTCTATCCTGATTCAATAGATGCTGATTTGGATCTACGAGTCAGTGATTGGGAATGATACCTAACACTTAGTCCATAGAGGACATGATATATGATAAAAGGTCTTAGTGCTATTCAGGAACCCGATTAATGGGTGAACCTAAATGAGTGCTTTTGAGGGTAGCTGAGCCCTTTTGGTTGATAGCATCTATTTTATTAGTATCTGATATCTTTTATTTGAATCATAATCTGATGATGCACTCTTTGATTGTAGATACGCTTTTCAAGCTTATCTTTGGAATTGATTTGATATCTTGTGATTTCTGGCAACTAATTGTTGTATAGGCTAAATCCCTATTATTGACTTGCTAAACTCTTTACATCGCCTTGTTCAAATAGCTTGGGGATGCCTTTTGGACCCATGGGCCATCTTTGGTGATTTATTTTCCTTTGTGATTGGCTATTGTTATATATTATTTCGCTTACCATTTGATTATATTTTGTAACCTAAACTAACATGTCCTATGGCAGAGCAAGGAAATTTACTTTCTGAGGTAAGTTAGCTCACTCCATATTTATAACAATTTTTCAGGTAGCACCATATGGGAGGAACTGTAGTGATGCGACTAGTGGAGCTAGTGATATGCTTGAGAGAAATATTAATGATGTAAAACTCCAAGTCATAATTTGAACATATATTCTATAAGGCTGATCGTAATATTAGGTATTGTGATATTGTATCATTAGTAATGATGTTAAACTTTAATGGTGATTCATGATGATCAAAATTACACTTGACGATATTCTGATTGATGCTTATTAGAGTTCGATTTGTTATCAGATGAGTTGCATATGTGTAGCTTCCGCATTTAATAAAAAAGAAATTTGTTTTATCACTCTTGTGCAATTCATTTGATTTTGTACGGCCTGTCCAAGTGTCAATGTTAATCGTTGCCCCTAATCCGTATAGGGTGGGTTTCGGGTTGCAATAGTCGCAGCTCCCCAATACTCGAACTCTAGACCTCACGCACGTGAGGATTCTAAACCCCACACACATGTCACTGTGCCACCGTGGCACTTGTGTCAAAATAATGGCAGAATATATATATATATATATATATATATATATATAGAATATTAAATTAAATAATTAAATTAATTTAATTATGGTAAAATGTTGCATTACCCAAATAAAATAAAAGGGTAGTGTAATTTAACTTTTTTTGATCTTCTGGACCCAATGGCGAGGTCCGTTTTACGAGATGAGATTTTGAAAATTAAGACACGTAAAATATAAAATTATCCTTTTACCCTTAATGATGCCCAAAGCCAAATGGAAGTCTGAGGGGTCAAAATTGACTTTTTTCAACATTCCGAACCCAACGGCGAAGTCTATATTATCAAATTAAGTACTGAAAAATAAGACGCGTAAAAATGAAAATTTATTAAATTATTCCTAAGAGTCCGACTTGACTACGAATGGTTTGTTTTAAAGGAAATAAGGCCTATCCTAGGAAATTAGGATTCATCTGGTTTAAGAATAAATTAAGAACACCAAATAGGTGTTGCCTTAAGTTAAATGTGGAATTAATTAGATTCTTCATAAATTGACCTTAGGAACTATAAGGGAAAGGGAAAGGCACACCAGTAGCGCCAACCCCGAGAGCCAAGGTGAGTAATCCTGTACTTTGAAGTAGAGGTTTTAACTCCATGATTCCTGAAGTATTTTAAGTTCAAAATTCCTATATTTACATGACTCGTGATTCAAATGTGTTTTTTACTTTAATTTTTAAATATTATCTTGACATGCAAGTGAGCTTGCTTAAATTGCTGACTATTTGTACGTTCGTACCACAACATGTCTATTTAAATTCAAACTTTGTATTAAGTCTTTCTAAAAGTAAATGTTTTTCATTCTAGCCAAGTTTTAAATATTCTTGAACAATGTGATTAAGTATTCTACAAGTTATGTCTTAATGTTCCTGAATTTTATGTTTCAAGTATTCTGAAAGCTCTGTTAAAGTATTTATGAAAGTTTTATTTTAATGCTCTTGAAAATTATCTATTTGAAAAGAACTATTTCAAATGCTTCCTATTTGCGACCTAGTAATGCAAGATAATTGTGTATAAGCACTACGAGCTATTGAGGCCCTTTGGGACTCAAAATTCTGTAAATGCCCGGTAGAAGGTTTATCTCCCAAGCACGAGATATCTCTACTGATCTGTTAAGCTTAGGGTTCGGTTTGAAATAGATTCTTCTGTTAAAAAGTGAAAGCAAGTATGGCAATAAGTGGCAGAAGGTTTTTGAACTCCCATTTACATGAAAAGGGTTTTTAAATGGCCCCGCTTTTAAAATGGAAAAGAGTCATACCCTCCTATTTATAAGAAAATGATTCTATCCTCCTATTTATATGTAAAGGATTTTTATTCTCCTGTTCAACAAGTAAAGGATTTAAATTTCCTTGGCCACCAAATGGTCATCCTGTACATGTTTACAAGTTTTCTGCTGCATATTAAATGCTTTACTCGAATGCTTTGTGTTACATGTTTTTGAAGATTTCTGTATCTTGTATTTGATGAAATAAGTGCCTAGCCTGATTGCTTCGTGCTATCTATTTTATGATTCTTGTATTCTGTATCTGAAATGTACGAGCAATTGGTAGTGACTGTTTTATAAATCTGTTGCACTTAACCCACTACCAGTTGAAAACTCATGACAAGGTATTAGAATTACTCATGGGATTTTCATAAAGCTCACATGGATTTGTTACCCATGACTTTTTTAGGTAACGAAGATGATTGGGAGCCTTGGCCGTACTAAGGAATGGCATCAGGAGCTCCGCATTAAATTAGCATTTTGAGAATGACAGGACCAATAGTTAGTCAATCTTTTGTAGTGTTTTATTTTGGACAAATTATGTAATTAAGTCCCTACGGACAATGACCATGTAATAATATGTTTAACTTTTAAAAATTTAGCAAGCTCTGTATGTTTGTTAATTATACTGTTCTGCAAGTGGCAGTTCTGGGGCGGATGTGAGGAAAGAAAGAAAAAAAAAAGTTATCATGCTTCCGCACATTATATTCAAGGCTGCACTATCATTCGGCACCGTCGTTTTTGGTCCACCTATTGGCCCCCGGGCAGAAAAGTGGTGGTCGCATCCCTGTAATCTGCATAGGTCGGGTGACGACATATAGTATTGGTAGCCTCAGTTCATTTAATTTCAAACAACCCATCCTAAACACCATGATACAGATATTACAAAATATGTCTCTAACATCAAAACCCACATTCTATTGCCTACTAAATGTCACGCCCCGAATTCCCGACGAACCCGGGACGCGAGTAACGAGACAGAAGGTAGAATAAATAAAAGGACAAAAGTAATTAAATTCACTAAAACATGCGTTCACCCTCATCCATACATAAAATAAGATACAATACATCGTTCATCGGTCATTCGGGCTTAAGCCCTTACATAACAAAATACAGGTTTCATGGATCATAAATACATCATAGGCTTCACCCTATCAGGGCATCACCGAGTCTCTAGTGGCTGGAGGATCCTATGTGAAAATGTTGCCCACGAATGGTTCAGCACAACTGCTGGTATGATGAAATGCTAATGCCAGAAATAAAGCTAAGGCGTGGCATGTGCAAAGTGTACATTTATTTCTAAATGACATTCAAGCATCGCAGTAATATATATGAATGGTATGCATGACACACCCATGCACAACTCTATGCCACACCCATGTCTTATTTACGGGTACTCCCCGATGGCTCGAAGTACCAATGCAATGGCCAATTTTGGGTTTTTCACCACCGGATCTACACCCTCATAATGCAAAGCACCATGTGCTTACCCACGCCATGTTCTCAAGGAATTCATCATATGCCAATATGCCAATGCAATCTCAATGAACATGAATCTCAATAATATAACATGCTCGGACAATAAGAAATAAATCACTAGTCAGTTTCATATACATGCATATCTCATATGTTCGTACATCATGATTCATGTTCTTCACTTTATTAACTTGCAAGTAACACATAACATGTGAACAACCAATTCCAAATAAACAGGTAAACACATTACAGATAAACACATACAGCATTCCAGTCATTCACAAATATTCCTAACTTAACTTCATTTCTAACACTAGCAAAACACCATACCTGATGGGTTGGTATCAACCCTAGAAGATCGTGCACTATATGTAACTGAACCGGCGGATGAAAATGCAGGAGATCAGATCGCCCCCTCCTGTCCTGTCAGTGTCCCTAAAAGTAGAAATTACAACTCAGTCTATTGTTATTTGAATTTATGCTATTCATCCAATTTTATGTCTTTAAATTTATAGGTTTCTATTCTTCTAATTTAGACTCTACCATTGGTTCTAGAACGTTGAAGAAAATAAGTTTAGGTTCTCGTAGAACTCAATTCGGACACCGGGGTTCAAAAGGGCAAAACAGTCATTTTGCACTTTACACGTGTCCTTACATTTCGTGACTTCTTTTCAAAAATCGGACTCCACGGTTGAGTCCGGAATGTTCGAGATAATAAAATTCCATTATTTGTTTACCTAATTCGGAGTTCGTTTGACTGTGTTTCAATCTAGGGGCATTTTGGTAATTTTAAAGGTTACTGCGGGTCTTTTATTTTTCGGGACCCCGTCTCGTAAAACGGATCTCACCATTGGTCTCAGAATGGTCGAGATAGTCAAAATACACTAATGACTTGTCCCATTTGGACTCCGGGGTATTTTTGAATATTTAATTAATTAAATTAATTAATTAATTAATTAATTTAATTAATATTTTATTAATAATTTAATCAGGTGGGTAAAAGTGTAATTTCCAACAGTTGGGGAGTCAATTTGTAATTTCTGAAAGTTCAGGGTTAAGGTTCAAATTCCAAAAGGTTCAAGGTTCAAATTGAAATTAGTTTAATTAGCTATTCTCAATCAGGTTAACCAAACAGGGGTTAATCCGAGAACAGGGATAGGATATCCCTGTTTCAATTAAATTCCAATTTCCTAATTTCTTATCCTTGCAACCAAACGGGCCAAATTCCATTTTAATTTAAAACAACCACGCGACACGTGGCAGGGGAGGTCCGCACCCGCCCGAACCGGACCTGACCCGAGCCCGGACCCGACCCGGAACAGTACCCCTTCGTCCCCGATTTTCCGGCGACGAACCAGTAGGGTTCCGGCGCCTTCTCCGGCGCCGGCGACCGATCTCCGGTGAGATTTTTGGGGTTTCAAAATGCCATTTTCTCCCCCTTCTCACGTAGATCACATCCCCAACCTCCATTTCCCTCAAAACCTCCTCCATCTCCACGAAATAGAGGGTCAAACCCTCGGTCAACTCTCCGGCCAACCCATTTTCCCACACTTTCCCCCACTGTTTTAAACCCAAATCACTTCCATTCACTTTCTGCACCTCACCCCATGTTTTTCCCCCTTTTTAAACCAAGGTTTACACATAAAATATCAAACCCAACACCCCATGACCGTGACCTGCAACAGGGAAGTTCTCCCTCCCCCCTTAACCATTTCTTCTCATTCTTTTTGCAAATTAATCCCTACATTATGCTCTATACGATTCTACAATTTAAATCAATTAAAATGCTTTTAAAAAAAATCGAAATAGGAGCAGTCCACTTTCCAATGATTTTCGGATTTTTCCCTTTTTTGGTTTGCTTCCCTTCTCCTTCTGTTCCTCTTGGTTACTTCTGCTTCTCCAGAACTCTCTCCCTTGCTCTCAGTTTTCTGTTTCTTTCCTTCTCTTCTCTTCCCACCCGAGACCACTCTCTTTTTCTCTTCACTTTCTCTCTCTATATCTCTCTCTCTCTCTCTCCCCAAGACCAACTACCCTCTGCCAAACCTGCACCTCCCACTCCCTGAATTCCACTCACACACACAACCCCAACCCATGCTTGTTTGAGTGTGTTACACTCAAACTCATGCACACACACACACACGGCACACACACACACCACACACACTGTTTTACACATGTATATATTTATATACACTTATATATATTTACACATTTTATACACACACTCACATGTATACACATATACAAAATAAATAATTTAAATTTTTATATATATATATATATATACATATACACATACATCCATTATCATCATAATAATAATAATAATAATAATAATAATAATAATAATAATAATAATAATAATTAATATTTGCAAGAATAAATAATAAAAAAAAAAAAAAATTTCATGTTATAACATCCTTCCCTCCTTACAAAAATTTCGTCCCGAAATTTAAAATAGCATAAAACAAAAGAAAATACATCACTGATCGAACAACTCAGGGTACCTAACTCGAACCTCGGCCTCACGCTCCCAAGTAGCCTCCTCAACCCTATGGTGGTTCCAACGAACCTTGACCAAAGGGATGGTCCTGCCTCGTAAAACCTAGTCCCTCGAGTCCAATATCTCTACGGGTCTCTGGTCATAGGAAGCGTCCCCCTCTAACTGAAGATCTACCCAATCAAGTACATGTGAGGGGTCGGGATGGTACTTCCTCAGCATAGATACATGGAAGACGTCGTGGACCCCTGATAGCTGCGGTGGTAAGGCCAGCTTATAAGCCACCTCACCAACTCTCCCAAGAATCTCAAAGGGGCCTATAAATCGTGGCGACAGCTTCCCACTGCGCCCAAATCTCCTCAAGCCTCATCTGGGAGACACCTTGAGGAACACATGGTCCCCCACCTCAAATGCTAAGGGCCGCCGCCTCCTATCTGCATAACTCCTCTGGTGGCTCTGAGCTGTCAACAGCCGCTGTCTGATCACCTGTATCTTGTCCGTGGTCTCACGAACAATATCAGGTCCTAAGGCAGCTGTCTCTCCCACCTCAGTCCAACATACCGGGGAACGGCAAGACCTACCATACAATGCCTCAAACGGTGCCATCTCAATGCTGGACTGGTAGCTGTTGTTGTAGGCAAACTCAACTAAGGCAAGGTGATCCTCCCAGCTACCTCTAAAGTCCATGACACAGGCCCTGAGCATATCCTCCAAGATCTGAATAGTGCGCTCTGACTGGCCATGTCACGACCCGAAACCCACCCTATGCGGATTACCGGATCGCGACCGCCGCCCCGAGACCCGAAGGCCTCGAGACAAGGCTCGCATCTGCAGCGGTATCGGATAGATGTGTTTCATGTGGTTGCGGAAGCGTGAAAAACTTTTTCTTTTCTTTCTTATTTAAATTTTGCACATCCGTCCAATACTGCCGCTCTTCACATTTCGGTATACATGTATTATAATCATACATTCAGAGCATAACTAAAAACTTAAAAGACTTCATAATTAAAATCTTAATTCAACTGCCCCGTGGGGCTTAATACACGTCCTTAAAATGTCGGCTAATACAAAACATATTAATCAGAGTTCATGTGATTTTTCCCCATAAGAACTCCTCAAGCAAATCTTCCCAAAAGCTAGGTTCATCCTTATAGTCTTCAAAAATCGATCTGCCCTTAGTCACCTGAAAGGGGGGGCGGATAAAATCCGGGTAAGCTAATCAAAGCTTGTGAGTAATTCCTGCATTCGTCATGGGGTTTTCAACTGGTAGTGGTTTTAGCACATGAGGGTTTTTGAAATACTCACTACCAATTGCTCGTACATTTTAGAACACAGAATATATGCATTCTTAAAACAATATGTAATATCCCGACCCGGGATACGTCACGTATACCGAGGTAGGTCGGTTAGAACATGTAATTTAAACGATAAGATATGAATGTCATAGTATTCTCATGGAAATGAAAGACTGGAAACTGTAATCACGGAAATGAATGACCAAGGCTGGGTAACACCCGAGCATCACAGGGCATTGCATCGAAATGCGTGCATGCACGCATTCCCATGCATGCATACGTGAATGTAGATACGTAGCTTGATTTAAATCAGTGTATGCAAATATGATTTAAAATAGAATTAGACCTCCACATATGCATGTATATACATGTATAAAAAAAGTGTATTTCATGTGTATATATGTATAATATATAATGTATTATACATGTATGATGTAATTATGTATATATGTATATTTACATAAGAAACAAAAAGAAAGGAAAAAGGGGAACTGCCTTGGGCAGTATGCAAGCACCCAAGGGAGAGTATGTGTCGGCTATATGAGAAATGGGTGTGTTATATATATATATAATATGATATATATATATATATATATATATATATACATAAGTGCCCCACAAGTCTCTAAGCCATTTAATGCAAAGGTTGCATTTGGCAGAGAGAGCACATGTTCTGGGTCAAGGAAAGAGGCCATAGAAGGGGGAGGAACCGAGAGAGAGAGAGAGAAAAGAGAGAGAGGCGGTGGAAACTCTCTCTACAAATATAAGCCTACGGGTGTGGGTTTAAAGGCACAAACAAGACCAAAGTTGAGAGAACATCTTGGCAAGGAATTCAGAAGCATAAATAGGAAAGTTGGAAGGTCACAGTGGGCTAAATCCGAACACCCAGGTGAGTGGTTTTAATTCTGTTTTTACAATTTAAAGCATGAAGCTTGTATGTAATTATATAGTCTAAACAAGCATGAAATATAGGTTTTAATGCAAAAAGAATCATGGAAAACGGTTGAGAAACCATGGAGATATTCCCAGTTGCAGGTTTCATGGATAATTTCGGGTTCCATGAATTCATGCTTAAAACTTTGATGTTTGTTTATGGAAATAATCCTTAGAGGTGCAGGAAACCATTTCTAATGGATTAGGGTCAAAACAGTGTACAAATAGTCACGAAATAGAAAGGATATGGGTCACCGGAGAATCGGCCGGAAATACTTAGGCTCTATTTCGTGAAGTTATGTAGGGATTTAAAGGAAATGGAAAATGGATTTGAAATCCTTAAGAGAAGGGGAAGAGAATGACATTTAAAAAGGGTCGAAATCTCACCGGAAAATGAGTCACCGTCGCCGGAGAAGGTGACTGTACACGCCGGAACCCTACCGGAGACGTGGGGAAGACGATCGGAAAAGCGTGGGGCTATCGGGTCAAAACTGGGATGGATCCGGGTTCGGATCGGGTCGGTACCCGACCGGATATGAAACGGACCGAAGCTGTGTCGTTTTGGGTTTCTAATTAAATGGATTTGGGCATGTTTGGTTGCAGGAATAATAAATAGAAATAGGGTTTTGGGGTTAACCGAAACAGGGATAAGGATAGGGAATTGGGTTATTGAAATCCGGTTCTTGAATGAAAGTGAACCGTTTGGTTCAGGGCAAGGGTGGACCGGTCTAGGGTTTTTAGGTCTGAACCAACTGGTTCAGACCGCAGCTTATGGGAATTACAAACCGGCCCCAAATAGTTTGGGAAATTTCACTGTTGCCCAAGTATAAAAAATTAATTAAATGTTAATTTTACAATAATGCCCCTATTCCAAAAAGAGGTCAAACGAAGTCCAAACGACACAAATAAATAGTCAAAACCTATTATCTCGGACGTTCTGAGTCCAATGGTGGGGTCCGTTTTACGAGACGGAACCCCGAAGGATAAAATACCGTAAAAGTGCAAAATGACTATTTTGCCCTTTTTAGTACAAAAGTCCAAATGGAGTTCCGCGAAAGCCTAAACCGACTTTCTTCGGCATTCCGGACTCAATGGTAAAGTCTAAAATAGTATTTGAAATACTTATGATAGAAAAGCATAAAATTTGATGAATAGCATTTATTCTGAAACGTATTCACTGATATATAGGGAACTCAAAAGGCAAGGGTATACTCACGGATTTCTAAGATAAAGGCACGATAGAGGTAAGTGGATCACTTTCTCTTACATGTGGTGTTCCCACAAGCCAAGTTTATTCTTTTACTGCCAAACTCGTACTCTTGAAAGTATTGATATCCTTGTGTTCCACTTTTCGATATTTTCTATCTTGTGGACATATTATTGACTGATGTATCACTGTATCATGTTTCACTGTGCTTTGAAAGCACATATGTTATTGCTATCCACTTTGTGATATTGTTCTATCTAGTGGACCTTGATTGATTGCTATATCATTGTTATCATGTTGAACCATGCCTTGAAAGGCCTACTACTGTATCCTCATTGAATGAATGATATTCCATTTTTATATTCTATGGAATTACTATGATCATGACATGTTTATGGACACGGGAGTTGTGCTCAGTCACAATAACCATCTGATGCTATCTGATTTAATGAGACCTACGGGTCAAGTCCGTGAACGGACAAATGGCAAATTATTGGAATTGACTGGGGGTATGCCGGGCCCCAAAAGATCGAGGGTCTGCCAAGCCCTGAAACAGAATAACAGCATCTCTTATGATTAACAGAATTGATTGTTCAGTGGCACTGTTTCCTTATAATTCTTCAAGTCTCGAAAGACTTGCATTGATTGATTTGATCGTGATCGGTTCATTGTGGCAGTACTTCATTGTTGTTATACTTTCATTTTACACTATTACTTCTGATTGTGTATTGTGATTACCTTTCATTGGCCCTCGTGGCAATTATGTTCATTGGCTATCACAGCATCTCCTTCCTTATGATTGGCTATCATTATCTATTCATGGATACACATTGATCATCGATACCAGTGTTGGAGATCTGTTTTACTTACTGAGCTTTGTAGCTCATTCCACCCCATTTACCCCCATTTCAGGTGATGACGCTGCGAGACCCCAGTAAGAGTCTGAGAGCGTAGGGGGATATTTTGAAGCATTGTATCAGTCTATGTTAGTTCTCCCATGTATTCACCACCCCCGGGTGCTGGTTACGATTTAGTTCTCATTTTGAATTTTGTAGAACTATGTCATGTATTTAATAGATTTCCGCTGTTAAATTTGATTTAAAGACTTCCGCTGGATTACTGTAATTGATAAAGACTTCCGCTGTTTATTGTTTAAAATTTTTAGTACATTGCATATTAGTACTATGATACAGAAATGGAAAAAGTAGGGACGGCCTTCGGGTTGGCCCCGCGACACGAGATCCGCATAGGGTGGGTTTCGGGTCGTGACAGCTTGGTATCAGAGCTATAGGTTCGATTGTGAGTCATGGGAGATAGGACTAGAGTTAAGACTGCTAGATATGACTGACATTTAATTTTGTCTTACACATTGACTGGTTACTTCATTGATTCTTTCACTGGTTATTTCATTGGTTATCTCACTGGTTATCTCATTGGTTAGCTTCATTGATTCTATTCACAGTCATGGTAAACACGAGGCAAGGTCCGTTGCCTATGGATCGTTTAGAACAGCTAGAAAGAATGATGCGGACTATCATTGAAAGTCTGCCACAGATTCAGGCTGGTGCTAACCAACCAGCACAGCCAGTACAACAGGAGCAGCCTGTCAATGCAGGCGACAATGCAGGGAATCGCCAAGGAAACGAGCGAGACGCTGCATACTTATATGAGCGGTTTCAGAAAATGAAACCCCCGACTTTCGACGGTACAGGAGGAGCCACTGTAGCTGAGGAGTGGTTACTAGAAATGAACAGGATCTTTAAAATCCTGATATGCACTGAAGTTCAAAAAGTGGCCTATGCCACATATATGCTCAAAGGAATGGCACACAAATGGTGGATGATAGAGGAAGATAAAGAGCCAGACATGAACTGGCAACGATTCACTGATATCTTCAACAAGAAGTACTTCTCCCAAGAAGTAAGAAATCGAAGGGTTGCAGAGTTCATGGTACTGCAACAGGGGGGAATGACAGTAGAGCAATATGAGGCCAAATTTACTGAGTTGGCCAGATTTGCCCCTGGTGCTATCAGTACCGAGGATATGAAGGCTCGCAAATTTGAGGAAGGACTGAGGTGGCCTATTAAAGATAGACTGGTGTCCCATCGACTGACTACTTATGATGATGTAGTGGAGACGGCTCGAGTCATAGAAAGGAGCGGCGAGGAATTCGCCAAGAGAAAAGGAAACTTGAAGCAGAGCGGCAATCAGAAAAAGAGGCAAGGGCCTTCTACTTCAGAACATGGATCTACATTTACCAGACCTGGAGCCACATCACAGGCGACGGGATCGGGTCAGAAGAAACAAGGCAACAAAAAGGGGGCAGCCAAGTGCTCTCGTTGCAATAAGATCCATAAAGGCCAGTGTCTCAAGGACAGCAACGCTTGTTACTACTGTGGTCAGGAGGGACATTTTGCAAGAGAATGTCCTCAGAAGGAACAGGTCATGCCCAGTATTGCTTCAGTAAAGGCACCAACCACTGGAACAGCACCACCTAGACCTCCAGCCCAAAGGAGTGGACAGGGAAACGTCCAGCAGCAGGCAGGACGGGTTTTCTCCCTTTTACCAGGAGACGTGCAGGCTACAACCTCTGTAGTCGCAGGTACTCTTTTAGTATGCTCACAGCCTGCTCATGTTTTATTTGACACTGGATCTACACATTCATTTATATCCCCTACATATGCTGCTAGACTGAACCTAGTAACAGAACCCTTAGGGTATTTACTGAATGTTTCTATACCATCGGGGAAATCATTGTTGGGGGATACCATGTATAGGAATTGTGGGATACAGATTGGGGATACACACTTATTGGCTGACCTTATACCTTTGGAAATTTGTGGATTCGATGTTATCCTTGGAATGGATTGGCTGGCTGCCAATTATGCTACGATAGACTGTATGGCCAAACGAGTTCTCATACGGAATCCACAGT
Source organism: Nyssa sinensis (assembly GCA_008638375.1). Classification (NCBI taxonomy): domain Eukaryota; kingdom Viridiplantae; phylum Streptophyta; class Magnoliopsida; order Cornales; family Nyssaceae; genus Nyssa; species Nyssa sinensis. The sequence goes on along the minus strand of CM018047.1, from coordinate 32,366,875 downwards.
TTCCGACAGTTGACTTTGAGGGGACAGGAGTGGCTTCCCCACCCTACTTTGTTTCCTCTATCCAAGCGAGGCGTCTGCTTCGAAAGGGATGCCACGGATTCTTATGTAGTGTTCAAGACACTGACTCTCAGCAGCCTGAGTTAGAAAATATTCCCATTGCTAGGGAATTTTCCGGAGTGTTCTTGGATGATCTTCCAGGAATGCCCATAGACAGAGAGATCGAGTTTTGTATCGACATATTGCCGGGCACTACTCCGATATCCAAGACTCCATATAGGATGGCACCGACAGAGCTGAAGGAGCTGAAGCTCCAGTTGCAGGAATTATTGGACAAGGGTTTCATACGACCCAGCTCGTCACCATGGGGTGCACCTGTATTGTTCGTAAAGAAAAAGGATGGAACTATGAGACTGTGTATCGACTATCGTGAGTTGAACAAAGTTACCATCCGGAACAGATATCCACTGCCCAGAGTGGATGATTTGTTCGACCAGTTGAAAGGGGCCCAGGTGTTCTCGAAGATCGATCTGAGGTCCGGTTATCATCAGCTGAAGGTCAGGCCCACTGACATTCAGAAGACAGCATTTAGGACACGGTATGGACACTACGAGTTCCTTGTTATGCCATTTGGGGTGACTAATGCCCCAGCTGCATTCATGGATATGATGAACCGTGTGTTCAAGCCGTACTTGGATGACTTCGTGATTGTGTTTATAGACGACATCTTGGTTTACTCTAAGAACCAGGAAGAACACGAGGTACATCTGAGGAAAGTGCTACAGAAGTTAGGGGAGCAGAAGTTGTATGCTAAGCTGAAGAAATGCGAATTCTGGCTTCCTAGTATAGCATTTCTGGGACACGTGATCAGTAAAGAGGGAATCTCTGTTGATTCCCAGAAGATCGAGGCAATCATGAATTGGCCTCAACCTACGAGTGTCACGGAGGTGCGAAGTTTCATGGGGTTAGCAGGCTACTATAGGAGATTTGTCCAGGACTTCTCCAAGATAGCTACGCCTATTACCAAACTGACCCGGAAAGGTGTTCCTTTTGTATGGACAGAGGAGCAAGAAAAGAGTTTCCGAGAGCTGAAGAAGCGTCTGGTTACGGCTCCTATATTGACAGTGCCAGAAGGAACAGATGGTTTTGTGATTTATAGTGATGCTTCATACAAGGGCTTAGGGTGTGTGTTAATGCAGAACGGAAAAGTGGTAGCTTATGCTTCCCGACAGTTGAGACCCCACGAGGGGAATTATCCGACACATGACCTTGAGCTAGCAGCCATTGTTTTCGCTTTGAAGATATGGAGGCACTATCTATATGGAACCACGTGCGAAATCTTCACCGATCATAAGAGCCTCAAGTATCTGTTTACACAGAAGGAGCTCAATATGAGACAACGCCGTTGGTTGGAGTTATTAAAAGACTATGAGGTCAACATACAGTACCACCCAGGAAAGGCGAATGTGGTAGCTGACGCTCTGAGTCGGAAGTCATCAGGAAGTTTAGCTTTCCTGTTGACAACACAGACGGAATTACTGAAGGAATTGGACGACATGGAAATAGAAATAGTTCTGCCCAGTTCCAAGGCACTATGTGCCAACGTCACAGTCGGGTTGTCGATTTTGGACAAGATCAAGGGACAGCAGACTCAGGATGAGAAGTTGGCTAAGCTTCTTCAAGGAATCAAGACAGGCATAGATTCCGAGTACACAGTGAGAGATGGGATATTGTATTATCAGGATAGGATCTGCGTACCCGATGTGCCTGAGATCAAGAAAGAGATTCTCGATGAAGCACACAGTTCGAAATTTGCCTTACATCCAGGAGGCACCAAAATGTATCACAATGTTAAGGATACTTATTGGTGGTCCGGGATGAAACGTCATATAGCTGAGTACATAGCACGATGTGCCAAGTGCCAGCAAATTAAGGTGGAACATCAGAAGCCTGGAGGACTTCTGCAGTCACTGCCCATTCCTGAATGGAAGTGGGAACACATCACGATGGACTTTGTGTCAGGATTGCCAAAGACAGTCAGGGGGAGTGACTCTATCTGGGTTATCGTGGACAGATTAACAAAGACAGCTCACTTCCTGGCAACCAAGACGACACAATCTCTTCAGCGACTAGCTGAGCTATACATCAGAGAAATAGTTAGACTTCACGGAGTTCCAGTATCGATTGTTTCTGATAGGGACCCCCGGTTCGTATCACGATTCTGGAAAGGACTACAACAAACTATGGGCACGGAACTGAGTCTTAGCACTGCGTATCATCCCGAGACCGACGGCCAGTCGGAAAGGACGATACAGACTTTAGAAGACTTACTGCGTTTTTGTGTCATAGACTTTGAAGGAAGTTGGGAAGATCAGTTGCCATTGGTCGAGTTCACGTACAATAATAGCTATCAAGCTAGTATTGGTATGGCACCATATGAGGCATTATACGGCAGGAAGTGCCGATCACCACTATGTTGGACAGAGGTGGGAGAAAGGAGACTCTATGGGCCGGAGATAGTGGAACAGACCGCACAAAAGATACAACTGATCCGACAGCGTTTATTAGCAACTCAAAGTCGACAGAAAAGCTATGCAAATGTTCACCGACGAGACTTAGAGTTTGCGAAAGACGATTATGTGTACTTGAAAGTGTCACCCATGAAAGGGGTGGTCAGGTTTGGCAAGAGAGGAAAGCTTGGCCCCAGATACATTGGGCCATTCAGGATCACGAAGAGGGTTGGACCCGTAGCTTACGAGCTTGCCTTACCATCGGAGTTAGCACATGTTCACAATGTGTTTCATGTCTCGATGCTAAGGAAGTGTATAAAGAGTGCAGATCAGGTGATCGAGCACGAACCGCTAGACGTCCAGGAAAATCTGAGTTACATAGAGCATCCAGTTCAGATTTTGGATCGTCGAGATCAGGTGCTACGGAACAAGACTATTTCATTAGTCAAAGTTCTGTGGAGGAATCACCGAATGGAAGAGGCTACTTGGGAGCGAGAAGATGATATGCGCGCCAAGTACCCGCATTTATTTTCATAGTAGTATATGCTAAGTTTGAGGACAAACTTATTTTTAAGGAGGTAAGAATGTAATATCCCGACCCGGGATACGTCACGTATACCGAGGTAGGTCGGTTAGAACATGTAATTTAAACGATAAGATATGAATGTCATAGTATTCTCATGGAAATGAAAGACTGGAAACTGTAATCACGGAAATGAATGACCAAGGCTGGGTAACACCCGAGCATCACAGGGCATTGCATCGAAATGCGTGCATGCACGCATTCCCATGCATGCATACGTGAATGTAGATACGTAGCTTGATTTAAATCAGTGTATGCAAATATGATTTAAAATAGAATTAGACCTCCACATATGCATGTATATACATGTATAAAAAAAGTGTATTTCATGTGTATATATGTATAATATATAATGTATTATACATGTATGATGTAATTATGTATATATGTATATTTACATAAGAAACAAAAAGAAAGGAAAAAGGGGAACTGCCTTGGGCAGTATGCAAGCACCCAAGGGAGAGTATGTGTCGGCTATATGAGAAATGGGTGTGTTATATATATATATATAATATGATATATATATATATATATATATACATAAGTGCCCCACAAGTCTCTAAGCCATTTAATGCAAAGGTTGCATTTGGCAGAGAGAGCACATGTTCTGGGTCAAGGAAAGAGGCCATAGAAGGGGGAGGAACCGAGAGAGAGAGAGAGAAAAGAGAGAGAGGCGGTGGAAACTCTCTCTACAAATATAAGCCTACGGGTGTGGGTTTAAAGGCACAAACAAGACCAAAGTTGAGAGAACATCTTGGCAAGGAATTCAGAAGCATAAATAGGAAAGTTGGAAGGTCACAGTGGGCTAAATCCGAACACCCAGGTGAGTGGTTTTAATTCTGTTTTTACAATTTAAAGCATGAAGCTTGTATGTAATTATATAGTCTAAACAAGCATGAAATATAGGTTTTAATGCAAAAAGAATCATGGAAAACGGTTGAGAAACCATGGAGATATTCCCAGTTGCAGGTTTCATGGATAATTTCGGGTTCCATGAATTCATGCTTAAAACTTTGATGTTTGTTTATGGAAATAATCCTTAGAGGTGCAGGAAACCATTTCTAATGGATTAGGGTCAAAACAGTGTACAAATAGTCACGAAATAGAAAGGATATGGGTCACCGGAGAATCGGCCGGAAATACTTAGGCTCTATTTCGTGAAGTTATGTAGGGATTTAAAGGAAATGGAAAATGGATTTGAAATCCTTAGGAGAAGGGGAAGAGAATGACATTTAAAAAGGGTCGAAATCTCACCGGAAAATGAGTCACCGTCGCCGGAGAAGGTGACTGTACACGCCGGAACCCTACCGGAGACGTGGGGAAGACGATCGGAAAAGCGTGGGGCTATCGGGTCAAAACTGGGATGGATCCGGGTTCGGATCGGGTCGGTACCCGACCGGATATGAAACGGACCGAAGCTGTGTCGTTTTGGGTTTCTAATTAAATGGATTTGGGCATGTTTGGTTGCAGGAATAATAAATAGAAATAGGGTTTTGGGGTTAACCGAAACAGGGATAAGGATAGGGAATTGGGTTATTGAAATCCGGTTCTTGAATGAAAGTGAACCGTTTGGTTCAGGGCAAGGGTGGACCGGTCTAGGGTTTTTAGGTCTGAACCAACTGGTTCAGACCGCAGCTTATGGGAATTACAAACCGGCCCCAAATAGTTTGGGAAATTTCACTGTTGCCCAAGTATAAAAAATTAATTAAATGTTAATTTTACAATAATGCCCCTATTCCAAAAAGAGGTCAAACGAAGTCCAAACGACACAAATAAATAGTCAAAACCTATTATCTCGGACGTTCTGAGTCCAATGGTGGGGTCCGTTTTACGAGACGGAACCCCGAAGGATAAAATACCGTAAAAGTGCAAAATGACTATTTTGCCCTTTTTAGTACAAAAGTCCAAATGGAGTTCCGCGAAAGCCTAAACCGACTTTCTTCGGCATTCCGGACTCAATGGTAAAGTCTAAAATAGTATTTGAAATACTTATGATAGAAAAGCATAAAATTTGATGAATAGCATTTATTCTGAAACGTATTCACTGATATATAGGGAACTCAAAAGGCAAGGGTATACTCACGGATTTCTAAGATAAAGGCACGATAGAGGTAAGTGGATCACTTTCTCTTACATGTGGTGTTCCCACAAGCCAAGTTTATTCTTTTACTGCCAAACTCGTACTCTTGAAAGTATTGATATCCTTGTGTTCCACTTTTCGATATTTTCTATCTTGTGGACATATTATTGACTGATGTATCACTGTATCATGTTTCACTGTGCTTTGAAAGCACATATGTTATTGCTATCCACTTTGTGATATTGTTCTATCTAGTGGACCTTGATTGATTGCTATATCATTGTTATCATGTTGAACCATGCCTTGAAAGGCCTACTACTGTATCCTCATTGAATGAATGATATTCCATTTTTATATTCTATGGAATTACTATGATCATGACATGTTTATGGACACGGGAGTTGTGCTCAGTCACAATAACCATCTGATGCTATCTGATTTAATGAGACCTACGGGTCAAGTCCGTGAACGGACAAATGGCAAATTATTGGAATTGACTGGGGGTATGCCGGGCCCCAAAAGATCGAGGGTCTGCCAAGCCCTGAAACAGAATAACAGCATCTCTTATGATTAACAGAATTGATTGTTCAGTGGCACTGTTTCCTTATAATTCTTCAAGTCTCGAAAGACTTGCATTGATTGATTTGATCGTGATCGGTTCATTGTGGCAGTACTTCATTGTTGTTATACTTTCATTTTACACTATTACTTCTGATTGTGTATTGTGATTACCTTTCATTGGCCCTCGTGGCAATTATGTTCATTGGCTATCACAGCATCTCCTTCCTTATGATTGGCTATCATTATCTATTCATGGATACACATTGATCATCGATACCAGTGTTGGAGATCTGTTTTACTTACTGAGCTTTGTAGCTCATTCCACCCCATTTACCCCCATTTCAGGTGATGACGCTGCGAGACCCCAGTAAGAGTCTGAGAGCGTAGGGGGATATTTTGAAGCATTGTATCAGTCTATGTTAGTTCTCCCATGTATTCACCACCCCCGGGTGCTGGTTACGGTTTAGTTCTCATTTTGAATTTTGTAGAACTATGTCATGTATTTAATAGATTTCCGCTGTTAAATTTGATTTAAAGACTTCCGCTGGATTACTGTAATTGATAAAGACTTCCGCTGTTTATTGTTTAAAATTTTTAGTACATTGCATATTAGTACTATGATACAGAAATGGAAAAAGTAGGGACGGCCTTCGGGTTGGCCCCGCGACACGAGATCCGCATAGGGTGGGTTTCGGGTCGTGACACAATAGCTTTGAACAATTTAAGTATTCAAGCTAAATACACATTTTCTTCAAATAGAGTATATGCAATTTAAAAGCATATAAACACGTGAAATAGAATAGGGATAATACCTACTTCTATTTTCAAAATCACTTGTCATCTTTTCTCTTTTATTAGGCGGAATCTGTTTCGAACCAGACTCCCATTTTACTGCCAATACTGTCGATGGAGATATCTCATTTGCCTGGGGGATTAGATCCTTCTACCGGGCATGTACTGTTGAATCCCGAAGGATTTCAACCATCATATAGGGTGGTACTTAGTACCGTTTATCTTATAAAACATTTGTCACATGACTTCTTCAATAGATATTTTTCATGAACATTTAAAGCATGAAATGTATAAATTCTACGATAAAGCTTCGAATACGCGTGATAATCAAATTCAGAATATTAAAGAGGTTTGCAATTGATTTAGACATGCTGATGTATTTTCAAGAAAAGAGCTGAATTTAAAACATTTAATAAGCATGCCGTAACAGAATATTTTTAAAAGAACGGAATCATATATAGACTGAATTTGATATTCAAAGGCTGCAATGACTTGTGCTTAAAACTTCTTCAAATATATGGAGTTAAATCTCCAGTTCAAATACAGGGTTACTCACCTCGGTCCTTTAGGGTTAGTGCTAAAGTGCGCTTTCCCACTTCCTCCGTAATTCCTAAGAACAATTCATAAACAATCTCATCAACTTCACTTTTACTGCAATATCACTTATCGATGCTTCTTAACTTATGCTTCGATCGTATTTTATCCTAACCGATTTTCTAACATTCTATAAACTTCGCACGTACTTAATTCAACTTGTACTTTTAACCTACGACACAATTTAATGTGTTAGAAACTTAATTTATTTCAACTTATACTCTTCTGGTAGTTCCATTAACTTTAAATTAAATTTATTTACTTGTCAAGTTAACGCGTCGTGTCTTCTCGTACTTTATTTCCCGTACTTGCCTTAGTTTAATACTTCGGCAATATCTCAGTTTATAGTCATCTGACAGATGCTATTCATCAAATTTTACGTCTTTTTATTTAGACACTTCTTTTGGCCGAATGGACTTTACCATTGAATCCGAAGCGTCGAAGAAAGTCAGTTTAGGCTTTCTTAGAATTTAATTCGGACTTTTATATGTAAAAGGGCAGAATGGTTATTTACCGTTTTACGTGTCACATTTTTCGTACTTCGTTTCGTAATTTGGACTCCATTATTGGGTCCGGGGTGTCAAAGAAAGTCAGTTTAGACCTGCTCCGGTTTCATTTTGGCTTTAAAGGTACCAGGGGTAATTTGGTCATTTTACTCCTTTGCAGGTCTCCAATTTTCCGGGACCTCATCTCATGTTGTGGGCCTCACCATTGGACTCAGAGGGTCCGAGATAGTAAGAATATACTAATAACTTGTTGATTTTGGTCAAGGGGTATTTTAGTCATTTACCTCTTTACGTGTCTTTATTTTTCGGGCCCCGTCTCGTAAAACGGACCCTACCATTAGTCTCAGAATATTTGAAATAGTAAAAATTCACTATTCATACGTCTGATTTGGACTTTATTTGCCCTATTAATGACTCAAGGGTAATTTAGTAATTTAACCTCATTTATTAAATAATTAAATTAATTATTTAATTATTTAAATATTTTCCCAGGGGTGTATTTGTACAAAATTCCCAAAATCTGGGCCACAGTAGAATTCCCAAAAATAGTTGGGGCCAATGCATAATTATAGAAAGTGTTGGTTTATTTTATTTTTAATTAATTAAATAAACCAAAGGGTTTAATTAACATATAAGTGAACCGGTCTGGTTCAGTGGTTACCCAACCGGTCTATCCGGTTTATTACATATGGCTGACGTCATCATGACATCAGCCCTAAGTCTCTTTTAATTTAACCGACAATCAAAACGGTGGCGTTTTAATTAATCGGTGGCAAGCCCAGAGGCTGCCACCTGTCCGAGTCAACTCAGCCCCATTTTAAAAACGAGTTGACTCGTCTTCATCTTCTCCACTCCACCGATTGAAAAAAACCTAATTCCCGAAATCCATTTCTTCCTATTTCGTGCATTTATACACAGCCAATCTACACTGTTTTGGTCCCAATTTATCCCCAAGGTATATACAAATCGTTTGGCATTGGTTTTGGAGTTCAAAACTCATTCGTGTGTTCGGTTTTTGACATGATAACCCGATCCTGTAGCATGTCGGTTCCTGCTCATTTCTCCACCATTTTTAGAATGGTTTGGCTCTGTGTGACCCTCAAGGTGTGGGGATTCAGGTTTCATTCACAATGGTAGGTTTAACAGTGAGTTTTTGGGTTTGGGTTTTGGAACCCGTACCTGCAACTCGCTTTCTCATGGTCATTTCTTTACAATTTTGATCGCGGTCACATGTTTTGGGGATGTTTGTAGGGTCTACTAGAAGTCTTGATAGGCCAAATTGGGTTTGGGGAAGCTTGATTCAGTTTCTTCATTTCGGTATTGCATTTCAGTAAAATTTTCTTCCCCCCTGTAACCTCCATTTTCTCCCTCGATTTTCCATGATTTTACACCATTCTTCTTGCAAAATAAAGCCCATTCTACATAGATTAAGACCCTACGTTCATATGCTAAAATGTGAAAGAAATCGAATTAAGTTTCGGTTGGGAATATACCTGTTTAAGTGGACTGTTCCCAATTCTTTCTCCCTCCTCGGTTTTGTATCTCTCTCCTTCTTCTTCTCCATTTCTTTCTCCTCTAGCTTCTGTATTTCTCTCAGAATTCCCTCTCTCTCTTTCCTTTCCTTTTTCTTGGACGAATGGTGTTGCAAATGAGGTATGTATCAAAAATGTGTTTAAGTGTATATGTATATTTCTCTCACTAGCCCCACTTTCTCTCTCTCTCTCTACCTTTTCTCCACTGTTGGTCTGCCTTATACACTTACACACTCATATTTTCTGACCTTGCCCATACTTCTTTCCTTTTTACCATGCTTCCCCTCACCTAATGTTTTATAAAATATTCATGTATATATATATATATATATATATATATAATACAACACACACACATGCACGTGACACACACACACATGCACTGTTCATCCCTATATATATATATATTCATTTATCATTTAATCATATATATATATATATATACACACATGCATATTTGGTCACACATACACATACACATCTTTCCTCTTCTTTGTTTTTTTGTCATTATTATTATTATTATTATTATATTTTATAATTATCCTCATAATTTATATTAAATATAACTAATATTCAATTTAATAAATTAATTATGTTAAATTAATTTATTTTACACTCATTTTCCATAGCCTCGTAAAACGTGCTTTATTACCCGGCATTTTTGGGTCGGGGTATTACAGGCCATCTGTCTGTGGGTGGAAGGCAATACTAAACTGCAGCTGGGTCCCTAAGGCTGTCTGGAAGCTCTGCCAGAACCGTGCAGTGAAACGTGGGTCCCTGTCAGAAACTATGGATACCGGTACCCCATGTAGTCGTACTATCTCTCGAATGTACAACCTACTGAGGACGTCTGATGAGTCAGTCACTCTGATCGGTAAGAAATGGGCGGACTTCGTCAGTCTGTCCACAATAACCCAAATCGCATCATGGCCCCTAGGTGACTTCGGAAGACCCATCACGAAATCCATGGTAACGTGCTCCCACTTCCACTCGGCTACCGGTAGTGGCTGTAGCAAACCTCCAGGCCTCTGGTGCTCAGCCTTCACCTGCTGGCACGTGAGACACCTAGCCACAAACTGTGCCACATCTGCCTTCATCCCAGTCCACCAATACTGACGGCGCAGATCATGATACATCTTGGTGCCCCCTGGGTGCACCTCTAAGCGTGAATGGTGGAAATCCCTACGGACATCAGTCCTAAGAGACTCGGGAACGAAAACTCTACCCCTGTATCTCAGACCAAGGTCAGAATGGACTGTCCATCCCTCAAATCCCTCAGGGCTAGCAATCCGTGCCCTAATCTGCTCAGCCTCAGTATCTAGCAACTGTGCCTCTATAACTTGGGTCAGAAGGGTAGGCTGAATACACAAGCTGAATAGGGTGGCGTGTCCCTCAAACTCGGTAAGCTCTAAGTCAAACTCCCCAATAGCTCCCATCATCTCCCACTCTCTGATGGCTAGGCTGGCTAAGGTGCTCTCGGCCTCCGACTGAGTGCATCAGCTACGACGTTGGCCTTCCCAAGATGGTACTAAAGGTCAAAGTCGAAATCCTCTAGATACTCCATCCATCTCCTCTGTCGAAGGTTCAGATCCTTCTGTGTAAAGATATACTTGAGGCTCTTGTGGTCCGAGAACACCTCAAATCTCACCCCATATAAATAGTGTCGCCAGCTCTTAAGAGCAAAGATGACGGCAGCCAACTCTAGATCGTGGGTGGGGTAGTTCTTCTCATGGCTCTTCAGCTGGCGAGAACCATAAGCTACTACCCTGCCTTCCTGCATCAACACACAACCCAATCCATCCTGGGAAGCATCACAATATATAGTATAACCCAAGCCTCCCTCAGGGATAATCAGGACGGGAGATGAAGTCAATCTCCTCTTCAGCTCCTGAAATGACTGCTCACAGTCGTCGGTCCACTGAAATCTGACGCCCTTGCACGTCAGCCGGGTCATCGGCGCGGCAAGGTGGGAAAATCCCTCTACAAAACGGCGGTAGTACCCTGCTAACCCCAAGAAACTCCGTATCTCAAATACGTTCCTCGGCCTCTCCCAGCTCATAACAGAGTCGACCTTAGAAGGGTCAACAGATACTCCACTCCCAGATACCACGTGGCCCAAGAACTGTACCTCCTGGAGCCAGAACTCGCACTTGGAGAGCTTGGCAAACAGCCTATGCTCTCTCAAGATCTGTAACACAGTCCGTAGGTGGAAAGCATGCTCATCCTCAGAAGGTGAGTAAATCAAAATATCGTCCACAAACACCACCACGAACTGATCTATGTACTGGCCGAAGACACGGTGCATCAAATCCATGAATGCCGCTAGGGCATTCGTCACACCAAATGGCATCACCACGAACTCAAAGTGACCATAGCGAGTGCGGAAGGCTGTCTTCGCTATGTCCTCCTCTCGCACTCTCAACTGATGATACCCAGATCGAAGATCAATCTTCGAGAAACATCTCGAACCTCTCAACTGATCAAACAAGTCATCGATCCTGGGTAACGGGTACTTGTTCTTAATAGTCACCCGGTTCAGCCTCCGGTAGTCCACACATAACCGCAATGTCCCGTCCTTCTTCTTCGCAAAGAGTGCTGAGGCACCCCAAGGAGAAGTGCTAGGACGGATGAACCCCTTACCCTGAAGGTCAGTCAGCTGCTCCCTCAGCTCTCTCAACTCTGCTGGAGCCATGCGATATGGTGGAATAGATATGGGTACAGTACCGGGGATAAGCTCGATGGTAAACTCTACCTCACGCCTCGGCGGCAAACTAGTCAAGCTGTCGGGAAATACGTCAGGAAACTCCTCTACTACCGGTGGTAACACAACCCTTGTAGCCTCACTATCCCCTGCAATCATACTGGCCAACATATAGCTATGGGCTCCCCAACTCCTAGAGTCGTACAAGGGTGGTACCAGGAAATCCCCACGGTCCCCCGTGAAATAAAAACAATCCCCCTCAGGAGTGCACACCGTAACTCTCCCCCTGAAACAATCGATGCTAGCCCGGAAGGTAAACAGCCAATCCATACCCAAGATAACATCAAAGCTAGTCATATCAAGCACAATAAAATCAAAGCAGAGAGTACGGTCAGCTATCTCAAGTGAACAACCCCTACAAACCCTGGTCAATGTCACACTACCCCCAACAGGGGTATCAACACGTAGCGGTGGATCCATCCGATCTATAGTCAACCCCAAAGACATGGCAAATGCAGTGGATATAAAAGAATGTGATGCACCAGAGTCTATCAACACGCTAGCCCATGAACTGAACATAAGAAAGGTACCTCGTACTACTGATGGCCCAGCAGTAGAAGCCTCTGGGGTAGTAACTGCGTACACCCTGCCCTGCACGGTCTGACCCTGTCTGCCTCCCCCTCTCTGCCCCTGCTGTCCTCCCCCTCTCGGGGCTGGAGCTCTAACACTCAATGCAGAAGACGCTGGCTGGTAGTAAGGTGCTGGGGGTCTATAGCCTGACTGTGTCTGGGGTAAAGGCACCTGGGTGGGCTGGAAATAGTGGGACCTCAGTGCACTCTGGGAAGTCTGCCCCTGAGGACAGTGGGCCTTGACATGGCCCGGCTGATGACATGTATAGCACACTGGTGTGGCCCTCCAGGCCTGACTCTGAGACTGAGATGGAAGTGGTAGCTGGCTCGGTCCTGTCCCTGATCCCTGACTAGGATCTCTCTGTGGGCAATCAGCCATCCTGTGGCCAGGCTGTCCACACTGGTAGCATGTGATGGTCAGCTGTGGTGCCCCCCCTCGAGGAGTAACAGACACAGTGGGTTGGGGAGCTAAAAGCTGCATAGGCCTCTGGGATGTAGATGGAGAAGAGGTACTGCCTCGGAACCTCTTCGGCGGCCTCCTACCAGAATGAGCTGGGACGGTCACAGTAGGCTGAGCTGGTGTAAGTGCTAGTGCTGTGGTTGGCCTGGTCTGAGTCCGGGACTCCCTGATCCCTCTGAGAGCTGCCAACTCCCTCTCTACCCTCGTGGCCCTGATCACAGCCTCCTCGTAAGTGTCAATGATGTGACCCGCCAGTCTATCCCTGATAGAGGTCTTCAGCCCCCCTAGAAAATGATAAACGCTCAGCTCCTCCACCCCAACAATGTGCGGGGCAAACCTGCCCAATGCGGTAAACTGGGACTCATACTGTGTCACGGTCATGTCCCTCTGTAGTAAGGTCTCAAACTCTCTCCTGAACCCGACCCTAGCAGTCGCTGGAAAGTAGTGGTCATTGAACATGGCCACAAATGCATCCCACCCCTCTCCGAACCTGCTAATCCTGCCGGTAGATACCTTCCACCACTGGCTCACTAGCCCTGTAAACTGGAAGGTGGCACATCGGATCCTTAGGTGTGGCTCAACAATCCCTAGTGAGTCCAGGATCCTCACAATCTGGTCCAGCCACTCCTCGGCCACCAAAGGATCAGGTTGTCCTGCAAATGACGGTGGCCTCATACGCTGAAACGCCTTCATGACGAAGGTGTCTCTGGTCTCCCCACCGGCCGCTCTGGCCACGGCACCGGCAGCCCTGGCCTCGGCATCAGCAGCCCTGGCCTCAGCATCAGTGGTCCTGGCCTCCTGCATAGCACGGAAGCACTCTTGTATAGTGGTCGCCAAATCTCTGGCGCCAATAGTCTACCCCACCTCCTCCACAAGGGCTGGAGTAATATCCTCCTCAACTGCACTATGCTCGGGAACGTCAGCTGGGGCAACTACCTCCTCAACCACATCAGGAATAGGGGCAGCAGCTCTGGGTCTGCCACGACGAGGCTAGGCGGCACCTCGAGGCGCACCCCTACCCCTACCCCCTCTGGGTGGTCTGCCTCTCGTAGGAGCTCGTCTAGGAGGCATATCTACAAGTCCAAGAGAAAATTTTAGTATCACTTCTTCACGTAATCACAATAAGGCATGCATTAGGACACATAATCACGTAGCACATAAGATCCTATCACATGCTGCTAACAGTTCATACTAAGTCTCATTCTCTTCTCTAGGGTCTCATGGTGTTAAACAACACCCCACAGTCTCTAGGTATTCGAACCTATGCTCTGATACCACGTTGTCACGCCCCGAATTCTCGACGAACCCGGGACGCGAGTAACGAGACAGAAGGTAGAATAAATAAAAGGACAAAAGTAATTAAATTCACTAAAACATGCGTTCACCCTCATCCATACATAAAATAAGATACAATACATCGTTCATCGGTCATTCGGGCTTAAGCCCTTACATAACAAAATACAGGTTTCATGGATCACAAATACATCATAGGCTTCACCCTATCAGGGCATCACCGAGTTTCTAGTGGCTGGAGGATCCTCATGTGAAAATGTTGCCCACGAATGGTTCAGCACAACTGCTGGTATGATGAAATGCTAATGCCAGAAATAAAGCTAAGGCGTGGCATGTGCAAAGTGTACATTTATTTCTAAATGACATTCAAGCATCGCAGTAATATATATGAATGGTATGCATGACACACCCATGCACAACTCTATGCCACACCCATGTCTCATTTACGGGTACTCCCCGATGGCTCGAAGTACCAATGCAATGGCCAATTTTGGGTTTTTCACCACAGGATCTACACCCTCATAATGCAAAGCACCATGTGCTTACCCACGCCATGTTCTCAAGGAATTCATCATATGCCAATATGCCAATGCAATCTCAATGAACATGAATCTCAATAATATAACATGCTCGGACAATAAGAAATAAATCACTAGTCAGTTTCATATACATGCATATCTCATATGTTCGTACATCATGATTCATGTTCTTCACTTTATTAACTTGCAAGTAACACATAACATGTGAACAACCAATTCCAAATAAACAGGTAAACACATTACAGATAAACACATACAGCATTCCAGTCATTCACAAATATTCCTAACTTAACTTCATTTCTAACACTAGCAAAACACCATACCTGATGGGTTGGTATCAACCCTAGAAGATCGTGCACTATATGTAACTGAACCGGCGAATGAAAATGCAGGAGATCAGATCGCCCCCTCTTGTCCTGTCAGTGTCCCTAAAAGTAGAAATTACAACTCAGTCTATTGTTATTTGAATTTATGCTATTCATCCAATTTTATGTCTTTAAATTTATAAGTTTCTATTCTGCTAATTTAGACTCTACCATTGGTTCTAGAACGTTGAAGAAAATAAGTTTAGGTTCTCGTAGAACTCAATTCGGACACCGGGGTTCAAAAGGGCAAAACAGTCATTTTGCACTTTACACGTGTCCTTACATTTCGTGACTTCTTTTCAAAAATCGGACTCCACGATTGAGTCCGGAATGTTCGAGATAATAAAATTCCATTATTTGTTTACCTAATTCGGAGTTCGTTTGACTGTGTTTCAATCTAGGGGCATTTTGGTAATTTTAAAGGTTACTGCGGGTCTTTTATTTTTCGGGACCCCGTCTCGTAAAACGGATCTCACCATTGGTCTCAGAATGGTCGAGATAGTCAAAATACACTAATGACTTGTCCCATTTGGACTCCGGGGTATTTTTGAATATTTAATTAATTAAATTAATTAATTAATTAATTAATTTAATTAATATTTTATTAATAATTTAATCAGGTGGGTAAAAGTGTAATTTCCAACAGTTGGGGGGTCAATTTGTAATTTCTGAAAGTTCAGGGTTAAGGTTCAAATTTCAAAAGGTTCAAGGTTCAAATTGAAATTAGTTTAATTAGCTATTCTCAATCAGGTTAACCAAACAGGGGTTAATCCGAGAACAGGGATAGGATATCCCTGTTTCAATTAAATTCCAATTTCCTAATTTCTTATCCTTGCAACCAAACGGGCCAAATTCCATTTTAATTTAAAACAACCACGCGACACGTGGCAGGGGCAGTCCGCACCCGCCCGAACCGGACCCGACCCGAGCCCGGACCCGACCCGGAACAGTACCCCTTCGTCCCCGATTTTCCGGCGACGAACCAGTAGGGTTCCGGCGCCTTCTCCGGCGCCGGCGACCGATCTCCGATGAGATTTTTGGGGTTTCAAAATGCCATTTTCTCCCCCTTCTCACGTAGATCACATCCCCAACCTCCATTTCCCTCAAAACCTCTTCCATCTCCACGAAATAGAGGGTCAAACCCTCGGTCAACTCTCCGGCCAACCCATTTTCCCACACTTTCCCCCACTGTTTTAAACCCAAATCACTTCCATTCACTTTCTGCACCTCACCCCATGTTTTTCCCCCTTTTTAAACCAAGGTTTACACATAAAATATCAAACCCAACACCCCATGACCGTGACCTGCAACAGGGAAGTTCTCCCTCTCCCCTTAACCATTTCTTCTCATTCTTTTTGCAAATTAATCCCTACATTATGCTCTATAGGATTCTACAATTTAAATCAATTAAAATGCTTTTAAAAAAAATCGAAACAGGAGCAGTCCACTTACCAATGATTTTCGAATTTTTCCCTTTTTTGGTTTGCTTCCCTTCTCCTTCTGTTCCTCTTGGTTACTTCTGCTTCTCCAGAACTCTCTCCCTTGCTCTCAGTTTTCTGTTTCTTTCCTTCTCTTCTCTTCCCACCCGAGACCACTCTCTTTTTCTCTTCACTTTCTCTCTCTATATCTCTCTCTCTCTCTCTCCCCAAGACCAACTACCCTCTGCCAAACCTGCACCTCCCACTCCCTGAATTCCACTCACACACACAACCCCAACCCATGCTTGTTTGAGTGTGTTACACTCAAACTCATGCACACACACACACACGGCACACACACACACCACACACACTGTTTTACACATGTATATATTTATATACACTTATATATATTTACACATTTTATACACACACTCACATGTATACACATATACAAAATAAATAATTTAAATTTTTATATATATATATATATATATATATACATATACACATACATCCATTATCATCATCATAATAATAATAATAATAATAATAATAATAATAATAATAATAATAATAATAATAATAATAATAATAATAATTAATATTTGCAAGAATAAATAATAAAAAAAAAATAAAAATTTTCATGTTATAACACTAAAAATCAATTAACAGAAGCTATAACAAAACCCAACAATGTGTGTGTATATATAAACCCAACAATCATCGTATGTGTGTGTATATATATACTTATGAAAAATGTGTGTGAATTTATGAATAACAAATTTACTTATATGGTCCACAAATTTAGATCAAGTTTGATGATGATAGAACTAGGGAAGAGGAACTCGATCAATAACGACACTGAAAACTTGATCAAAGAGGGAGATGATCAACGAACCGAAGATGTGCCAACGTGGGACAAGCCTGAGACACAATGATTTGCAACTGAGACAAGAGAGAGAAAGAGAAGTGACCAAAGTGAGAGAGAGATGTGGGGTATTTACCACAGATTTACAAACGAAGCAACAATCGATGGTAGCACAGATCTCCATCAGCAATGGGAGAGTCTAGAGGTGACGAAAACGAGGGAAAGATGGGGTATTTACCATTAATCTACAGATAAAGCAATGATCGATCGTAGCACAAATCTTCGTTGGCGATGGGAAAGTTTTTCATGGTGGGAGATCTCGTCGGCAATGGGAGAGTTTGTGGGCGAGATAGAGAGAAAAGGGAGATGACGTCGTTGCGAGCAAAGCAACAATCTGCGTGAAGTGATGACCTAAATATGAAAAGTGAAAAAATAAACAACCCGCTAGTGACACGTTTGTAGCCTATTAAAGTGACGGGTTATTTTATTCGACCCAATTACAACCTGTTTAATATAACGAATCACCCAAATCCATTTACTTTCGGGTGGGTTAGGACGGGTTGACGAGTTTGGATAACTTTTGCCAAGTCTAATATTAATTATAAATGAGCCTAATTTATGCAAGAATTAATTAAAAAATGCCATCCTAAAATAATTAAATGATTATTTCAAAATAGTAACTCATTAAAATTGCACCAAAGCCCTAGATTTTCAGTAAATTACAAAATGCCCAAAAAATGGCCAAAATTACAAATTTGCCCTTAAACAATGCAAAAATGACAATTATACCCCTAGAAACTATATTTAGCATAAATCATACTACATATGACCAAACTATGATCCAGAAAAGCCTAACCTAGGGTTTTTCAATGCTCTAGACTCATTGAAAGAGTCTGTTTTAACAATTGAATTTTTAAAATATATAAACGAAGATTGGTAGGCACATTTAATGCAACTTTGTAGCTATAGTTAAGTAACCAAACGAATACCAAAATTTATAAAATTTCATATTTAGATATTTTTGGATACAAGGAAATCAATTGTTAGTTCGTTTAACCAAATGAGGCCTGTAAAGTATAGGTCCTTAAGAAATGTACTATTAAAATAGTACTTCAGGAATATTAATCACACTTATAAGATCTAAGAGGCTTAAAAAGCAGCCAAGAGAGAAGATAATTAGCTAAGAAATGAGCTAATGGTGAGGGCGAATTGAGCATCAGGGTACCCCGAATATGTTTCCGCATAAAAGCACAAAATTATAAAAATTCCCCTAACTATAAGTTAAGCCACAAAAAGACTAATTAAGATCTGGAAAAGCCTAAATTTAGGATCTTCGACATTATGGACCCAACAATAATGTCCATTTGGGAACAAGAAGACTCTGACACAAATCATAAAATGATGAATACGTCCTTAAGACTTCATTATGCTACCTGAAGAGTGTAGAAAGTAAAGAGGAACTCATACCAATATTTATACAAGCCTCTAAATCTAAAAATGGGCCCTGTTCAAGATAATTAGGTACTTAAGACATGAGATAAGAATAACGAAACTACTATATTACCCTTAAGGCTTAATTAAGCAATCAAATGAACTTAGAAAGTAAAATAGTGATCTACTTATAGTTAAAGGACCTCTAGGCTAAAAAATGAAGTCTGTTAAGGTAAATAAAGTGTCGAACAATATAAGACACGTAAAGAGGAAAATGACCAAATTTCTTTTCAGGGCTAAAGTAAGTTACGAGATGAACCAAAAAGTGTTAGGAACTTTAATTAAAGATAATAAATGAATCCTAAATAGTAAGACTAAGTTCAGAAGAGACTGAGAACATTAAGTAAGAAATATTTAAGTTGAGATATGTGCTGATCTAGTATCAATGTATTATAATCTATGACTTAAGATTACTAGAAGAGGAAATGAGACAATATGACTGTAGAGGAAAGTCAATTAGCAAGTGACTGTGGACTCTTGACCATAGATGAGTAATCCTGAACCATAAAATGTAGATTATTTCCATTAAATGTAGTTATTTATGACTTTACAACATTTTTCCAACTACCATGTTAAATGTTTTAACTACATGCCTTTATTAGCATTTCTTTAAATGTTTTATGTGATAGAGATAGCTTAAAGAATGTTTTGCAAATGTATTTTAGTATGAAGTTTTACATGCCCTACAGATATATGAACACCCTGCCGAGGTTAGGAGACGATAAATATGCACTCTGCCGGGGCTTAAGAGTTGGTAGAATTTTTGTAGGTTTTTATAGGCCATGTAAGCCTAGAGCTCTAAATTACATTAGGTTGTTAGGGTAACAACTTATGGTCCTAAGGGACATAGCTTATAGATGTTGCCATGTATTATTTTATCATTGCTTTTATAGCATTAGATTTTATTATTACCATGATTTATCTTGCAAAATTATCTGGCGTAAGCTCTTGCACGATTTTAGTAAATATCTTGCAACTCTTAGTTACATGTTTATGTTTAAGAAATTCTAGTAGCTTCCAGTGTACATCTTTTTAACAGCTATCTATGAAAGTTTATGAAAGGGTTTTTTAGAAACCGATGATAGGGGACTTGTGTTAGACATGAGATTTTCACAAAGCTCACGAGGTTTTATCTTGTATATTTTCAAGAATGACTAGAAGTCTTCCAGATTCAAATGCTAGTAAGTTATGACATTCACGTTGATTGATGTAGTTCAGACATTCACGTTGAGATGACAGATGCCAGATCCAAATGCCCTGCAATACGAGATCCGTATATGAGAAGTAAAGGCTCTAACTAGAAGAAAATTAGTAACCCATCCATGGAAGAACCAACTTGAGATGACAGATGCCAGATCCATGAAACAACTTAGAGTACGAATAGAAACTGAATGATGTTCACCATTGATGTAGTTCAGACATTCATGTTGTCATGACCCGAAACCCACCTTATGCAGATCTCGTATTGCGGGGCTAACCCTGTGGCCGTCCCTACTTTTTCCATTCATGTATCATAGTAATAATGTGAAATGTACAAAAACTTTAAACAATAAATCAGCGAAAGTCTTAAATATATAATATGGTTCTACAATGTCCAAATAGTAACCAACATAACATCACCCTTAGGTGGTGAATACATAGGAGAACTACATCATAATTAATGCATTCCTTAAAATGTCCTCTTATACTTTCAAACTCCTACTGCGGTCTCACATCATCCCTACTTGAAACAATAAGTAAGTCGGAGTGAGCTAACGAAGCTCAGTAAGTAAATTCCCATCTGTAACACTGGTTAAGGTTAACATAGGAAGAACATGAATCCATAAATGTGAACATGATAGCCAATCATAAGATAAGATGTTGTGATATCCAATAAGGATAAAATGCCACAATGGCCAATAAACAGTAGAGGTCACAATAATCAATCATGAGTAATAGATATAACATGAACATGGAACTCTCAATAGAAATCTATCAACATAAATGTACTACCATAATAAATTGATAACAATCAATCACAATTAATAAATGAACTCTCAACATTAGATTATTCATAACGAATAATGTAGTCCTATAAATCTAATAAATCTAATTATATCAGTCAAACATAAGTGATGCATTTACTCTATTCAAAGCTTGGCAGACACTCGGTCTTTTGGGGCCTGGCATACCCCTCTCAATAAGTGCATATAAAATGCCATAATTACTTAGTGCGTAAATACGTCATCTTTACCATATATCCATTCACAGACTCGAACCGTAGGTCCTGTCAACTCAGAAAGCATCGTGTAGATATTGTGATTGAGCACAAATCCAGCATTCATAATATATCATGACCATTCGTGATTTCATAAGAGTGTATAAAAATGGAATATCATTTATTCAGTAAAACCAGAACAATAGGCCTTTCAAGGCATAATACAATATAATGATCAATGATATAACAGTTAATAAACGTCCAGAAGATAGAATAATATCACATTGTGGAAACAATAAACAATTGGTACGTACAAAAGTACAAGTTCGGCAGTAATGGAACAAACATGGCTTCAAATACCACATGTAAGATATTGGATTTTACTTACCTTATCAGTGTATTCTAGTTCAGTATTCTGTAATCTTTTCCTTCCTTTTTAATTTCCCTGTATATCAGTAAACACGTCTCAGTTTAATGCTATTCATCAAATTTTATATCTTGTTGCTATAAGTATTTCATTTGCTAAAATAGACTCTACTATTGAGTTTGAAATGTTGAAGAAAGTCGGTTTAGGCTTTCACGATTTTCAATTTGGGTTCAAACATCACTAGGGGCATTATGGTCATTTAGCATTTTTATGGGTCTTTATTTTTTGGGACCTTGTCTCGTAAAATGGGTCCTTCCATTGACTTTAGAATATCTATTACATAAAGAAAATACTATTCACTTATCTTAATTGGACATAAAAAATTATCTTAATAATTAATTAATTTAATCCATTATAATAATATTATATATTATTTGGGTGAGAATGTGACCACACATGCCTCAATGGCACAGTGGTTACCTTGGTTGGCTTAGGTTCCTTGATCCTTACCCTTTAAGGGTTCAAATCCCCTTGACCACAGTTTTCTTCCTTACCTTTTTTTTTTCTGAGTAAATCCTAACCAAGCAACGGATAAGGAGCCTTAAACCAAGACAGTATATCCCTATTCAAATAGATTTCTGGATCAATTTATAAACTCTGTAACCAAATGCTCCCCTTCATAACTTAAATAAAACACAAAATTGTGCCGTTTTAGAAAACCCAACACACGGTGGGTCAGTTCTGACTCGAACTTGGATCCGACCCAACTTCACCTGACCCACACAGTGGTTATCTTCCCCATGATTTTTCGACGAGGCTCTGGTCACCCTCTCCATCGCCGGTGACCAGAAACTAGAAAATCCACTTTTTAAAACTCAATTTTTATATTGTTTTCGAAGCCTCTTTTCATTTTAAATTGTTCTAAACATTTTTAAAGAATTTAGTTGGATTTAAGCCTTCAAAACTAAATGAAACAGCCAAAATCTCC
Organism: Nyssa sinensis; assembly: GCA_008638375.1. Taxonomy (NCBI): domain Eukaryota; kingdom Viridiplantae; phylum Streptophyta; class Magnoliopsida; order Cornales; family Nyssaceae; genus Nyssa; species Nyssa sinensis. The sequence goes on along the minus strand of CM018047.1, from coordinate 32,344,401 downwards.
TAATCTCAATTTTTCACTTTCCATTTTTTCTACCTCATTTCTTAACCATTTAACTTGTGATTTCTTCCTAACTTATTCTTTTCTTTCTAGATTAACATATGCAATTTATCTACAAGCTTTAAAAAATTTTAAATGTAACCCAGAAACACTGTTATAGAAAAAAAAAATCAAAACTTACCTCCTTACGGTTTCTTTTTCTTCCTTTCATTTTCTCCTTGTTCTTCTTCTTCTTCTTTTCCTCTTCCTTTCTCCTTCACTCTCAGCTTCCTTGGCTGCTCTTAGTTCCTCCTCCTTTTTCTTTGATTTTCATCACAACTACTCACCTCTATTTATAATCTAAAACCACTGCCACCTTTTCACCTTCAGCTTCTTCCTCTCTCCTTCCTTTTTCTTTTCTTCTTACTCACTTTTCTAACTTTCCTGCTTTGATCTTCTAAATTCTTAACCTCCCTTATTTAATGTTGTTTTGATTGTTTTGTACATTATATATATATATATATATATTATATGTAAACATACACTATTTCACACACCATCACCTGTACTGCACATAGGCATAAATATGTATGTATTTTATAATTATCCCTGCATATATGCATATATACTCACACACACACATATATATATGTATACGATTATATATATATATATATATCTACATATATATTTAATAATTCATATATAAATATATACATGGTTATATATCTATATATAAATTTATATTACATATATGTATACATTCCCATATATGTATACATATACATATACATATACATATACATACACGTACACGTACTTCAATGCTTACTCATGGCTTGCTCGGGTATCGTTCGGGCATTGTTTGTACTTTGGAGATTGTTCACATTCCAAAACTGTCCATTTTGTTCGATATTATAACATAGAGCCCTAACAGCTCGGGTTTACATGGGTCGCTCAGTTACAATCTGGGTCGGAGTATTACACACGTGTAATGCGATGATGGGCTCATATGATTGTAACTCTAATTTAATGTTTACTTATGCTCTACCAACCTTGACTGCATTCAAATTTTGTTTTATCGACATAGATTCTACTACATGATTATATATTACCGAACACAATCTACTTGGATATGCAAAAAGGCCTTTGGTGAGACACGTCAGCAATATGCTATAAAAGGGATAGTATATTGGCGAGGTGCCTAATTGTCACATCCCGAACCCCACCCTACGCGGATGTCGAGGACGTGATGCCAGTTAGCCGCCACGCAACCAACCGAAGGCAATTTCTGAACTTTCTAGTGAATTTCACTCCGACTGTAGGGTCAGATGCAGCGGAATTTAAAACTTTTTTTTTTTTTATCACGGGAATGCAACTCATGTATCCACCGTAGGATATGTATCACACAGAGCAAGTCTAAAATCCAATAACTAACAACTCAACCTCAGAGCATATCTATAATTTGACATATAACAATAGAGCAGAACTATAATCTCTAGAGTGCCTTTTAAATCCATGAGCCATATCAATATTCAGTACATATCAGTCAAGTCAGTCATAGTACATCACTCACCCGATTAAATAGATTCAATCCTCAATAATCCAGTCTCCACAGATCAGTGCCATCAGATCCAACCGATATCATTCCTGAAAAATGTTAGGGAATGGGGTGAGCTTCGAAAAGCCCAATGAGTAACACAGGTTCCCTGTCATGGGTTTCAAACCATTGTTGTTTACAAAGCACAAGGGTAGTTCAGTTGTTTCTAAAATAGCAGTTTTATGAATCTACTTTAAATGCAGTTTCAGTAGAATAAAGCAGGACTGCACAAAATAAAACAACAGATCAGGACAGACAGAACATGACAGACTATATCAAGTATAACCGTACAGAACAGAACACAACAGGTTAGAACGGAGCAGAACCGAGCAGAGCAGGACATAACAAATCAGAATAGGATGAAGCAAAGCACAACAAATCAGAACAGAGCAGGTCAGAATGGAACAGGTCAGAATAAAACGGGTCGAAATAGAACAGGTCAGAACGGATCACAATAAAACATAATAGAACGGAACAGAACAGAACATAACAAGTCATAACCGAACAGAACGGAATAAGTCATAGCAAATCAGAACCGAACAGAACGGAATAAAACATAAGAAATCATAACCGAACAGAACGGAATAAAACTTGACAAATCAGAATAAAACAGAATGGAACATAACAGAACGGAGCGGAAACAATATGTCAACCAAAGATGTAACACCCCGATCCTGTATAATTAATAATTAAATATTAATTATTAATTAATATCGGCTCAGAGAATAATCAAGGGAATTAACCCTAATCTCCCGATGGTCACGAGAGACCGATAAAATAATTAAAACATGTCCGAGAATAGGGTATAATACCCGAACCTAATTATCCATTAATTAGGTAAAATAATGTCAATTTAACACTGACGGAATTTGAATTAATTAACCACGGAAATCCCGAATGACTAATAAATGACACGGAACCTCTGACACTATAGATAACTGAAATATGAAACTGTAATATCCCGACTCGGGATACGTCACGTATACCGAGGTAGGTCGGTTGAAATATGTAACTTGAACGGTAAGAAAGGTATATCACGGTATTTCACAGAAATGAATGACTGGAAATGGAAAATGATTGAAATGTATAACAGGTGCTGGGTAACACCCGAGCACCCCAGGACATTGCATCGTAAAGCGTGCACGCACGTATTCTATGCATGCCCATGTTTCACAGACACGTAGTATACTGAAAATTAGTGTATGCATACATGCCCAGAGTTTAAGTATATGCGTATATGTATGGGCGTATGGGTACATATAAAATATGTATAATTATGGGTTATACATGTATATATATATATATTATATAATGTATTATAATATATATATATATATATATATGTATACATATGTGTGTATTTTAAATTAAAATAAAAAGGAAAAGAAAAGTGGGCAAAGGCTGCTATCAGCCGTGCAAGTGTGTGTGAGTGGGTGATTATATGTATATATATATATATATATATATGTATCAAAAAGTGTGTGTGTGTGTACGGTTCAATGTGTGTGTGTGAGGAGTTGAGTGTATAACACTCAATAGGGAATGGTGGTGACAGAATTAGGTGTTGGAGTGTGTAAGAAGGTCACAGGTCATGGTGAAGTCTGACTAGAGAGAGAGAGAGAGAGAGAAATGAAAAGCTTATTTCATGCATGAGATCTCTCACTCTCGGGAGAAGGAAACCAAAAAGGAAAAGAGAGTTTTGGAGTGAGAAGGAAGGGGAACAAATCTGGAGTAGAGGCGCGAGGAAGAGGGGCTCAACACCAAGGGAAACCGAATTTAAAGGTGAGCCACTGTTTCTGTTTCAAAGTTTTGTAGCATGATTTGATCCATTTTGATCATAAGGTCTAAACAAGCATGAAATAAGGAACTAAATGCAAAAAGAATGAGGTTAAATGGCTAAGAAACCGTAGAGAAAATCCGAGTTGCAGGTTTCATGGATAATCTCGGGTTCCATGAATTTTATGGTTAAAACTTGTTTAAAAGTTTATGAAAATGATCCTTATGCATGCAGAAAACTATTATGAACAAATTAGATCCAAAACAGTCAAGAAACTGTTACGAAATCAAGAAAATCAGTTCACCAGAGAATCGGGCCGACCTCTTTAGGCTCTATTTCGTGAAGATGTGGAGAGATCTAATGGAAACCAAGGGTAGATTTGAAATCCTTGGGAAAAAGGGAAAAGAATGGCATTTAAAATGGGCCGAAATCTCACCGAAAAATACGTGACAGTCGCCGGAGAAGACGACTGTTCACGCCGGAACCCTACCGGAAACGGGGGGAAGATGACCGAAAAAGCGTGGGGGGTTATCGGGTTAAGTCTAGACGGATCCGGGTTCGAATCGGGTCGGTACCCGACCGGAAATAAATGGGACCGAAGCTGTGTCGTTTTGGGTTTTAATTTAAATGAGATTGGGCTGTTTGGTTGTAGGAATAATAAATAGAAATTGGGTTTTGGGGTTAACCGAAACAGGGATAAGGATAGGGACTGGGTTATTGAAATCCGGTTCTCTGAATGGACTGAACCGTTTGGTTTAGTAAAGGGGCTGACCGGTTTAGGGTTTTGGGGTCTGAACCAACTGGTTCAGACCGCAGCTTCTGGAATTTATGAACCGGCCCCAAATGTTTTGTGAAACCTCACTGTTGCCCAAGTATAAAAATTAATTAAATATTAATTTTTTCAATAATGCCCCTATTTCAAAATTGGGTCAAACGAAGTCCAAACGATACAAATGAATAGTCAAAACCTATTATCTCGGACGTTCTAAGTCCAATGGTGGGGTCCGTTTTACGAGACGGAACCTCGAAGGATAAAATACCACAAAAGTGCAAAATGACTATTTTGCCCTTTTTAGTACAAAAGTCCAAATGGAATTCCGTGAAAGCCTAAACCGACTTTCTTCGGCGTTCCGGACTCAATGGTAAAGTCTAAAATAGTATTTGAAATACTTATGATAGAAAGGCATAAAATTTGATGAATAGCATTTATTCTGAAACGTATTCACTGATATATAGGAAACTCGAAAGGCAAGGGTTTACTCACGGATTCCTGATCTAAAATCACGATAGAGGTAAGTGGATCACTCTCTCTTACATGTGGTGTTTCCACAAGCCAAGTTTATTCTTATACTGCCAAACTCGTACTCTTGAATGTATTGATATCCTTGTGTTCCACAATTCGATATTTCCTATCTTGTGGACATTTGACTGACTGATGTATCATTGTTATCATGTTTCACTGTGCTATGAAAGCACCTCATGTTATTGCTATCCACAATGTGATATTGTTCTATCTTGTGGACATCGATTGACTGTTGTATCATTGTTATCATGTTGAACCATGCCTTGAAAGGCGTACTATTATGTTTTCACTGAATCTATGATATTCCATTTTATACTTCTATGGAATCACGAATGATCATGATATGTTATGAATATCGGATTTGTGCTCAGTCACAACATCCATCCGATGCTTCTGTATTGACTGGAGACCTAAGGGTCAAGTCCATGAATGGACAGGTGGCAAGAATGAATTCCTCGAAGGCTTTCCACCAGCAATTGACTGGCATGATCATTGGCATCTCATTGCATTTTCACTGGCATTGCATTTGCAAATTCACTGGCATGTTACAGAATAAAAGCATCTCTTATGGCTGAAAGAACTTGATTGTTGAATGATATTATTCCTTATGATCCTTCAAGTCTCGAAAGACTTGCATTGATTGGTTTGATTGTGATCGGTTCATTGTGGCAGTACTTCATTGTTGTTATATTATCATTGAATTCCTTCATATTGATATTATACCCAATACTCCTGATTGTGTATTGTGATCACTGTTCATTGGCCCTCGTGGCAATTGTTCCATTGGCTATCACAGCATCTTATTCTTATGATTGGCTATCATAATCTTATTCATGGATTCATCGATCATCGATACCAGTGTTGGAGATTTGCATTTACTTACTGAGCCTTGTAGCTCATTCCACCCCACTTACCCCCCATTTCAGGTGATGACGCTGCGAGACCCCAGTAGGAGTCTGAGAGCGTAGGGGGACATTTTGAAGTACGGTATCAGTCTATGTTAGTTCTCCCATATATTCACCACCCCTGGGTGCTGGTTACGTTTAGTTCTTATTTTGTCTTATGTAGAACTATGTCATGTATTTAATAGACTTCCACTGTTTAAATTATTTAAAAGACTTCCGCTGGATTACTGTAATTGATAAAGACTTCCGCTGTTCATTGTTTAAGATTTTTAGTACATTGCATATTAGTACTATGATACAGGAATGGAAAAAGTAGGGACGGCCTTCGGGTCGGCCCCGCGACATGAGATCCGCATAGGGTGGGTTTCGGGTCGTGACAGAAACTCTCGGAACAAACCGCATCGAAAAAGGAGTTACGGAATGAAAGTTATGTAGCAAACACTGAAACTGAATTACTGCACAGCCAAACGTGGCCTTAACCAAAAATGTGAAAAAAAAAAAAAAGGGCCAAATGGGGGGCCAAGGGAATTGAACCCTTGACCTTTGAGAAGGAAGGAATTTTTCTCAAAAAGTTTACCAACTGGGCTGTCATTACTTTGTGCACATATATATAGCCAAAATTTATATATCTTTGAATTGCCCAAGACTCCACCTCAAATTGGGCCAATGGGATTTCATGCAACCATATATGATATATAATATATGATATATATATATATATATATATATACAATCTGATTGGGCCATTCTCTCCACCAATGGAGAAGCATGCACATCAAATCAACATGTGTACAAAAATGCATATGTGTACATATGTATTTTATACATATGAGTGCTTGTGTGTCTCAGAATTGGAGAACAAATTCTCTATGTGCGTGGGTGCATGAGATCTGCTAAAGAGAGAGAGTGGGAGAGGGCTGCCATGAGATCAAGCATGGTGTGTGCATGTGTGTGTACATCCATGGAGATACACCAGAGAGGACTGAGAGCTGAGGGGCACGACTGCACTGGGGCAACACACAGGAACCTCATACTGAGCCATGAGTGGGCAGTGTCAAATAAGAGGTATAACCCCAAACTGTCTGATTTTCTGTTTAGATTCCTGTCACTGTTTTTGATAGTTTTAAGCTCTATTAACTGCATGCTTGGGATTATTTGGACCCTAGTAGACATCAGGAACCGATTAGGAAGGCCAATAGGGCTTGAAACCCACTGACCGTACCTAAGTCCACCATGGATGGACCAAGAATTGCAGGTCTGATTCGACCTCCCTAAAACTGAGTTTTAATGGTCTAGAACTGATCTAGACACTGAGGGGGTTCAAAAACCACTGACCCGCGACCCCATTGCTTGAGTTTAGACCCTCAAAACCGAACCTATAGGTCTCGGCCATGGAACCCAAACTCGAAAATAGGCTCTTAAACTGAAATTTATAAATGGGGAATTGAAGCCCCTATCCTAAGGGTCACAACAAGCCAAGAATCGTGCAATTTGGTTGAGAAACAAGGCCACACGGCCGAACTGAAATTCTGCGCAATAATCGGCTATACAGAGCTTAATCCGTGGATTCGAAGCATGAAAATGATGCTATGTTGTTGGAATCACTCCCATAAATGTTTTGGAATCAAAAACAGTTGAAAATTGTACCCAGAAATTCACGAAATTGAGAAGTTATGAAATCGGGAATTAGGGCAACAGTACACTGCTTGGTGAAGAAGACGACGAGTCGAGTCGACTCGTCCAACACGCCTAACCCCACTGAACCGACTCGGACACGTGTCTGTCCACGAGCGTGCCACCGAATTATTGAAACTACGCCGTTTTGGGTTAACTGTTTTAAATTTAAAATCGAATTCCGGCTGTTTGGCTACGGCAATAATAAATTAAAATTGGGATTAGGGACAACTGAAACACGGATAAGGACTGAAATTGGGATTATGAAGGATATGTTATCCCGATTTTCTGAAGAAAGGTGAACCGGCTGGTTCACCAAGGGTTTGGACCGGTCTAGGGTTTGGCTTGGTAAACCTAACGGTCCAGGGGCTTAATTGAAAGAAAATTAAAACCAGAACTTCTATAAATTGCACTGTGACCCCAAAACCTTCTGAATATCCGGTTCTGGCCCAGTTTCTGAAAATCTTGTACATTTAAGCCCCTACTAAATTAATTAAATAATAAAATAATTATTTAATTATTTTATTAAATTGATAAAATTACAATTTTACCCCTGGACATTAAATATGTCAAACGGAGTCCAAATAAATTAAATAAATAGTGTATTTTCACTATTTCAAGCATTCTGGACTCAATGGTACAGTCCAAATTGGGAAATATAGTACTGAAAAATACAGACCTGTAAGTGATAAATTACTGTACTGCCCCTGATGGCACCAGACCCAAATAAAAATAAAAGACAGTCTATTTTGACTATGTCGGGCATTCTGAACTCAACGGTGAGGTCCATTTAACAAACCGGAGTCCCAAAAAATACAGACACATAAAGTGTAAATGATCGTACTGCCCCTGATGCTTCCCAGGGTCAATTGAACATAACAGACAGTCCAACTTAATTATGTCGGACACTCTGGACCCAATGGTGAGGTCCATTTTATGAACTGACGTGCCGAAAAATATGACACGTGAAATTACCAAATTACCCCTGATACTGTACGAAGCCCAAATGAAGTCCGATTAGGACGAAACTGATACCGATAGAAACCCGAACACTGGTGAAACTGTATACCCGAATAAATGACGAACCGGGGTCAGAATCTTACAAAACGTAAAATGACCAAAATACCCCTGAGCACTGTAAGTGCAAGATAAAGGTCAATCTGATCTGATAAATTATCGTAAGTATAATTATGAACACTGAAGGGCTAAATAAGACTCCGAGACAGTCAACGCGTAAAATGAGAAATGACTGATGTGTCCCGATGATCTAAAGCAGATACCAAACGAAGTCCAAAGGACTTGAAAATTCACATACATGATATATGGGACATTCTGAAGACCACGATAGGGTCCGGGGCGAGGATGGAAAAATTACCATTTTGCCCCTAAGGCTAAATAAGCACCTAACTGATACCGATTTAAGTCTAAAAGGCTTAGAACTTCATACATAAGATATGTAGACTATTCTGAGGACCATAACAGAGTCCGGGGCAAGAATGGCAGAATTACCATTTTGCCCCTAAGGTCAAATAAGTGCTTAACTGATAACGATTGAAGTCCAAATGACTTAAATCATAATCCTGATGACTGCTAAGCCTAATTAAAGAATGAAATAGCCTCGGATGAGACCCAGTGAAAGGGCGATAGGCTACTAGGCTGTCTTAGGTGATCCGATAGATACCTAAGATGACAAATGAGACCTGAATGGATGAGTTCTGATCTGTATATGATTGATGATTATTGTTCAGGATATACATGGAGATGCCTGACGTATCTGGAGGTTATCGGATTGTTGTGCAAGGAGATAACCATAACAGTTTGTGAGTAACCCTGACTCCTGAACTGGTGTATAAGTTCTGTCTAGATACTGTATTTTGAAGCTCTGTACTGCTTTGAATGTTATACTGTTTAAAAAGCATATATTTAATGTACGATATGCCTTGTCCTGATTGATACATTGTTCCGCTTTGTTCCGACATGTTCAGTTCCGATATGTCTCGTTCTGATTGATATATTGTTCCGCTTTGTTCCGACATGTTCAGTTCCGACATGTCTCGTTCTGATTGATATATTGTTCCGTTTTGTTCTGACTTGTTCAGTTCCGATACGACTTGATCTAATTGATGTATTGTTCCGTTTTGTTCCGTCATGTTCAGTCCTGATATGATTTGTCCTGATTGATATTGTACCGTTTGTTTCCGTCATGACTTGATCTAATTGATATTGTACCGTTTTGTTCCGACTTGTTCAGTTCCGATATGTCTTGATCTGATTGATATTGTACTGTTTTGTTCCGACTTGTTCAGTTCCGATATGTCTTGATCTGATTGATATTGTACCGTTTTGTTCCGACTTGTTCAGTTCCGATATGTCTTGATCTGATTGATATTGTATCGTTTGTTCCGACTTGTTCAGTTCTGATATGTCTCGATCTGATTGATATTGTACCGTTTTGTTCCGACTTGTTCAGTTCTGATATGTCTTGATCTGATTGATATTGTACCATTTTGTTCCGACTTGTTCAGTTCTGATACGACTTGATCTAATTGATATTGTACCGTTTGTTCCGTCATGTTCAGTTCCGATATGAGTTGTCCTGATTGATAATTGTTCCGTTTTGTTCTGTCCGTTATGATCTATCCGTTTCATGGTCTGTCTGTTACTGATATGTCCTTGTTTTGACTGACGTATTGATCTGTTTGGTTCTGTTATATCCCGACCGTTAATGATCTGTCTGCCTTGATTGTTCACCTGTGACTTGAACTGGTGTTTTGCTCCGTCTAATCTCGTTATGTTCCGTCCGTTAATGATCTGTCTGTCTTGATTGATATATGGTCCAGTTCCGTTATGATTTGTCCAGATTCTTGACTTGGTATATAAGTTACTGCCTAGATACTGTATTTTGATGCACTGTACGGTTTTAAATGTTAAACTGTCTGAATGCATGTTTTTAAATGCAAACTTTTATACTGTATTGTACGCGGCATGATTTTGTTCCGTCTTACTACTGTTTTGTTCTGTCTGTCTTGTTCCGTTTTATGGTCTGTCTGATTTTGTTCTACTATGATGTGTCTGATTCTGGGTACCATTCTGATTACGAGCGGTCTGGCATAAGTAGGCTTGATTATGTGCCTAACTGATATATTGTTTGTTATGCCCTGTTATATTTCGCCCAGTACTGACCTGTTCTAATATTGAATTAATTGCCTATACTCTCGATTGATATATTGGCATCATGCACTGTTCCGTCTGTTTTGATTTGTTGTTCTGTTTAGTTCAGTCCCGTTTTATTCTACTTAAACTGTATTCGAGTAGATCTATAAAACTGTTATTTTAAAGCGATTGAACTATCCTTGTGATTTATAAACAAGACCGGGTTTGAAACCCATGACAGGGAACCTGTGTTACTCACTGGGCTTTTCGAAGCTCACCCCATTCCCTAACATTTTTCAGGGATTATCTCTGATGGATTAGAAGACACCATGATATGACATGGTAGGCCGAGTGGCACTTCAAGTAAAGGATCCGACGGCATTGATCTGTAGAGACTGGATTCTTGTGGACTGATTCTGTTATTCAGGTGAGTGATATGATACGGCTAACCTGATTTACATGTACTGAATAGATAATTATGGCTCATGGAAATAAATGGTACTCTAAAGATATTAGATCTGCTCTGTACTATATGCTTGATTTTAGATATGCTCTGAACTTAGAACCGTTAACTATTTTGGATTTAGACTTGCTCTGTGGTACATACCTTTATGGTGGATAAGTGAGTTGCATTCCTGTGACACAAAGAAAAAGTTTTAAATTCCGCTGCATCTGACCCTACAGTTGGAGTGCAATTCGTCAGAAAGTTCAGAATTTGCCTTTGGTTGGTCGCGTCGCGACCGACTGGCAGTCACGTCCTCGACATCCGAGTAGGGTGGGGTTCGGGATGTGACAAGAGATACAGGTATATCATCAACAAAATGAAACAAGACAAAACTGAGTGGAAACAGTATATCAATCAAGGATACAGGTATATCATCAACGGAACGAAATAAGACAGAACTGAGTGGAAACAGTATATCAATCAAGGATACAGGTATATCATCAACGGAACGAAATAAGACAGAACTGAGTGGAAACAGTATATCAATCAAGGATACAGGTATATCATCAACGGAACGAAATAAGACAGAACTGAGTGGAAACAGTATATCAATCAAGGATACAGGTATATCATCAACGGAACGAAATAAGACAGAACTGAGTGGAAACAGTATATCAATCAAGGATACAGGTATATCATCAACGGAACGGAATAAGACAAAACTGAGTGGAAACAGTATATCAATCAAGGATACATGTATATCATCAACGGAACGGAACAAAACAAAACTGAGTGGAAACAGTATATCAATCAAGGATACATGTATATCATCAACGGAACAGAACAAGACAGAACTGAGCGGAAACAATACGTCAGTCAGAGATACAGGTACATCATCAAAGAACATGATAGATCAGTATTGAGCAGAACAGGACGGGACAGAATAGAACGGAACAGATCAAAACAAAGCAAACAGGTTAGGATGGAACAAATCAAACATAACAAATCAGGACGGATCAGGACGGACCAGATCAGACAGATCAAACAGAACAGGTCAGGACAGATCAAACAGAACGGGTTAGACAGATCAACAGAACAGGTCAGGACAGATCAGACAGAACGGGTCAGACAGATCAAACACAACAGGTCAGACAGATCAAACGCAACAGGTTAGACAGATCAAACAGAACAGGTCAGGACAGATCAAACAGAACAGGTCAGACAGATCAAACAGAACAGGTCAGACAGATCAAACAGAACAGGTCAGGACAGATCAAACAGAACGGGTCAGACAGATCAACAGAATAGATCAGAACAGATTAGACATAACAGTTAGTTAAACACGTTCATTTGAAACGGTATTAAAAACAGGAGTACAGTTAAAACATCAGAGTAGCAGAACAGATCAGTTAAAACATCAGAATAACAGAACAGGTCAGTTAAAACATCAGAATAACAGAACAGATCAGTTAAAACATCAGAATAACAGAACAGATCAGTAATGAGCAGAGCAGAACAGTATAGCAGAATAAACAGTACAGTATGCACAGATTAAACAGTGCAGTATGCTCATATAATGCTCAAGACTGAGGTGGTACCAAGAGTCAGTTGTTCTTTCAGTAAAAACAGTGATAGGTTTATTGCAGTGCAGAACAGAGGAATCAGACAGAGTAAAAATCATGCATTTGAGTAAGGGCATGAAATCAGTGTATCAAATAAAACAGTACAGTACAGTATTTAAAATACAGTAACTAGAAGGTGTACTTATACACCAAGTCAGAAGTTCCAGGTTACTCACAGCTGTTACGGTTATCTCCTTGCATAAACAATCTGATAACCTCCAAGTACGTCAGGCATCACCATGTATATCCTGAACAATCATCATCAATCACAGACAGATCAGAATTTATCCATTCAGGTCTTATTCGTCATCTTAGGTGTCTATCGGATTACCTAAGATAGCATAGTAGCCTATCGCCCTCTCATCGGGTTTCATCCGGGGCTATGTTATTCATAATTTAGGCTCAGCAGTCATCTGGATTATAACCCAAGTCATTTAGACTTCAATCGTTATCAGTCAGTTACTTATCCAACCTTAGGGCCAAAACGGTCATTTTATCACTCTTGCCCCAGACCCAGTCGTGGTTCTCAGAATATCCCATATATCGTATACATGAAGTTCTAAGTCTTTTAGACTTGAATCGCTATCAGTTAAGTGCTTATTCAGCCTTAGGGGTAAAATGGTAATTTGTCCAGTCTTGTCCCGGACCCTATCGTGGTCCTCAGAATAGTCCACATATCTTAGATATAATTTTCTAAGTCATTTGGACTTCGTTTGGTATCTGCTTTTGGTCATCGGGACAAATTAGTCGTTTCTCATTTTACGCGTTAACTGTTCCGGAGTCTTATTTAGCCCTTCAGTGTTCATAATTATCCTTATGATAATTTATCAGATCAGTTTGACCTTTATTTGACCCCTACTTTGCACTTACTGTGCTCAGGGGTATTTTGGTCATTTTACGTTTTGTAAGATTCTGACTCTGAATCATTATTTAATCATGTTTACAGTTTCACCAGTATCTGGGCTTCTACCGGTATCAATTTCGTCCCAATCGGACTTCATTTGGGCTTCGTACAGTATCAGGGTATTTTGGTAATTTCATACGTCATATTTTTCGGTGCCTCAGTTCACAGAATGGACCTCACCATTAGGTCCAGAGCGTCCGACATAATCAGAATAGACTGTCTTTTATTTTTATTTGGGCCTGGGTACCCTCAGGGGTAGTACAGTCATTTGTCACTTACAGGTCTGTATTTTTCGGTACATAATTTCCTAATTTGGACTGTACCATTGAGTCCAGAATGCTTGAAATAGTGAAAATATACTATTTATTTGCTTTATTTGGACTCTGTTTGACATTATTAATGTCCAGGGGTAAAATTGAAATTTTACCTATTTAATAAAATAATTAAATAATTAATTTATTATTTAATTAATTTTTCAGGGGCTTGATTGCACAAAATTTCAGAAATCAGGGCCACTGTGCAATATTCAGAACTATCAGGGGTAATTTCGTAATTTTCAGAAACATTTGGGGGGTTAAATATAAATTCAGAAAATTAGGGTTCAGACCAGAGGGTTCAGGGGTTCAGAAATTGAACCGGTCCAAAACTCAGAAAACCAACCGGTTCAGTTACTCTCAGAAAACCGGAATAGCATATTCCAGTTAACCCTAAATTGCTCTTATCCGTGTTCAGGTTATCCTTATAACCTGATTTTAATTTCTTATCACTGCGTCCAAACAGGTGGAATTCAATTTTAAAATCAAAACAGTAAACTTCAAAACGGCGACGTGCCACTTATCCGGTTTTGCAACGGGTCGGGTCCCGACCCGAGTCCGATCCAGGACCCACCCGAGACCAAATGGTCTCTGTCTTCTCTGGTGAGCTGCAAGGGTCTTCTCCGGTGCCGGTAGGGCAATTCCGGTGCCTTCGTGGGTTCGGTCCAACGGGGTTTGAAAGGCATTTCCGTGATCTTTCCATCCCCGGTGTCGGTTTTCGTCCCCCACCAAGTTTTAGCCGTCGAACAGCGGATTACAGGTCGCGGCTCCGGTGAGGGCCGGTTTTCCGACGATGTTTCCGTTTCATTTTCGTGCGTTTTTGGGTCGTTTTAAGCCCTGTTTTCGACCACAGGGACCTTTTGGAACTCTTAGGAACAGTTTGGTGTGCTAAAATCCTACAAAACCAATCGATCGGAGGATTATCTTTTTGGGTCAGCCGCACCTGCAACTGCCCATATCTAGCTCATTTTTGGACCATTTTGGTCCGTTCAAGTTGTGTTAAGTTCCATTTTCCATGCTTGTCATGCCTATACGCATCAAACCGAGCTTAGTGTAGATTTTAAAAAAACCCAGAATTTACCCCTCTCGGCCTATCATGGTCTAGTGCCCAAACAGTGCAGTTTTCACCCCATTCTTTGTTATTATCATCCTCTTCTACATTCAGGTGCATGCATGCAGTTAATATGGTCTAAATCAATCAAAACAGTATGAAAATTTAAACAGAAAGCCAAAGCAGTTTTTGAGGTGTTTACCTATCAACAGTGAACGTCCCTACTTCAATGGTTCACTCTTTGATCCTTGGCACCTCGGTCCTCAGTTCCTTCCTCTTGATGCATCTTCATGGAACACCATCATGTGTAGACCATGGACATACACACCATTCTCACAATGGTTTCTCACACATAAGCTCACTTGATCTCACATGGTTTCTCTCTCTTAACAGATCAGTTCTCACACCTTATCACCTCCTCTATATCAGTATATCAGATCCCCCAATTTCTGATCTCACCCTCACCATATATCACATATGAAATGGTTATTGATTTGTGAGATATACCATCATTGGCTTGCATGCATTTGGGTTGGGGGAGGGGTCATCATGTGATGTGTAGGCATGATAGCCTAGGGGGCATAGGGTGATGCATGCTGATGTGTTGCATGCTTGTTCATTGGTCGCTTAGGAGGTGGCCTATTCAGATTTGTATGTATATACATTTCATTGTATATATGGTCACAAAGATGCCACTAGCCCAGTTGGTTATTTTTTTGGATGAGGTTTCTTTTCACTCAAAGGTCAAGGGTTCAATTCCCTTGGCCTCCCATTTGGCCATTTTTTCCATATTTTCGGTTAAGGCCACGTTTGGTTGCGCAGAAATTCAGTTTCAGTATTTCCTTCATAACTTTCATTCCGTAACTCCTTTTTCGACACGGTTTGTTCCGGGAGTTTCATATTTCAGTTATCTTCAGTGTCAGAGGTTCCGTGTCATTTATTAAACATTTGGGATTTTTCGGGTTAGCTAACTCGGATTTCGTTAGTGTTAAAACGGTGTTATTTCGTCGAATTAATCAGTAATTGGGTTCGGGTATTTTACCCTTTTCCTCCAGACATATTTAATTATTTTATTGGTCTATCATGACCGCCGGGATTATGATTAATTCCCTAGATCATTCTATAACCCAGTATTAATTAATAATTAATAACTAATTATTGATTACACAAAGTCGGGGTGTTACACTAACTGACTGGTCATTATCCCTAATCCGCATAAGGTAAGGTTTGGGATGTTACATGGATTCTGCATATTTTCTCTTCTCTATGTGGAAAACAATATTTAATTTATCATATTTGAATCCCATATAATAGCTTCCATATCAATCAAGTTACAAACTTTTAGGTTTTCCAATCCTTCCATGCATGGAGACACCACTTCAAAAGAAAAAAGCTTTAGAATCTAGTGATGGCCCCATGCTTGAACCTCCCTCCCAAAACTAACCCACCTTTTTAGCGTTTTTTTAAATCCCGGATGCTTTTCCATGTATAAGAAAGACAATGACCAAGCATCATATAAAAAAGAGCCATTTGGAAGACATTTAATTAACCTCCACCCTTGTTCAATCAACAAGGCCTCAACTTGATCCAATGCAACTTACGTTCAGTCTTTTTGACCCTACCAATTTTTTTTGATTATACTATTAATGGCCTCACAAATGGAAACTGTTAGCTTAGAGCAACTCATCTTATCCACATGCAATGTTTGAGCCATAACTTTTATTAGTACCTCTCTTTTCGCTTTTGAAAGAAAATTTTCTTTTCAACCTTGGAGCTTTTTCCACACTCTTTCTCGAATCACATTGAATGACTGCATTTTTTATCTGCTAAGTTATCGGACATGTCACGACTTGAGTTCCAAAGACTCGAGAAATGATGGAAAAATACAACAGAATATCAATTTATGATATCAAAAGCTTGTTAGGTCAATGGAAGTCAACCGGACTCCCGAACACTTAGGTTTGACCAATGTGCTATCGTGCTAAGGCCTGAAAAATTAACTATTTAAAATCATTAGAATTGGCCTTGCAAAAGTTCCAATAATTGTTCCTTAGGTATCCAATAGTCTAAAAATGATTTTTAGTAAATTTTAGCTATAGGGTAACCCACCGAATTAGCTATGGTCCAAAGATGCTTCTCTATGTATAAGAAGGACAATGACCAAGCATCATATAAAAAAAGAGCCATTTGAGGGATATTTAATTAACCTCCACCATTGTTCAATCAACAAGGCTTCCACTTTATCCAATGTAACTTACGCTTAGAGTCTTTCTGAGCCCACCAAAACTTTTTGATTATACTATTAATGGCCTCACAAATGGAAACCGTCAGCATAGAGAAACTTATCTTATCCATAGGCAATGCTTGCGCCATAAATTTTATTAGCACCTCTATTCTCACTTTTGAAAGAAAATTTTCTTTCCAACCTTGGAGCTTTGTCCACACTCTTTCTCGAATCACATTAAATGACTAGATTGTTTATCTGCTAATAGTTATCAAAAGTGTCATGACCTGAGTTCCAAAGACTTGAGAAGTGATGGGAAATTACTATGAAATATCAATATATAATTGCCCAAACTTGTTGGGTCAATGGAAGTCAATCGAACTCCTGAATACTTAGGTTTGACCAATGTGTTGTAATGCTAAGGCCTAAAAAATTAGCTATTTAAAATCCTTATAATTGGCCTTGCAAAAGTCCTGGTAATTGTTCCTTAGGTATCCAATAGTCTAAAAATGATTTTTAATCATTTTTAGCTATAGGGTAACCCACCGAACTAGCTATGGTCTAAGGTAGCATTTTTAGAAATTTTAGAATTTTATTCTTGGAAGGGAGACTTGACTTTTTATTCTTATGGAATTAGGTCTCGGAACTATTTTTATTGGTTCCAAATGGGGGGTACTTCCTTATTTACATTACAATGTCTTAAGTAAATGAAAAGAAAATTCAATAGCAATGCTTTCTGGGAAACAATGTTATTTGGGAAGTAGAGTGCAAAGCAAAATTGAGAGTCCGTGAGTTTTAGTCGACCTTCTAGTCGATTGAGTCTAGATACTAGTCAATTGATTCTCCCATTCAATCGACTAATAATTTGGGATTCATGGATTTTTTAGCTTTTGTAAGTTTCAATCGACCTTCTAGTTGATTAAGTCTAGTTACCAATCGACTAATTCTTCCATTTGGTCGATTGATAGTTCAAGATTTATGGGTTCTTTAGCTTATGTCAGTTTCAGTCGAGTTAATGGTGTCTCCAGTCGACTAATGTGCTCACTAGGCTTGTTAAACTTGTTATTTTGGGATCCTTCAAATTTCTTTTTGAACTCATTCCTCAACAATGGCTAATATTACTTATATAGGATTATTACATCCATAAAACACACCATTTATACACATCTTTTCATGATTAGTCATGCATAAAGCTACTTTAATTATCTTTAGAAAAATCAAAGGATCTAATTATCAAATATTTGTTAGAAAAATATTTATATTTCATCTCCGTATATATATTCATAAGTTTCATGACTTGAAATCTTATTATATACAATTATTCGTTGAAATCTTACCATATACAATTCTTCGTCGAGGTTCATACATAGATTAGTCATTAACAAGAGTAATTTCAACTTTACATGGAAACTACCAACATTTTACAAAACATGAGTTCTAAATAAAACTTCACGTCAAAATCCAAAAATTCATGTAGAATTGATCTTCAAAGGGGTATATCCAAAAGGAGGTGCATCCAAGAATGCCTTCATGTCATTGGCTCCACGCCAATTCCTATATCTAGTAAGGGGGTTAAAACATTGCCCCAGTAGAGGAATCTAACAAAATGAGAAACTTAAGTGGTGCCACATGGATACTTGTGCTCATGTAGTGACAAGTTATATATGAAAATACAATTCACACATCTATAATTCTTCATTTCAACTTTATAATTATTCTTCATTAAACTCAACCCAAACAAGCATACACACATGTATTTGTCATGTAACACTCACAATATGGTCCATTTATCAAGATTACACATTACAAGCATGAACTAGAGCACATAGACACATGTTAGCAAACATATGGTAGGCATAACATATGTTAGGGTTTATATATACAAAGAAATCAATATATACTCATAACGTAACCTTTAATGAATGATTCAAAGGACTTTGAACAAAACGAAGACCATAAGAACGTAGAAAATAGAACCAATCATACATAAGGGCACAAGATATACATACTTCCATTATTTCAACCACCATAAAATCAAATAAACATGAATATCACACCATAAGAAACATAATTTCACATATCATGCACATTCACACTCTAATCACACCATGGAAACTTGTGATTTTCTCTTGACTCTTCCTTGCCCTAGCTTAGAATCGTGGTAGAGAACCTCTAGGTAAGAAACCCTAGCCTTAGTGTCTTAGATGTTGCCTTAAATAGAAGATAAAAGATGGAAATAGAGAGAAAAATGGACTTTGTGCCTAGCCACATAGAGAGAGAGAGAGAGAGAGAGAAAGAAAAGGATAGAGAGCGAAAGTGCTGGAGAAGAATGAATTCTCTAACCCTAATCTTCCTTTTATACCCCATTTTCCTCCAATTTACCTTTTTTCCCTTAATGTTGTGGGTCTCATTCCCTTTATTTTTGCCCTTATGGTCATTCTATTTATACACCACTCATTTATCAATTTCATGAGCCTTTATAATATTTATTTCAATTTCATTATAGTATTTCTCAGTTGTCTCACTCATATAGAACTGGGAAGATGGTAAAATGACTATCTTACCCCTATAGTCATTTAATGAGTTTAAATAAGTTCCAATATTCCCCAACAAATTTCTAACCCATTATATGATATATTAAATCAATTATACGCCATATTAATATATTATTAATATTTTAGTCTACTTATTTTATATTACAAAATTATGGGACATTATATTCTTCTCTCCTTACAAGAAATTTCATCCTCAAAATTTGGTTTATTATGGCTCCCACATCTTAGAGGCGTAAAATAATCACTTATGATTTCCTTATACAATTCTAGGTTACCATAATACTTAGTATCTTCTAGGTAATTTTCGAGGTTGATAAAAAAAATCTTTACATTTATTGGTCTTCCATGTTCTTAGCCTTTTTGTTTGCCAAACATAAGAAATTTTTACCCTTTACCATTCACATCAATAGTGAGGTTCCCTTTTAAGGTACCAAGATACAACCCCAAATTTGGTAAATCCGAGTTGATATATCTAGAGCATATACAAATGTTACAATATTCTTACCCAACAATTATCTTGTATACATTCGTGGTTGGTTAAGCCATTCATATGAATGCATTCACCTACTGTTTGAGATGATTATACCAAAAACTTCACCCTTTTGGTTTGTAACTATTCATGTTCAATTATTCATAAGAATTCACATGCCACTAGGCATTTATTGGCTTCTTAAAGTTTACTCAAATACATGCGCTAAACCGGGCTAGATAATTTATCCCCAAGGTAAGAAGATCCTAAATATCTTAAACATACATTTTCTTGTGTTACAATCTTTTAGTGTAAGTCATTAAGCTTTAATATTATTACTATTTTCAAGCTTACTTGTCGTATTAATTAATCACTAGTTCACAACATCACTCAATTGTATTCCCCATGTGCTAGCTTACTCAATGTCTACCCCATATGTTACACAAGCCATGTTGCACCCCCATAAAAACCTTCACTCCTCAACCCTTTGGCCTATAAGGTATTGGAATGCGTGTCCTCACCCGAATAGGGAAGTATTGGCTCACCAGATGTCACACCCCGAATTTTTACAAACCCGAGGCGCGACTGACGAGACGGAAAAATACAAATAAATAAAAGGACAAATGTAAATAAATTCACTAAACAAGCATCCATTCCCATCAATACATAAAATAATATAAAGTACACCTCACAACTGCATTGTTCATGGTCATTCGGGCTTAAGTCCTTACATTACAAAATATAAGTCCCGTGGACCAAAAATACACCACATGCTTCACCCTATAAGGATATCATAGAGTCTCAAGTGGCTGGAGTATCCACATCTGAAAAATGTTGCCCATGAATGGGTCAGCTCAACTGCTGGTATGATGAAGTGCTAATGCAAGAAATAAAGCTAAGGCGTGGCATGTGAAAAGTGTACATTTATATCTAAATGACATTCAAAGCATCGCAGTAATAAATGAATGGTATGCATGACGCACCCATGCACAACTCTATGCCACACCCATGTCTCGTTTACGGGTACTCCCCGATGGCACGGAGTACCAATGCAATGGCCAATTTTGGGTTTTTCACCACAGGATCTACACCCTCATAATGCATAGCACCACGTGCTCAACCCACGCTATGTTTTCAAAGGATTCACCATATGCCAATATGCCAATGCAATCTCAATGAAACATGGTTTTCACAATATAGCATGTTCGAGACAATAATACACAAATCACCAGCTGATTCCACATGCAAGCATATCTCATATTATCAACTTAAACACATGTCATGATTCACGTTCATCATTCACTAAGTTTTCATAAAGTACAAGTAACATGTAAGCATGTGAACAACTAACTCCAAATCATCAAGTAAACACATTCCAAATAAACACATAAGTCATTCCAGTCATTCACAGAACATTCCTAACTTAACTTCATTTCTAACATTAGCAAAACACCATACCTGTCGGGTTAGTCTCAACCCTAGAAGATCATGCACGATATGTAACTGAACTGGTCAATGAAAATGCAGGAAGTCAGATTGCCCTCTCCTGTCCTGTCAGTGTCTCTAAAAGCATAAATTACAACTCAATCTATTGTCATTTGAATTTATGCTATTCATCAAATTTTATGTCATTTAATTCATAGGTTTCTTTTCTGCTAAATTAAAATCTGCCATTGAGTCTAGGACGCCGAAGAAGATAAGTTTAGGTTTTCGTAGAACTCAATTCGGACATCTGGGTTCAAAAGGGCAAAACAATCATTTTGCACTTTTCACGGGTCCTCACATTTTATGACCTCTTTTCACAAATTGGACTCCACGGTTGAGTCCGGAATGCTCGAGATAATAAAGTTTCACTATTTGTTTACTTAATTCGGAGTTCGTTTGATTGTACTTCAATTTAGGGGCATCTTGGTAATTTTAAAGGTTACTACGGGTCTTTTATTTTTTGAGACCCCGTCTCATAAAATGGACCTCACCATTGGTCTCAGAATGGTCGAGATAGTCAAAATACACTAATGACTTGTCCCATTTGGACTCCGGATTATTTTAGAATATTTAAATAATTAAATTAATTTAATTAACTAATTAATTAATTAATTAATTAATTTAATTAATATTTTATTAATATTTATTCAGGAGGGTCAAACTATAATAACTAACAGTTGGGGGGTCAGTTTGTAAATTTCGAAAGTTCTGGGTCAAGGTTTAATTTCTAAAAAGTCTAAGGTCAGATTTGTAATTTCTAATTTCCTTATTCTCAATTCGGTTACCCAAACAGGGATTAGTCCAGAACAGGGATAGGATATCCCTGTTCCTATTTCAATTTAAATTTTTCAATTTCTTAAACTTGCGACCAAACAGCCCCATTCCCATTTTAATTTAAAACCTTAGACCGACATGTGGCAGCGGCGGTTCGGCCCAAGCCCGACCCGAATCGGACCCGGACCCGACCCGGCCAACCCCCCTTCTTTCCCGTTTTTTTGGCGATGTAGCAGTAGGGTTCCGGCGCCTTCTTCGGCGCCGACGAGATTTTTTTGGTGACTTTTCAAGGTTTTAAAAACGTGGTTCTCTTTGGTTTTTCACGTAGCTTTCATATCCAAGGTCGGTTTCGGACCTAAGCCACTAGATCTTCATGAAATAGGGCTCAAAGGTTCTGGTCAACTCTCCGACCGACCCTATTCTTTCATTTTCGTGACTCCTCGGTCACGGTTTAACCTCCATTTTCATCCTAATTGGTTTCTGCACCTCCTAGGGTTCATTCCCTATCGTTTAAACCAAGTTTTACACATAAAATGTCAAGACCCACTTCTTATAACTGAGACCTGCAACTCACGTTTTCTATCTCATTTCTTAACCATTTTCTTTCATTCTTTTTGCAAAATAAACCTTACAACATGCTCTTTAAGATCATATACATCAAACTAATTATCATGCTTAAAAAAAAATTAAAACAGAATGGGTCACTTACGGTTTTCTGTTGGTTTCTCTCTTTAGCTGTGCACCTCTTTCACCCTCTGGTTCCAAGCTCGATTCAAGCTCCAAAACTCTTCTTTCTAGAACTCTTTTTCTCTCTCTCGCTTTCTGTTTTTCTTTCCTTCTCTTCTCCCAACCGAGACCACACATATACACAACACACCCACTCCCACACGTCTCTCACACCAGCCCCTTTCCTTGACTTCTCTCCCTCTGTTCAGCCACCTTGCTTTCTTCCCCCCATGCAGCTTTGCATTTAATGCAAAGCTACCCTATACACCTATATATATATATATCAATCATCACACACACTAGACACACACACTACTCCTCCGACACCACACACACACCCCATGGTCTGTTGCACAACACACACACACTGCTATATATATATATATATACTTATACATATCCACATACACTTGTACATACATCATTCCATACATGTACACATACATATAACATTCCACACACATATACATGCTACACATACATACACCATGCATTTTAAATAATATTAATATACATTTTAATATCAATAATAATAATAATAATAATAATAATAATGATAATAATAAAAACAAGTAATAATAAAAAAAAAATTTTCCATGTCATTACATCCTTCCCTCCTTAAAGAAATTTCGTCCCGAAATTTAAAATAACATAAAATAAAGGAAAATACATCACTGATCAAACAACTCGGGGTACCTAACTCGAACCTCGGCCTCACGCTCCCAAGTAGCCTCCTCGACCCCATGATGGTTCCAACGAACCTTGACCAAAGGGATGGTACTGCCTCGCAAAACCTGGTCCCTCGAGTCCAATATCTCCACGGGCCTTTGGTCATAAGAAGTGTCGCCCTCTAGTTAAAGATCTACCCAATCTAACACATGGGAGGGGTCAGGCTCGTACTTCCTCAACATAGATACATGGAAGACGTCATGGACTCCTGATAGCTGCGGTGGTAATGCCAGCTTATAAGCCACCTCGCCAACTCTCCCAAGAATCTCAAAGGGGCCTATAAATCGTGGCGACAGCTTCCCACCGTGCCCAAATCTCCTCAAACCTCGTCAGGGAGATACCTTGAGGAACACATGATCCCCTACCTCAAATGACAAGGGCCGCCGCCTCCTATCTGCATAACTCCTCTGGCGACTCTAGGCTGTCAACAATCGCTGCCTGATCACCTGTATCTTGTCCGTGGTCTCACGGACTATATCAGGTCCCAAGGCAGCTGTCTCTCCCACCTCAGTCCAACACACCGGGGAACGGCAAGGCCTACTATACAATGCCTCAAATGGTGCCATCTCAATACTGGACTGGTAGCTGTTGTTGTAGGCAAACTCGACCAAGGCAAGGTGATCCTCCCAGCTACCTCTAAAGTCCATGACACAGGCCCTGAGCATATCCTCCAAGATTTGAATAGTGCGCTCTGACTGGCCATCCGTCTGTGGGTGGAAGGCAATACTAAACTGCAGCTGGGTCCCCAAGGCTGTCTAGAAGCTCTGCCAGAACCGTGCAGTGAAACGTGGGTCTCTGTCAGAAACAATGGATACCGGAACCCCATGTAGTCGCACTATCTCTCGAATGTACAACCTACTGAGGGCGTCTGATGAGTCGGTCACTCGGATCGGTAAGAAATGGGCTGACTTCGTCAGTCTGTCCATAATAACCCAAACCGCATCATGGCCCTTAGGCGACTTCGGAAGACCCATCAAAAAATCCATGGTAACATGCTCCCACTTCCACTCGGCTACCAGTAATGGCTGTAGCAAACCTCCAGGCCTTTGGTGCTCAGCCTTCACCTGCTGGCACGTGAGACACCTAGCCACAAACTGTGCCACAACTGCCTTTATCCCAGTCCACCAATACTGACGGCGCAGATCATGATACATCTTGGTGCCCCCTGGGTGCACCGCTAGGCGTGAATGATGGAAATCCCTAAGGACATCAGTCCTAAGAGATCCGGGAATGAAGACTCTACCCCTGTATCTCAAGCCAAGGTCAGAATGGACTGCCCATCCCTCAAATCCCTCAGGGCTAGTAATCCGTGCTCTAATCTGCTCGGCCTCAGTATCCTGCAACTGTGCCTCTATGACTCTGGTCAGAAGGGTAGGCTGCACACACAAGCTGAATAGAGTAGTGTGTCCCTCAAACTCGATAAGCTCTAAGTCAAACTCCCTAATAGCTCGTCATCTCCCACTCTCTAGTGGCTAAGCTGGCTAAGGTGCTCCCGGCCTCCGACTGAGTGCATCAGCTACGACATTGGCCTTCCCAGGATGGTACTGAAGGTCAAAGTCGTAATCCTCTAGATACTCCATCCATCTCCACTGTCGAAGGTTCAGATCTTTCTATGTAAAAATATACCTAAGGCTCTTGTGGTCCGAGAACACCTCAAATCTCACCCCATATAAATAGTGTCGCCAACTTTTGAGAGCAAAGATGACGGCAGCCAACTCTAAATCGTGGGTGGGGTAGTTCTTCTCATGGCTCTTCAACTGGTGAGAACCATAAGCTACTACCCGGCCTTCCTGCATCAGTACACAACCCAATCCCTCTCGAGAAGCATCACAGTACACAGATAACCCAGGCCTCCCTCAGGGATAACCAGGACGGGCGCTGAAGTTAGTCTCCTCTTTAGCTCCTGAAATGACTGCTCACAGTCATCGGTCCACTGAAACCTGATGCCCTTGCGCGTCAGACGGGTCATCGGCGCCGCAAGGCGAAAAAATCCCTCCACAAAACGGTAGTAGTACCCTGCTAACCCTAAGAAACTCCGTATCTCAAACACATTCTTCGGCCTCTCCCAGCTCATAACAGAGTCAATCTTAGAAGGGTCAACAGATACTCCACTCCCAGATACGAAATGGCCCAAAAACTGTACCTCCTGAAGCCAGAACTCACACTTCGAGAGCTTGGCAAATAGCCTGTGCTCTCTCAAGATCTGTAACACGGTCTGTAGGTGGAAGGCATGCTCATCCTCAAAAGGTGAGTAAATCAAAATATCATCTACAAACACCACTACGAACTGATCTATGTACTGGCCAAAAACACGGTGCATCAAGTCCATGAATGCCGTTGGGGCATTCGTCACACCAAATGGCATCACCACGAACTCATAGTGACCATAGCGAGTGCGGAAAGCTGTCTTCGCTATGTCCTCTCGCACCCTCAACTGGTGATACCCCGATCGAAGATCAATCTTCGAGAAGCATCTCGAACTTCTCAACTGATCAAATAAGTCATCGATCCTGGGTAACGGGTACTTGTTCTTAATAGTCACCTGGTTTAGCCTCCGGTAGTCCACACATAACCGCAATGTCCCGTCCTTCTTCTTCGCAAAGAGTGTTGAGGCACCCTAAAGAGAAGTGCTAGGGCGGATAAATCCCTTACCCTGTAGGTCAGTCAGCTGCTGCTTCAGCTCTCTCAACTCTGCTGGAGCCATACGGTAAGGTGGGATAGAAATGGGTACAGTACTAGGGATAAGCTCTATGGTGAACTCTACCTCCCGCCTCGGTGGCAAACTAGTCAAGCTGTCAGGAAAAACATTGGGAAACTCGTCTACTACCTGTGGTAACACAACCTCTGTAGCCTCACTATCCCCTGCAATCAAACTAGCCAGCATATAGCTATGGGCTCCCCAACTCCTAGAGTCGTACAAGGGTGGTACCAGGAAATCCCCACGGTCTCTCGTGAAATAAAAACAATCCCCTTCAGGGGTGCACACCGTAACTCTCCCCCTGTAACAATCGATACTAGCCCGGAAAGTAAACAGCCAATCCATACCCAAAATAACATCGAAGCCAGTCATATCAAGCACAATAAAGTCAAAACAGAGAGTACGATTGGCTATCTCAAGTGAACAACCCCTATAGATCCTGGTCAGTGTCACACTACCCCCAACAGGGGTATCAACACGTAGCGGTGAATCCAACCGATCTATAGTCAAACCCAATGACATGGCAAACACAGTGGATATGAATGAATGCGATGCACCTGAGTCTATCAACACGCTAGCCCTTGAACTGAATATAAGAAATGTACCTCGGACTACAGATGGCCCAGCAGTAGAAGCCTCTGGGGTGGCAACCGCATACACTCGGCCCTGTATGGCCTGACCCTGTCTGCCTCCCCCTCTCTGCCCCTACTGTCCTCCTCCCTCGGGGCTAGAGCTCTAACACTCAATGCTGAAGATGCTGGCTAATAGTAAGGTGTTGGGGGTCTATAGCCTGACTGTGACTGGGGTAAAGGCACCTGGGTGTGCTGGTAATAGTGGGGCCTCGGTGTGCTCTGTGAGGTCTGCCCCTAAGGGCAGTAGGCCTTGATATGGCCCGGCTGATGACAAGTATAGCACACTAGTGGGGCCCTCCCGGCCTAACTCTGGATCTGAGGTGGAAATGGCATCTGGCTCAATCCAGTCCCTGACCCCTGACTAGGATCTCTCTATAGGCAATCGGCCATCCTGTGGCCAGGCTGTCCACACCGGTAACATGTAATGGTCATCTGTGGTGCCCCTCCTCGAGGAGTGATAGACATAGTAGGCTGGGGAGCTAAAAACTGAATAGGCCTCTGAGATGTCGATGGAAAAGAGGTACTGGCCCGGAACCTCTTCTGCGGCCTCCTACTGGAGTGAGCTGGGGTGGTCATGGTAAGCTGAGCGGGTGTAAGTGTCAGTACTGTGGCTGGCCTGGTCTGAGCCCGGGACTCCCTGATCCCTCTAAGAGCGGCCAACTCTCTCTCCACCCTCATAGCCCTGATCACCGCCTCCTCATAGGTATCAATGATGTGACCCGCCAGCTTCTCTCTAATAGAGGTCTTCAGCCCCTCGAGAAAATGGAAAACTCTCAGCTCCTCCCATCCAGTGATGTGTGGGGCAAACCTCCCCAATGCAGTAAAACTGGACTCATACTGCGTCACTGTCATGTCCCTCTAGAGCAATGTCTCAAACTCCCTCCTGAATCCAACCTTAGCAGTCACTGGAAAGTAGTGGTCATTGAACATGGCCACAAAAGCATCCCACCCCTCTCCAAATCTGCTAATCCTCCCCGCAGATACCTTCCACCACTGGCTCGCTAGTCCGGTAAACTGGAAAGTGGCACATCGGATCCTCAAGTGTGGCTCGACAATCCCCAGCGAGTCCAGGATCCTAATAATCTGGTCCAGCCACTCCTCAGCCACTAAAGGATCAGGCTGCCCTACAAATGATGGTGGCCTCATCCGCTGAAACGCCTTCATGACGAAGGTGTCTCTAGTCTCTCCACCTGCCGCTTTGGCCTCGGCATCAGCAGCCTTGGCCTCAGCATCAGTGGTCATGGCCTCCTGCATGGCACGGAAGCATTCCTGTATAATGGCTGCCAAATCTCTGACGCCAATAGTCTGCTCCACCTCCTCCACAGGGGCTGGAGCAATATCCTCCTCAGCTGCACTGTGCTCAGGTGTGTCAGCTGGGGAAACAACCTCCTCAACTACATCAGGAATAGGGGCAGCAGCTCTAGATCTGCCACGACGAGGCTGGGCAGCACCTCTAGACCTACCCCTACCCCGTCTGGGTGGTCTGGCTCTCGTAGGAGCTCGTCTAGGAGGCATATCTACAAGTCCAAGAGAAAAATTCAATATCACTTTTTCACGTTCAGATATAGGCATTTAAATGTGATCTCAATCATGTTCTTATCAATAACCTATACTTTAACGGGTGGTACATGTAGCCAGTCATGATATATACACTTAACAAGTTTCTCACACATCATACATGTCATGCCTCCAAACATAGCATCAATCAACACGTAATTACAATAAGCCATGCATCAGGACATATAAAACCACCTAGCACACAAGATCCTACCACATACTGCTAAAGGTTCACACTAAGTCTCATTCTTTTCTCTAGGGTCTCATGGTGTTAAACAACACCCCACAGTCGTTAGGTATTCGAACCTATGCTCTGATACCACGTTGTCACACCCTGAATTTCTACAAACCCGAGGCGCGACTGACGAGACAGAAAAATAAAAATAAATAAAAGAACAAATGTAAATAAATCCACTAAACAAGCATCCATTCCCATCAATACATAAAAGAATATAAAGTACACTTCACAACTGCATTGTTCATGGTCATTCGGGCTTAAGTCCTTACATTACAAAATATAAGTCCCGTGGACCAAAAATATACCACATGCTTCACCCTATCAGGCACAGAGTCTCAAGTGGCTGGAGTATCCTCATCTGAAAAATGTTGCCCATGAATGGGTCAGCTCAACTGCTGGTATGATGAAGTGCTAATGCAAGAAATAAAGCTAAGGCATGGCATGTGCAAAGTGTACATTTATATCTAAATGACATTCAAAGCATCGCAGTAATAAATGAATGGTATGCATGACGCACCCATGCACAACTCTATGCCACACCCATGTCTCGTTTATGGGTACTCCCCGATGGCACGGAGTACCAATGCAATGGCCAATTTTGGGTTTTTCACCACAGGATCTACACCCTCATAATGCATAGCACCACGTGCTCAACCCACGCCATGTTCTCAAAGGATTCACCATATGCCAATATGCCAATGCAATCTCAATGAAACATGGTTTCCACAATATAGTATGTTCGAGACAATAATACACAAATCACCAGCTGATTCCACATGCAAGCATATCTCATATTATCAACTTAAACACATGTCATGATTCACGTTCATCATTCACTAAGTTTTCATAAAGTACAAGTAACATGTAAGCATGTGAACAACTAACTCCAAATCATCAAGTAAACACATTCCAAAAAAACACATAAGTCATTCCAGTCATTCACAGAACATTCCTAACTTAACTTCATTTCTAACATTAGCAAAACACCATACCTGTCGGGTTAGTCTCAACCCTAGAAGATCATGCACGATACGTAACTGAACTGGTCAATGAAAATGCAGGAAGTCAGATCGCCCTCTCCTGTCCTGTCAGTGTCCCTAAAAGCATAAATTACAACTCAGTCTATTGTTATTTGAATTTATGCTATTCATCAAATTTTATGTCTTTTAATTCATAGGTTTCTTTTCTACTAAATTAAACTATGCCATTGAGTCTAGGACACCGAAGAAGATAAGTTTAAGTTTTCATAGAACTCAATTCGGACATCTGGGTTCAAAAGGGTAAAACAGTCATTTTGCACTTTTCACGGGTCCTCACATTTCGTGACCTCTTTTCACAAATCGGACTCCACAGTTAAGTCCGGAATGCTCGAGATAATAAAGTTTCACTATTTGTTTACTTAATTCGGAGTTTGTTTGACTGTACTTCAATTTAGGGGCATTTTGGTAATTTTAAAGGTTACTACGGGTCTTTTATTTTTTACGACCCTATCTCATAAAACGGACCTCACCATTGGTCTCAGAATGGCCAAGATAGTCAAAAAACACTAATGACTTGTCCCATTTGGACTCCGGATTATTTTAGAATATTTAAATAATTTAATTAATTTAATTAACTAATTAATTAATTAATTTAATTAATATTTTATTAATATTTATTCAGGAGGATCAAACTATAATAACCAACAGTTGGGGGGTCTATTTGTAAATTCTGAAAGTTTTGGGTCAAGGTTTAATTTCTAAAAAGTCTAAGGTCAGATTTGTAATTTCCAATTTCCTTATTCTCAATTCGGTTACCCAAACAGGGATTAGTCCAGAACAGGGATAGGATATCCCTGTTCCTATTTCAATTTAAATTTTTCAATTTCTTAAACCTACGACCAAACAGCCCCATTCCCATTTTAATTTAAAACCTTAGACCGACACGTGGTAGCGACGGTTCGGCCCAAGCCCGACCCGAACCCGAACTGGACCCGGACCTGACCCGGCCACCCCCCTTCTTCCCCGTTTTTTCGGCGATGTAGCAGTAGGGTTCCGGCGCCTTCTCCAGCGCCGGCGAGATTTTTTCGGTGACTTTTCAAGGTTTTAAAAACGTGGTTCTCTTCGGTTTTTCACGTAGCTTTCATATCCAAGGTCGGTTTTGGACCTAAGCCACTAGATCTTCACGAAATAGGGCTCAAAGGTTCCGGTCAACTCTCCGGCCGACCCTATTCTTTCATTTTCGTGACTCCTCAGTCACGGTTTAACCTCCATTTTCATCCTAATTGATTTATGCACCTCCTAGGGTTCATTCCCTACCGTTTAAACCGAGTTTTACACATAAAATGTCAAGACCCACTTCTTATAATTGAGACCTGCAACTCACGTTTTCTATCTCATTTCTTAACCATTTTCTTTCATTCTTTTTGCAAAATAAACCTGACAACATGCTTTTTAAGATCATATACATCAAACTAATTATCATGCTTAATAAAAAATTAAAACAAAATGGGTCACTTACGGTTTTATGTTGGTTTCTCTCTCTAGTCGTGCACCTCTTTCACCCTCTGGTTACAAGCTCGATTCAAGCTCCAAAACTCTTCTTTCCAGAACTCTCTTTCTCTCTCTCACTTTCTGTTTTTCTTTCCTTTTCTTCTCCCAACCGAGACCACACATATACACAACACACCCACTCCCACACGTTTCTCACACCAGCCCCTTTCCTTGACTTCTCTCCCTCTGTTCAGCCACCCTGCTTTCTTCCCCCCATGCAGCTTTGTATTTAATGCAAAGCTGCCCTATACACCTATATATATATATATCAATCATCACAAACACTAGACACACACACTACTCCTCCGACACCACACACACACCCCACGGTCTGTTGTGTACTTTCTAGTAAAAAAGTTTATTTTTAAATAAATACAGAAGCTATATATATGCAATTTATATAATAATTTACACAATTTCATAATCTACTACCAAGATATTCTCAAAGTATAATTTTTGTAATCACGTCAGTATTTACATCATAAGTCTAGGAACATTTCCATTAACTCTACCATATTGTCCAACAAAAGTACGTCTCATACTTAGTTAAATAATAATAATGTTTTGAAGCTGCACACTAACAAAATGAAAGTGCAACCTAAAAGAGGGGGGGGGGGATAGGTTGCAAGATAGTGTACACAAGATTTATAGTGGTTCGGTATTGAACAATGGCCTACGTTCACTCTTAGGTGATATCCCTTGATCCAATCACACAAAATCTACCATAATACTTGATATGGTGAAAACTTCACCTCATACACCTTTTAATGCTTCACAAGATCTTTTTTTTCTCAATACAATCAACCAATTAATCTGGAGTCGATCTCTAAAACATTTATGCTATGTGGAAAATTTACAAGAAAAATTAAGAACCCTCTAAGTAGGGTAGATAGAAACAACAAATACAACAAGGGAGTTGGTTGTTGTAGTAAATACAAAGATGAGCTTTGAATGCACCTCCCTTTACTCTCTCAAAGAGGCTAAGTAAATACTAAGGTTAATAATGAGCCTTTGGACAAAAAGAATGAAAGTTGGAGCTTTTGAGAGTATTGAGATGTCACTCGAGAGCTTTGGAATGATTCCTTAAAATCTCCAAATAATGTCTTGACTTTTATAAAACCCTGAAGAGATCTGTAGAAAATGGGCTCATTTTAAATGTCCAACAGATAGTCAACTAGTGCAATAACTAGTTTGACTAGGTACTGGACGTCCAGTTCCCAATCCGGTTGTAGTGAGCCACTAGAATTTTGAATTTCATTAGTCTCTTGAGTCTTCTTGACACAAGGCAGACATTCGGAACTAGATTCGGTTCCTAGAGCCGCCAATGGTAAGCTTCTGGAATCTTGAGCCTTGGCAAACTTTTGGCCTTTCCCAACATAAGGCGAACATCCAGTTTCAGAATCAGTTACCATGACCGGTGCTCGATGGCTACTGGAAATATGAAAAAGTGAGAGCTAAGTTGAGCGGATGTTTGGAGGGAGTTGACAGACGTCCTTATAGAAGTTTGATTGTCTGGTCCTACGACCGCTTTCAGAGCTTCCATGTCTTGTTCATTAATTGGATCCTTTTAAGAGTTGCTCTTGAAAGCATAATCGGCTATTTGGTTTGAGGGTCGCCCTCACCTCTGATTGACCTTGGCTATTGGATCTGCATCCTATATTTAGACAAAAAAAATCCTCTAAGAAGTATATAGAACATTTGCAACATCTTGATAAATCTAAGACCTTTATGTTCACATAAATCACAATTATCAAAATCCATTTCCCTTACATTTTGCCCCCTTTTTTTTTAATGTGAGTGAGGTGATTGATCTTTTATGATGATCACTTTGTATGAATTATATATTTTGAATCGCTCCTCTTTATTATTTGTAGGTTCAACTTTGAGGCGTTATACAGTAATTCAATGAGTACTTCTAATTTCCAATTTCCAATTCATATAGATTTCATATATTTTCAAATGATAAGTTCACACATCTCTCCCCCTTGATCATAAATAAAGATTAGAGCAAATATTATGCTCCCCCTATGACCATGCACATAATATTAATAAAAAAGAGTTCATACTATTAATAGTATACGATGCGTTCACTGAGGAAAAAAGTACAATCAACAAAAAAATAAATAACAGATGACAAGAACAACTAAAGAAGGAACATTAATCCTAAAAGTTTTTAGGCATCCAGAAAGGATATAGGTGGAGGAGGGGTAATATGAAAATGATCATGAAGAGCTTGTATCATGAGATAGATATCTTGAATAGAGGCCTTTACATTGGAGATATCAGCCTTGACTTTGGGGAGATTGAAATGCATGAAATTTTGTTCGACCATGATGGTATCAACTTTCTAAAAGAATTCTTGATAAGTTTTGGTGTGAATTTCTTGAGACGGAACAGGAAGGCCTGTGGAATGTTCGATGTCTATCTTATTGTCATCATCCTTATCCTCTTGTCCTCAGAGTCCTTTTCTTTCATGGATTCCTTAAGTTTAGAGCCAGATCAGGCCACAAAGGTGGGATCGAATGGGGCCTTGACACAACACACACACACTGCTATATATATATATATATACTTATACATATCCACATACACTTGTACATACATCATTCCATACATGTACACATACATATAACATTCCACACACATATACATGCTACACATACATACACCATGCATTTTAAATAATATTAATATACATTTTAATATCAATAATAATAATAATAATAATGATAATAATAAAAACAAGTAATAATAAAAAAAAAAAATTTCCATGTCATTACACCAGATCTCACCATACCACACGTGTCTCTTAGTGTTAAGGTTTCATAGGTAACCAATCATATCAGAGTGTAACACACTCTCTTAAAAGCAACTATACACATATATATGCCTCACATCATCTTACATAGTACATTAGAAAACAATGTCACGAGCATATGTACTAATAAGAATAAATCATCTCATCAATTACATCTTATCCAATCTTGAACACATCCATTTCATCACTTGTATGGTCACTAATAACATCACAAACACTCATCACTTCAAACATACAAATATTCCTTATGGATTCTCAAGATAATTTGATATCATCAATAAAACCTCTACACAATAATCAACATGACCACATTAGAGGCTTCCCAATTTGAGTTTCCATGGAAAAACAAATTCCTTACCACCCTTCTCATAGAAACTCTACGTATTCATATAGACTTATGTATATCTATAGATCCTTACTATTTTACCTAATCTTTTAAATTATACTTAAGATCATTATATATTTATTTTTGGAATAACAATCCTGTTAAGCTCATCATGGTACATGACTTACTCCTAGGCTAGGCTATAAATGCTAATGGTTGGCTACTATCATATTATATCATGATCCAAGGAACACACCTAGTCCACAACAAAATCCTCAAAGTTAACATCATATGACTTTACAAAATAGTAATGGATTATCCTCAACAATCTCATGTGTTTCTATCATGTATCCATTAAGAACTCATAGATTATATAACAATTTTATATTCATATACTTGTATAACCACAAGCAAGAAGCAATATAGGTCACCATTAGACTCGTCACATCACTCTTTCAAGTGTCATTACATCAACATAATCAATATTTTTAACTCATATCTCAAATATATAGCCCTACAAAAAACATCGAACGGCATCACTCTATAACAATAAAGACCTTGTTCTGATATGAAGGTCATTTTTTCCTAGTTTGGAGGATACATTTGAATTTGATTGTATCCATAATAAGCATCCATGAAACTCATAAGTTTATAACTTTTTGTGGCATCAACATGTTGATTAATTCTGGGAAGAGGAAAGATGTCCTTGGGACAAGCTTTATTTAGGTCAGTATAATCAACGCCGACCCTCCACTTGTCGTTCTTCTTTTTTGTGAGAACTATATTTTCCAACCACTTTGAGTAGAATA
Source organism: Nyssa sinensis (assembly GCA_008638375.1). Classification (NCBI taxonomy): domain Eukaryota; kingdom Viridiplantae; phylum Streptophyta; class Magnoliopsida; order Cornales; family Nyssaceae; genus Nyssa; species Nyssa sinensis. The sequence goes on along the minus strand of CM018047.1, from coordinate 32,309,107 downwards.
CTTCCCTTATCATTCCAGCATTTAGCAACCTCTGAACCTCTTCATTGATGATCTTGTGGAGTTCAGGGGAAAATGTTCTGCTTTTTCGTCTCACCGAAGAATGGTCCAAATCTGTCATTAGCTTGTGGGGGATGAAATTAAGATCTATTCCCTTCATATCTTTAGTTTTCCAAACAAATACTGATGGGTTACTTTTTAGAAATTCAAAAATTTCTTCTTGCTCCAAAAGAGATAAAGCTGAGCCAATTTGCAAACACTTTCCCTCTCCTTTAGTGCTGATGAGTATTTTGATAGGCTTCGCCATTGGTTTGACTATGTTGTCCCTTCCTCTGGGACTTAATGGCTCATCAATTTCAAAAGGACACTCTTCTGCCTCATGAAGGTTGAAAGATGAGGAACTTTTCCTTTCAAGAGGGTATTGTGATTGCTATTTGGGGGGTCTTTTCTTTTAATACGAGTGCATGACATTCCTGAGCTGCGAGTTGGCAGCCCTTAATAGAGAAAACTTTGTCACTGTGGACATACTTCAGGCATTGATGGAGGGTTGAAGTAACCGTTCCCATCTGGTGGATCCAAGGTCTCCCAATAAGGACATTATAGGGGGATTTAGAGTTTAAGACCATGTATTTAGAGATTAGTGTCACGACCCGAAACCCACCCTACGCGGATTACCGGATCGCGACCGCCGCCCCGAGACCCGAAGGCCTCGAGACAAGGCTCGTATAGGCAGCGGTATCGAATAGATGTGCGTCATGTGGTTGCGGAAGCGTGAAAAACTTTTTTTTTTTTTCTTTTCTTTTCTCATTTTAAAATTTTCACATCCGTCCGATACTGCCGCTCTTCACATCTCGGTATACATGTATAATCCTACATTCAGAGCATAACTAAAACTTAAAAGACTTTATAATTACAATCTTAGTTCAACTGCCCCGTGGGGCTTAATACATGTCCTTAGACTGTCCGGAAATACAAAATATACTAATCAAAGTTCATGTGATTTTTCCCAAAAACTGCTTAAGCAAATCTTCCCAAAAGCTAGGTTCATCCTTAATGTCTTCAAAAATTCGATCTGCCATTAGTCACCTGAAAGGGGGGCAGATAAAATCCGGGTAAGCTAATCAAAGCTTGTGAGTAATTCCTGCATTCGTCATGGGGTTTTCAACTGGTAGTGGTTTTAGCACATGAGGGTTTATGAAATACTCACTACCAATTGCTTGTACATTTTAGAACACAGAGTAAATGTATTCTTAAAACAATAGCTTTGAACAATTAAAGTATTCAAGCTAAATACGCATTTTCTTCAAATAGAGCATATGCAATTTAAAAGCATATAAACACATGTAATAGAATAGGGATAATGCCTACTTCTATTTTCAAAATCACTTGTCATATTTTCTCTTTTATTAGGCGGAATCTGTTTCGAACCAGACTCCCATTTTACTGCCAATACTGTCGATGGAGATATCTCATTTGCCTGGGGGATTAGATCCTTCTACCGGGCATGTACTGTTGAATCCCGAAGGATTTCAACCATCATATAGGGTGGTACTTAGTACCGTTTATCTTATAAAACATTTGTCACATGACTTCTTCAATATATATTTTTCATGAACATTTAAAGCATGAAATGAACAAATTCTACAATAAAGCTTCAAATACACGTGATAATCAAATTCAGAATATTAAAGAGGTTTGCAATTGATTTAGACATGCTGATGTATTTTCAAGAAAAGAGCTGAATTTAAAACATTTAATAAGCATGCCGTAACAGAATATTTTAAAAGAACGGAATCATATAAAGACTGAATTTGATATTCAAAGGCTGCAATGACTTGTGCTTAAAACTTCTTCAAATATATGGAGTTAAATCTCCAGTTCAAATACAGGGTTACTCACCTCGGTCCTTTAGGGTTAGTGCTAAAGTGCGCTTTCCCACTTCCTCCGTAATTCCTAAGAACAATTCATAACAATCTCATTAACTTCACATTACTGCAATATCACCTACTGATGCTTCTTAATTTATGCTTAGTTCGTATTTTATCCTAGTCGATTTACTAACATCCTATAACTTCGCACGTACTTAATTAAACTCGTACTTTAACCTACGACACAATTTAATGTGTTAGAAACTTAATTTATTTCAACTTATACTCTTCTGGTAGTTCCATTAACTTTAAATTAAATTTATTTACTTGTCAAGTTAACGCGTCGTGTCTTCTCGTACTTTATTTCCCGTACTTGCCTTAGTTTAATACTTCGGCAATATCTCAGTTTATAGTCATCTGACAGATGCTATTCATCAAATTTTATGTCTTTTTATTTAGACACTTCTTTTGGCCGAATGGACTTTACCATTGAATCCGGAGCGTCGAAGAAAGTCAGTTTAGGCTTTCTTAGAATTTAATTCGGACTTTTATATGAAAAAGGGCAGAATGGTCATTTACCGTTTTACGTGTCACATTTTTCGTACTTCGTTTCGTAATTTGGACTCCATTATTGGGTCCGGGGTGTCAAAGAAAGTCAGTTTAGACCTTCTCCGGTTTCATTTTGGCTTTAAGGGTACCAGGGGTAATTTGGTCATTTTACCCCTTTGCAGGTCTCCAATTTTTCGGGACCTCATCTCATGTCGTGGACCTCGCCTTTGGACTCAGAGGGTCCGAGATAGTAAAAGTACACTAATAATTTGTTGATTTTGGTCGAGGGGTATTTTAGTCATTTACCCCTTTACGTGTCTTTATTTTTCGGGCCCCGTCTCGTAAAACGGACCCTACCATTAGTCTCAGAATGTTTGAAATAGTAAAAATTCACTATTCATATGCCTGATTTGGACTTTATTTGCCCTATTAATGACCCAAGGGCATAATAGAAATTTTCTTTTATTTATTAAATAATTAAATTAATTATTTAATTATTTAATTATTTTTCCAGGGGCTTAATTGCATAATTGTTCCAAAAATTGGGCCACAGTGTAAATCCGTAAAACAATTGGGGGTCAAAATCTAATTTTTACTAGTTTCGGTCTGAACCAGTTGGTTCAGTTCGAATTTTATTGAACCGGCTTGGGTTTCCATTGAACCAACCGGTTGGGCCGGTTCAGCGCGTAATGCTGACGTCATGATGACGTCAGCCCTAAATTTTTAAATTTTAAAATTTTCAAACTTAAAACGTCGTAGTTTCGGTTAAAGGATTTTAACCGTTTCTCGGTTGGGTCGATGCCCGACCCGATGCCCGATCCGAGACCCGACCCGTTACTGTAGATCGTCTTCCCCAACTCCATCGCTGTAACCCTATTTTCCTGGGTTTCTTTTTCTTTAATTTCGTGGGTTCTGGTTCATCAAATCCCTACTGTTTTTATCTTAAAATGTTCCTAAACCATAAACGATTATTTTGGCACCCTTTTTAGGCATCAAACTGGTCCAACGAGCTCGGTTCAAGCCTTGATAATCCGACCTGAAAGTCGGTTGTATACGCTCATTTCTGAGCCAAATTCGATGAGACTTGTCCTGTTGTGGTCCCCTCTTCATGGGGCTTCACTTTCCATTCATCAAAGTGGATTTAATCTCATATTTTTGAACTTTGTTTCTGGAACCCGAACCTATAATTCGATATTTGGGCTTCGATCCTTTTGAGTTTTGGTCGCGGTCATAGGTCTTTGGCATGTTTGTGGAGTCTAGTTGAGGTCTTGATGACCAAAACCTTATTTGGTTGCCATTGGTTCAGACCTGCTTGGGCAAGGTCCTCCAATGGCTGCTTTACGTGGGTTTCTATTTTCCTGGGGTTTTTGAGGTCTAATTTCATGCTTGGTTAAGTCTAGACACATCTTAAACATCATATATACATAAATCATGGCTTAAACAGTTTATAAATATGTAAAACTCTAGAGAGAGAAAATATTAAGATTTTGTGGTTTTTACCTTTCTAAGTTGATTCCTTCTCCCTTCACCACTGGTTTCCTTCCTTCTTCTTCTTCTCAGACTTCTCTTTTTTTTCTTGGACGAATGGTGTTGCAAATGAGGTATGTATCAAAAATGTGTTTAAGTGTATATGTATATTTCTCTCACTAGCCCCACTTTCTCTCTCTCTCTCTCTACCTTTTCTCCACTGTTGGTCTGCCTTATACACTTACACACTCATATTTTCTGACCTTGCCCATACTTCTTTCCCTTTCACCATGCTTCCCCTCACCTAATGTTTTATAAAGTATTCATGTATATATATATATATATATAACACAACACACACACATGCACGTGACACACACACACATGCACTGTTCATCCCTATATATATATATATTCATTTATCATTTAATCATATATATATATATATATACACACATGCATATTTGGTCACACATACACATACACATCTTTCCTCTTCTTTGTTTTTTTGTCATTATTATTATTATTGTTATTATATTTTATAATTATCCTCATAATTTATATTACATATAACTAATATTCAATTTAATAAATTAATTTATTTTACACTCATTTTCCATAGCCTCGTAAAACGTGCTTTATTACCCGGCATTCCCGGGTCGGGGTATTACATTCTTCCCTCCTTAAAAGAGTTTTGTCC